>JAOUZG010010699.1:2230295-2274838 GCA_026289955.1 Argiope argentata
GCGGTTAGCTCCGCCCACATATCAAGTGATTAAATTCGTTTCCAACATACATATCAATATTAGATCAATCAATATTTCCATAATCAATAATCAATCCAATCACCGTCGAGGAATCCTGGTAGCGTATCTTCTTTGAGACCGTCTATGAAGTGGTCTAAAATCGTCAGCTTTTGCAGAAGAACGATATTCAAAATTCATAAATTATTCAGTTTTAGTGAAGGATTTAGTTGATTGGAAATCAAAAATGTTTTCTTTAAAATATTGATGAAGAAAACTGTGTTATCATTAAAAAGATAATTAATTTTGTGCTGTTAATAGTTTCGTCAAGTTATAGCATTGTAAATTTTATAAAGTTTTTAGATCTTGTTATTCTTTAATGTAATAAATTATTGGAGGTATAAGGCTCAATGTTAGTAAAATTAATTAATATTTGATTAGAATATTATCTGTACTGCGTATAAATAATACTGAATGAGAAAGTTTTTGTATTAGTTGAAGTTAAAACACTTTCGTTTTTCAAGTTCCTATTTCAGCTGAGAATATTGAAAATTAAAAGAGATGCTTTGCACAAAATGCGGAATGGTATCCGGTTTTTAGAAAAGTATTAAATGTTAAATGTCTCATAGAATTTGAAGTTAAATATACTCGTGTGAGTAAGCAATCAAGAACAAGTAAATTTTAGCAACCATAAATCTGAATTATAAAAATTAACTAAAACTAAGTTGGTCACTGCTTTTATGACAACGCTTTTTTATATGACAAGAAAATAATACTTTTTAATGTGTAAGCATTTGTGTAACAATATAATTTACAACTATTTGTTTATCAATTTGTTTATTGTATTAATTTTTTACAGTCAGTCCGATTTAATTTTTAATTAGTTTGCTTGATAATAACTAATAAAATTGTAAATACAAGGAAGAGAGGGGGGGACAAAATACAAACAATTTTATTGCTATTTGAATTAGATTTCACTGCATTAATTAGCTAATTATTTGGTACATTTTAAGTTTAGTAAATTCACAAAATTGAATAATAGTTTACTAACTTAATTTTAATGATTCCTAAACTTTTCATCTCATGATCAGAAAAAAATATCACATTTATCAAAAATTTTAAATTTTGTCTAAGATAATTGAATTTAATCAAGATATATATAGAAAGAATTAATTTAGGTATGATTATGGAAATGCAGTTGAAGAAGATATTATTCTGTTCAAATAGAATAAAAATATGGTAAACTAAGAACAGCCTTCAAAAAATAATAATTTTGTCATTTAAACTTTCTGATCACTGGTGTGGAGTTGCGATGTATGTTGTATAACAAGCTGGAAAATGCGAGATGAGGCTGCATTCCACGAATTTCCCAGAAAGTGCGAATCACAGATAGTAAAAGCACAACTAAAAATGGAAATAAAAGAAACTTTTAGAAATTAGTAATACAAGCAAACAACAAATCCCTTTTTCGTTCTAAAATGAAGAAGCGAGAGGAATATCAGGAGGAAATAACCATCGATATCGTAGTGGAACAATAGATGCCCATTCATATGTTATGAATTGAATTGAGAGAAATCAACCTGATGATTTTGGGTGATCTTTTCGATGATTGAAGTAGACTATGATAAAAATATTGCTCCATATTAAATATAGTTTGTAGAAGAAAAGATTAAAGACCTCCTAATTTGATAAAATAAAGATTTTTAACCATGGTCAGTTTATGTGCTGATAAATTTCTTTTGCAGGTTCCTGTGAAGAAAATACGCTATGGTCAGCTGAGAGGCACCGTGGCGCAGAAGTACAGACACAGGATTGCCCTTGGCATTACTTTGGGTACCCTCGCAGTGTCCTTACTTTGTGGGTGAGAATATATTTTTCTTCATCTTTTCAGATATTCAAATTGAAATGTAAGGATTCTTTGGCCTCGCCATCTCTAAACTCGCAATTGCAACTCACACTTCAAGTGTAGAGACGGAATAACCTGGTTGATAGAGCGTTGGACTCGCATTCGTTAAGTTGCTAGTTCGAACCTCGGCGGCCGAAGATTCCCCGAGCGTGTGGTGGCTGGCGCCCGTTAAATCTTTTGGGGTCACAAAGTCTTCCATGTCGAGAGTAATACTGCTGGGGGGTAGTGGGTCAGAGGTGATCGTTCTCTATTCCAAATCTAAATTACTATTTATAAATGAATGAAATCTGTTGCATAAAAAGTGTCTGTGACGGGTATGAGCTAGAAGTCAGACTTCTGCCCTCGGGTGCTCAGGGGTACATACCCTCAAAAGCTACTGCACCCTTCTTTCCGTTAAAAATGGACATGAGAACAACAACGAACAACAACTTCAAGGATAATTAAGATGAAGTATTAGAACAACAAGTATGCCTTGGATCTTATTTTTAGTTGGGTGTATGCTAACCTTACATTCATTTTAGTCTCTGGTTAAGACAGAGTACGAACACGAATTACCCAGGCTGAAAACCTTTTGGCGAATTGTTTCGAATATATGCAAACGATAATAACTTTTGCGGACAAAATTACATTTGTGTATGAATAGCAATTCACTTATACGAAAAAATCATCATATTGTTACAAACCTGTAATTTTGCTTCCCATCACGAATAGTATCATTGGTAAGAAAGACCGTTTTCGATTAGCCCTGTTGTGTGCTGAGCGGGTGCCACGTCAGTAATAAAGCTTGTAGATGAATTTGGCGACAAAATGGATATTTGTGGAAACTTAGAGAACTTTAACGATCCATTCCAATAGAAACTGAGACGAGATCTGATTGATCCAGGAGGTTCTCGGCCCGCCTCCCGGGAGCTATAAAGGATCAGCTGTATCAAGCTGCGGTGTGAATTGAGTTCAAGTGGATTTGGAGTAGATGGCAAATGACTCTTCGAGAGGATAGCGAAGCAACGGTGGAGTGCCAACATTGTGTGGAGCTCAAGCAAGTCCCGAACTGCTGTATGCTGAGTCCTGTTGTCTACTGTGAAAACAGCGTCGTGTGGTAGTGAGTCAGTAGCTAAAGTGAGAAGACAGAGAGATTTTCAGCCGTTTGGAGAGACCGTAGAGCGAAGTCCCAGGGATCTCTTCTCCTGCTGAATTTTGTCTGACCGCTTTGTGTGCTGTGAACAATTACCACTTGTGGGCTACTGTGTGCAGTTCTGTGTTCGTCTCGACTATATATAATTGTCGTATTTCTGTTTGTCTCGTCTGTATAGTCGTGTTCTTCGTGTAACTAAACGTCGTCGTTGTTTTCCTGGAGCCTGCTGATTTCACACCATACACCTACTAAAAGCAAAAACGGTGATCCATAACAATATATTAAAATTTTTGTTATTGTTTTTGGAAAAAAGAATAAGTGTTTAATAATTTGGAATCAAAATGATCCTGTTCATGTTTCAATATTTTAGTTATTACTCAAGCTGTATTTTGATATTTACATATTATAAATAAATTTGTAAATATTTTTCCTCCTGCTGTAATTACAATTAAATCACTTACAGATTAAATTTATCTGCGGGTCAATAAATGAAACGAATCTTCTCTGTGTTGCAAAGTATTCGTTCAGAATTTATAAATTTAATTCATACTGAGTTAATTCTCCATTGTTTAATCATTGATACCACAGCTGATATTGAATTTTTTTTTCACTTGACGGAGTAAATTTACTCTTTTTTAAAAGTTAAAAAAAGGGGGGATACGTGTTCTGTGTTGCGTATCTCAAAATGGTATCTTGGAAAAAAGTCATTTCTGTTTTAGAATATGATAAATCTTCATTACTGCATTCAGCAGAGTAAGCAATCTTCCGCCCTTTTCCCTAAAAATGAAATGAAATGGATAAAGCGAACCCTTAAAACATCCTGCTTTGGTTTAAACATTTCAAAGAGAGTGATTGCTCATGTGAAAGAAGAAAGAAGTGATCTAGAATTATATAAGGAGGGTTCTGAATAATATGCAAGTCTGAAAAAATTAACTTAATACTCTCTACAGAAATTAGATAATCAATATGTGCTTGAAGTATCATTTATCGCCAGTTATGTCTGAAAACATATATTTACTGTTATCTCTACAAATATCTTAGTTCTATTGAGAAAATTGGATAATTTATATTCTTTCTAAGTGAATACTTTTGAGCCATGAATTGTTATGTACGAAATTCGGTCGACATGGATGAAATATTGTGCTTTATAAAGCGTTAAATTCTATGGGTAAAGCATTAATCATTTAATGGAGAATAGCAAGTCTAAAAAATTATCAAGATTTAAACAAAAACAAAAGGAAGTGATCTCCCCCCAACTCACTTGCGTATCCTCTACAAGAAGTCTTCATACGTTTTCCGGCTTAATTAACAGAACATATGATTGTCAAAAAAATTTTTATAAAAGAAGTTTCATAATTTTTTGCAGTTTGCCAAACTATTCCATCATTAACATCAATTACGATTTAAAATGATCCAAATAACCCTGTGTGGCTCCATATTAACAACTAGATAAAAAGAAATATAGTTAAATAAAACTAAACAATTAAATTTGATAAAATAAACATTGTAAGAAATGTTAAATTTATACTACATCTGAATGTCAAACAGAATATATATTGTTACAAATCTGTAATGAAGCTTTCCATCACGGTTAGTTCAATCACTGGAAAGACCGTTTTACGATTAGGAGCTGATCGAGTGCAGCATCTGTGATCTCAGAGCGACTTGGTGAGCATTTGGTGACAAAATATATATAGCTCGAAAATTCAATTATTTTAAAGATTTACCCAATAGGTATTGAGATACGCCTGATTGGTTCAGAACCTTTAATGCTCTCCACCTGGGAACTATAAAAGGTCGGCGCTCTCAAGCTGCAGAGTTGTCAAACGAATCGTGAATAGAGTCTTCAAGAGGATAGTGAAGGATAAGCGCTGTGTGGTGCTCAAGCGATTACTGTGTGTCGAATCCTGATGTTTATTGTGGAAACAGCATAGAGTCCTGTGAGTGCAGCCAATCGTGTAGTAGTGTGTCGGCAGTGGGATACAGCTAAAGCGATGAGATAGTAGAGATTTGCAGACGTTTGGAGCAATCGTAAAGTGAATCTACGAAGATTCCCTCCTCCTGTTGAGTTCTGTCTGACGCTTTATGTGCTGTTGTTGTTAAGTACTACCGATTACTACTTGTGGACTACTATTTGTTGTAATTTACTATTGTGCGTTGCCTGTGTCCATCTCCGCTGTATAATTTTCGTCTTTGTATTAGTGTCTTCGTGTTCAATAATCGTCGTCGCTCGTAATTGAAGTCTGCTGATTGTTTTCACTCCATACAACCATTACAAGCGAATCCAATTAATATATGGACTTAGTGGAATTGAAGTTCTGTTACAATACATACATAATATTGGTACGTGTAAAATGGAACTAATGTAGATAAATACTATTCAAAAAAAGAAATTGAATATTTTTCTTTTCTCTAAAGAGATATTGTTTATTTAATGCTGTAATAATTTTTAAAATACAATTGTCTGTCTGTTAGTTTGTGTAATTAATTTTTATTTTTCACTTTTGACTTTTTGAAAAAAAGTTAAAAATGAAATCAATTTTGTTTGTGACGTAAAATTGATATAATCATATTCTTTCAGCTATTTGCTTGCCAAAATTAAACCAGACCCGAATAAAGACTTTGAGAAGCTGGAAAATCCAGTGATTTTCCTTCGCAAGAGAGGTTACAAACCATTTTTGGAGCAACAAAAAGAGCATAAAATAGACATAGACAAATTGTAGAATCTAACAATATTGGAAAATTAGTTAAATAAAATATATTTTATAATTCTGTTTTTCTTTTATTAATTTGTTTAGTTACTAGAATTCTTTCTCTTTACAATACAGGATTAAAAAATTGAGCTCAAAATTATATATATATACACACACAATTTTTTTTTCTCTCTCTCTCTCGTCTGAATGCGTATAATCAATTTTTAACTAGGAAATGTTTTAGAAATTACATTATTCCATAATTTCAATTTATATAAAATAATGCGTTATTATTATTTGTTGTAAGCAGACGACACTTTGAATTTTACAGTTCGTTTTATTCGGGAAGCAGGCATTATTTACAGTTTCACTGACAAGGCGCGTCCGCTCACAGCGCGGCAGAAAAGTAGAAGCTTAAAGAAGACAGGGAAATCATTATCCCTAATCTTAAACAGCATAAAATTTTGATAGGGAAAATAATTTTTTACAGTGCTTATACAATGAGATTTCGATGGGGATTTCCACAAAACACGCCTAAACAGGCAAGGAAACCACAGGAGTCTTTTTAAAGGAATGTGATTGGCTGGACAATTTTCATCTAACACATGGAACGTAAGAATCTCTGGTCTTTTAATCAATTCAGCTATTTTACTCTGATTCTGCGGAATTAATTAACTAGAACAGTTGGAATGGATCAGGAAATGAAAGAGTATTTTTGGAATGAAGTAACTATGGCTAAATTAAATTGAAAATTAGGAAATAAGTTTGAATTGAAATTGAGTTTAAAATATCACTACACACAGGCGCGCGCGCACGCACACACACACACACACTTTCAATCTAAGTTAGTCATAGTAACTTCTTTCTAAAATATTCTCTTATTTCCTGATCCATTCCACTTGTTCTAGTTAATTAATTCCACAGAATCAGAGTAAAATAGCTGAATCAGTTAAACGACGGTTACTTTCCCACACTCCAAGTATAGGGACAGAAATTGTCCAATTTAGAAAATTCCATTAAAAGATCCCTTGAACGAGCTCTACATGTGATTGACATGCGTCATAGATCCCTATTAAACTTTAATGGTATAAATTCATAAAGATAAAAGTTTAATCAGCTTTTTCGTCATTCCGTTTTGTGTTCGCATTTGCTTGTACATAATGCCTGCTTCCCGTGCTGGAATAAAACAAACTTAAAAATTCTACCTCTTTTCTTCATGATTCGGCCATTTTTCTGAGCAAATTTTCTCCTCTAATACTATACGGTAGAAAGAAATAAGGACAATTAATTAATTCAATTTTTATACCTTAAAGTACTGAGACATAACTGTGTAAAGACAATTAAATATTATATGATCTTGTTGTTCAAATAACATTTTCTCAATCCATCCTAAACATTGCTGGACATTGTAATATGTTTTTAAATAAATGATCGATCACATATCAATGAGCTTATTCTTAAAAATTCTAATTTGGAGAAACTTGTTCCAAATTTCGCTTTTAACATCACTTACACAAAAATAATTATTCATTGGTGATCACCTTTGACAACCAGTTGGGGCATTGGAGTTAATGATTTTTTAAATATTCGATTAAAATGTGTAACTTAGACTTAATGGTTCCTTCAACCAAGTATTTTTGAGCTTCAAATTTTGTTATTCATATTTCTTATACTGTTTTAAAAGCTTCTCACCATTCTGTTCATTTCACCAACCTATGCATTTCTAATTTTTTTTTGTTTATATCTTTATACATCCACAGAGAAGAAAAAAAGCATACTTTATACTAAAACCTACTCAACATTTAAAAATTATTCGAATCTTCATAATTAATCATCTACAATGAGAGGCGGTTATCAGGATGAAATGTTAGTGCAGCAATGAAAATTATTGAAGTTTTACTTCGAAATAATGTAACGAAACTTCTTCTAACTTAGCGTGGTCTGAAAAGCTCAGTTGTAGAATGCTATGAACTGTAAGGGATAATGCGCAAGTTCGTGTCTGACTATAGGTAAGCTACCTATTTTGCAAGTTTTGCTCTTGATTTACTTTCTGTTATTTCTCGATTGTTCTAAAATGTTCTTATAATTTCTGTATCTTTCGATCTGTTCTTAATTTCTGTATCTTTCGATCTGTTCTTATAATTTCTGTATCTTCATTCTGAAATATTCTTTTATTTTCGGATCCATTCCACTTTTTCTATTTGATTAATTCTAAAGAAGCTTTGTAAAATGCTGTAGTCAGCGGTTCCCACACCCGGAGTGAAATTATAAAGATTGCTGATCAAAACAAATACTTTTTAAAACATCCCTGTGTTTCCCTTATCAGAACTGCCATACTTAAGAAATCCCTATCGAAATATTGTTTAAAAAGCACTGTGAAAAAATATTATTCCTATCAAAATCTTATGGTATATAAGATCAGGGATAATTAATGTTAATTCTTTGGACTAATCTGCTTTTGTGCCATGCTGTGAGTGGACGTGCCTTGTTCGCAGCTCTTGTAAACAGATCATCCTTCCGTGGGAGAGAATAAACTTGCCAAGGAAGACTCAGATTAAGTAAAAATAATTAATTCATCCTAAATGTCAATATTTCTTGAGAGTTTCAATGCCATGCAAGGCCTTTTTTGGTTAATACTATGATTAAAGCATATGCAAATAGGTTTTGGGAAGACTGCTGTCTCTGGTTATTTATTATGATTACAGTATTTTGTTTGTACAATATAATCTGACTTTTACAGTTTTTTAAGATTCTTTTGACTTTCTTCTTTTGGCAACATTTGGGACTACAAGATTTGTTTGATTTTTTTTTCTTTCCTTATCATTATTCTTATTTTTGGTTCAAAGTCAGTATAATTATAAAAACATCAAGCTTTCATAAAAAGTTATCGATAAATCAAATTGATTAATAAATTTCCAAAAATGATAAGTATACATTCAGTTTTACAGACATGTAAATTCAGAATAGTGATGTCATTCATTTTTAATAAAACATAATTCAAATAATGCATTTAAAATATATTTCAAAACATAAAATATATCTATTAAACATTACAGGATTTTTTTTCTTCAGATTTTATATGGATTTATTTGAGTAATTTGTGATTCATTTGTGTAAGAACATGTAATTACTCAACCTGATTTTTAATCAATATTTTATTGTAATAAATTGCTACAAAAATATGTAGTTAAATATATACATACATGATTACATTTCATAAGATATTTTAGAAAATATTCTTTCATATATATGTCTTATCTAAAGGTATTTATTACTTTTTAAAATAAAATATGTATCCATAAAAAAGTTGATATAAAATGTAAAATTTACCATATTCTAACAGAAATAAGATAAAAATGAACGTGTATTTTAGTTATCAATTAAACAAGCTTTGTGTAAAATAAAAACTTTAAGTAGATTTAGAGTGCAAAATAAGAACTTTAAGTAGATTAGAGTGCATGTGCTCAAAAAGAAAAAGTGTTCGAGTTATAATTAAAAGAGAAAATAAAAGAAAAAGTAAGTATATCAGAAATTGCTCATTTATTGAAAAATATGAACAACAAATGTATAAAAATCTTTGGATAACAGAAGAAATATAAAAGATAGCATAGCTAAAAATTGCAATCAAACTGACTAGATAATATAATATTGTAACTGCCAAGAAAATTAACAAAAATAATAAATTCAAAAATGCAACAATATCAAAGAACACTTGAAATACAATTCTTAGACAAAAAGAAAACAAATAGTGCATGGCATTAAGACTTGATTATCCAAGCTAATTTAATGTTGCAACTCATATATATATTTATAAAGGCAATGCTTTCACTTCAAGGGACAACACTTAAAAATATTAGTTGAATATAAAAATTAATAAATTTCTATAAAAATAAATCAATTGCTTTTGAAAATGATTAACTTAATTAAAGATAAAATAGTATTGTGATTTAGGCTCAAGATATGGTAAAAGAGGAGTATATGGAAATTGATGTGCAAAGAAATGGAGGGGGGGGACCAATTTGGCCAAAGATGAGGTAGAATAATAAAGATAATAATTAAAAAGTTCCAAAGTATTTCATGCATTTAAATTTGTCTTCGCATATTGTCTGTAAATGCATATATCTCACTAAATGCTCATGAAACATAAAATCTTAATCTCAAGTTATATTATCTATATACAAAATTAAATTATTGTAGTAGGTTTAAAATGAATTTTATTTAATAATTTCAATGGAATTTCTAAGATTTACAGTAACCCTTATGACATAATGAATTCACTATTATTTTATTCATCCATACATGGACAGTTTATATTTTAAGATAATCTGAAAAGATTGCCCTTTTGGTAATTTTTTAATTTAATTTATCCTGTTATCTTTTATTATTTGAGTAATCATAAATCTGTATTTGTTGGATAAACGAGTCTTCATAATATTATAAAAAAATGTAGAAATGAAATTATGAATAATAAATTATTAGAATGTTTAAAACTATTTGGTCAAATCACTAATATAATAAAAATCACTAATAATAAAAATCACAATTGCTTTTTTTCTACCAACCAACATTTCCTTAATTTCAAAAAGTTACAAAAATATGCATCCTTTTCAAAATATAAAAAAATATTCAGATAAATATCTCTTTTTAATTTGAATGCATTAAATATATATTATGCCCATGCTAACTTTTATTACATATTTCATATGTGGTTTCATAATGACTAGAAAAATAGATTATTGATACTCTATATATGCACAGAATGAAATATTTTGTTAACAGCACATAAAACGTCCATTTCATATCGCAAAACAAAGTTATTTCAAAATTTCAAGTTTGCCTTTCAGACAAAGTTTTGTTACTTTGATATTATAAGAGAATCCCCAAATTAAATAGTTGATACATCTCTATAATTAAATAGCATCATTATATAATGGGAAGAGTGAACAAGAAATTTTCCAATGTCAATAATTTTTATAAAAATATTGCAAAACTAAAAGAAAACTATATTTGTCTCCTTATATCATTTCGTGTAATGGGCCAATGAAAATGATGTTTTGCACAATTAATAAAAATGTAGTTAAATCGCTTTTTTTTGTTGAAGAAAATGACTATCATATATAAGATAAGAGAATTATGACTAAAGTCTGTTGAAGAAAAAAATTACATATATTTTATATGTAATTATTGTTATTTATATACTTTATAACAATTTCACAAAGAATTATCACAGATAATCTTTATCATTAAACAGAAACATTCTCAAAAAAGCAATATTGTAATAGTACATACATTTTGAAAAAATATAATGTAAAAAAAATGAAAAAATGTTATCTATATTTAAAGCATTTAATTTATGTAATATTTTTTTTTAAAAAAATGCTTCCTTTGTATTTTATATAATTAAATGCATTACTCCAAACATTTCCATGGTTTTTTGAAATTTTTTTAAATGTATATAGAATTTTTAAATGTAAAGAACAAATCAATGTGAAATCCTAAAGTTTCAAAAATAAATATTAAAACTAGCCATTCAATAAGGCAAAAGACAAACTAATAATAAATTTAATTTTTTGTGATTAAAAGCTCTTTTGAATTAAAGTATTTCTAAACTTAAAGTTTTTTAATAGTTCATTTCTTCCAAAATTCATAGCTAAATTTATATCTTTTAAAACAGACAACACATTTAATTTTTTCTTATAACAAAGAACAACAAAGTTTCTAATACTGAGTTCAGAAAATCTTTCTAATATAAAACTAAATGAGCAAGAATAATACTTGAAAATACTGTTTCACAAAATATTTGACTAAAACAAACCACTAAGTACATTATCTATTATAATGCCATAGCACCACCAATATATATTAAATTTGATTTAAAATAACAACATCAACTGCACCCAGACATGCAATTCTCCTTTTTCTTTTTAGTGCCAGCCTTGCTAAACTCTAAAAAGAAAAAAAGAGAGGAAAACTTTAATATTCATTTAAAAATAATTATAGCATATAAATAATTACAATGAAGCTTAGCTAATTCATTTTTTTAGTCAAATTCCTTGATATTATTATTATTATTGTTTCCTCAATTTACTATAATATTCTTATTCCTGTTCCTGTTATGTGGTTTAATTTACTTTGAATGTTTATTTCACAATTGTTATATACCAATTATTGCATACTATTGCTTACTAAAATTAAATGAGATTCTGAGAACTCTGAGATTATTATATTAGTTCATTCACTTTATTAAAAATTTGTATTTTTAATTATCACTTTATGTGCTAAAATTGCTTACTGTTTTTTAATTGTTTTTAAATAATAATTATTATTAAATGAAAATTAAAAACTGTTAATTATTAAATTATTTTTGTTAATTAATATTATTATATGGTTAAATATTATTTTTATTGTTTTTTTAACTTTGAATAAAAAATAAGATAAAAGAAATTTTTAATTTCATGTAGTTTAAATCCTTGGATAAACTGAAATTTTATTGTGCTCTTCTTTATTTTGATTTAACCTTGTTCATTGTACAACCATTAAAAAAAGATTTACTTAGCTTTAGTCTGCTACCTATCATCTTATATGAAAATTAAAATAACTATTTTAAGGATAATAATTCATATTAACAGATTATCTGCATAAAATTTTTATAAGGATTTATTTACATATTTAAAAGTACAAAAGAATTACAATTTTACCTGGCAACAGCAAATGGTGTCTTGAATATATAGAAAAATTATTTTGAATACAAGTTTTGCGTATTATACCATAATTAAATCAGGGTATATATATTTTTTTAATTTATAAGATTTAGATACTCTTTAAATGTTGGCAATAATATTTTCAAAAACCTTTTGTAATACTTTAAAAGCATCTACAATTATACCATCAATTCCTACTGCTACTTGACAAAATATTACTGTGAAAATTTCCAATAGAATTTTCATTCATTACCTCAAAAAAATGTTCAAAAAGTTAGAGAATTTTATCTAAATTGCACATAGACCTGAAACTTCATTAGGGTCAAAGCATCAGAATAGAGAGTTTTGTAGAAAGAAATGAAAAATGTAAAATTAAGTGGATCTTTTATTGCTTGGAAGATTTATTAATGTTAACATTAATATCTTTTTTACACAAAGAAAAAAATAGCTGATATTTATTTATTTTGCACATTACTTCTGCATTTCTTTTATCAGTAGATTTTAATTCTATTATCATTGCTCACTTATTCACAAATAGGTAGGAAATACCACTTTATTTAACAAACCTTTACTTACTTACTTTATGCAAGAAATAATAGTAAATACATTACAAAGATATATACATACAGTAAAAAATTATGCTATTGTGTACAGAAAAAATTCACTTACTGACAAAATTCTCAGATATTTTCACCTCATCACGATCAGTTGTTTCTTTTAAAATATCTTCACAGAAAGTCAAAACAGCAATTCGTCTAAAAAGTCTATCAACATTTTCACCTAGTTATATAAGAATATAAAATTATTTCATAATGATTAATGATGTTTTTTTAACAAAAACCATTTGCAAAATTAACAGGAAATATAAATTACTAAATGACATGAGCTACTACAAAAAATTGTGAGCATAATCAAACTTCGTAAGCATCATTAACTTGAACCAAATTTTAAAAATAAAAATTTAACTTTATTATCAACATACATTTACCAAATTTATGCAAATACTATAAATAGGAAAAAGTATATATACACATGTAGATAGGAGCACATTATTCATGATGATTAAGCTGTCACTCCAAACAAACCAAGTTTTTTATTAGAATCCTTAAACTTTTCAAAATCATTCAAAAGAATAGATAGTTATATTGATATTTTCAGACATTTAAGAACATTCCACCTGTTACTAATTAAATAACAAAGATCTGAAAAAATATTCTTATTGCATTAAGTATAAAATCTTCATTAAATAGATTATCAAGGGGAAAAAACACTCATAAAACCAACTTTCATGATATAAGATTGGTATGATAGAAAATGCAAAATATTAGTACTAACCTTTTTTACTTATTATCTATTAGATTTGAATACCATACCATAACCTAATATGCCATTTAAAATGTGTATCAAATATTTAATATTTCAATCCTCCTTTTTATTGTAAAGAAAACATATAGTCATTTAATTTCATTAAAATATCAATAATACAATAAAACTTCATGTTATTATTTCTAAGTGTATTATTCTTCAGTGTTATTATTTCTAACAATTATATCCAAATCATAGAAATCTAATTATAATTACAAATTTGATTTAAAAAGAAGATACAAAAAAATTATTCTAAGGTTTTTTTTTTGTAATATATAATTTTTATTTTAAATCATTTAAAATAATGCTAATAAAAAAATTTCTTTTTGGATACCAATGGATCACAAAATATGAAGGCCTAAATTTAAAGAAAAAATGCCTTGATTATTTTTATCAATGATTTCTATAAATTCTATATATGTTTTATTCTTAGTAAGCTAATAACTCTAAGAATATTAAAAATTTTAAATGCCTATTTATAATTGACCTATACTCAATTACTGGATAGTAATTCTATTAGTTCATTACCCCTTTCCCCTTAAAGAGTAGTTTACAGCATTTTTTTTAAATCCCATAAAATTTAAGAGAAAATGAAGGCCTGAACATATAATATCCAAGTTTGAAAAAAGATTTCTTTAAGATATTACTGCTTAAAATATATTTTGAACAGATCCATCTAAATTTTAAAATTATTGTATGTAACAAGTTTCCAACAAAAATTTTGAGATAGCACTTAAATTGCTGATAAGAACATACAGGTGTCATATTAGCAGTATCTTTAGACATGTATTTTTGTACTATTTACAAAACTACCCAGCACTATTTACCACAATATAAAACATTGTTCACTTAATATTTTAGGATGGAAAACAACAATATTAGAATATTTTTTGGCATTTACATTGTGCATAACTTTTAATCTTCAATTTACAAAATAAGAATTGTAAACAAATTATGAATAGTTTTTATTTTATTGTTAAATAAAAAAAAAATTATTATGTATATAAGTATTTTAAATAGTCATATCAAAATAGTCAGATTTTAAAGTAATAATATATATTTAACCACATAAAAAACCATATATGAAAGAAAATGAATTATAAAGCTACTTCCAAACACATATTCACCTGTTTTAGACGATACAGGACAATACTCAGCACCAATAGCTTTGGCCAATTTTATAGCTTCATTTTCAGTTAATTTATATGCTGAATTGGTCTGTAACATAAAAAAAATAATCATAACTAATTTAATTCTACACTAATGATTTTAAAAAGTGTGAACAAAATATAAAAAATATTTCTAACATATTAATACATATTGTAGAAATTATTCAAAAATAAAATAAAATTAGAAACTGATTTTTTTTTTAAAAAATTTATATAGTTCAAAAAATTTGTGATACAGAACCAATAATCACAAGTCTTTTTATAGCTTACTATCTTAATTTATTTTAACAACTAGAATATAATAAGTTATAAAAAAGCAAATGTGGTAATATTTTTGTAACAATGGAAAAAATATATCAATATTTGTGACAGTAAAGAAGAAATATTTAGGTAAAGACTATGAAATTCCACATTTTATTTTAAAATCTTTACTGATAGAAAAATAGAAAAAAAATTAAAATCTATATATATGGTCGATTTAAAAATACAGTTTTCATTATAAGAATTTTGTGTTAAGCATGCTTAAAGTGTTTCTGCGAAAATTTCAATCTAATCATAGTAATCTGTGTACCATTTATTTTAAAACTTTAAATGAAATTCCTCACTGGTCAAATATTTTACAACCCAACTTTAATTTACAGCACTGTTTTCTTTTCTTCCATACCTTTATTTTGAATGTTAGCAGGGCTATTAAATCAATTTTTTAAAAAATCATTAATGGCAATTATATATATATATTTAAATTTTACTTTCAATCTAATTCTTCCTTGCATTATGTAATATTTGGAAAACAATATTACTATATTTTGAACTTTTAGAATAATATAAAAAGAAGTCAATTCGAAATAATAATTTTTTAAAAAATCAATGACTCTGTATATCAGACTAAACCAAAAAGATATTTATATATACAAAATACATCTATATACCAAAAGAGAATAAATACTTTTTTAAAGAATTTTATGAATGAAAAATTTGTTTATATGAGTGTTATCGAGAAGATAAAACACAAATTCAATAGCTATAAAGTAGAAAATAAAATATTTTTTGAAAAGAGACTACATACTTGCATTTAAAGTAATCAAAGAAATTTTACTAACTATATTGAAAGCTTTTAAATATTTCTAAATTGAAAATAGGGCAATATTTAATTCAATGAAAAAGAATGCATCAATTTATTGATAATATTTTTTTAATAAACACTATTGTGCGAATTTTATAGCTTAGAGGATTTAATTTTTTTTTTAAGATAATGCTAACTTTCAGCTGTTTCATAAGCATGAAAAATATTCAACAAATTTAAAGTAAAACATTTCATTATTGAAAGAAAAAAATAAATTCTTGTTAATATAGAAAAGAACTTACAACCATATCTTTCTTTGTGCCAACCAAAAACAAAAAAGGATTATCTGTGGATTTTAAAGTATCATCCAGCCATTTAGGAATATTGTACAAAGATGATATGTGTGAGAAGTCAAATACCAAGATAACAACTATAACATTTAAACACAATGTTAGAATATTTTTAAAAATTTTATCATTGAATTTACACAATATTCAGACATTAATTTTCTATTACTAGCATAAATAAAAATGGCAAGAAATATAAATTTATTTCATTTCTAATATATATATGCCTGTTTGTGTGTTTTCTTATGAAACATATATACATTTTTCTATTGTGTAAATTTTCTATTACTAGCATAAATAAAAATGCACAAAAATTGTTAAACAAATCAAATTAATTCCATAAAAATTAAAAACATATTTTCAATCAACTGTAACTCATCTAGTAGTATATATTAAATAATAACAATAATGTGAATCCAAAAGATCTATAACCTCATAAGTGAATGAATTCTTTAGAAATATAAATAATAAAAATTGCAAAATAAAAAGTGATATCCAAGCAGTTTTTAATTTTATACAAAAATATTAAAATCCTGTTAATAGGAATATTCTGCTGAGTATTATCTCCAGGTTATTGTATATTTATATTGTGAGATCAAGATCAATGTAAAAAAGTTATTGAATACCTCTAGCACCTCTGTAATAAGATGAAGCAATGCATTTGAACTTTTCTTGACCAGCTGTGTCCCATCTATATTAAATACAAAAATCAACTTTAAATTAAGGAAGAATTTTCAAGGGAGCAGGAAATATCAAATAACATTTAGTATTTAATGGAGACTTCAGTTTTAAGATGAAGTAATGTAACATAATTTGTTTTAGAAAAATTACAATTTTAATTAAAATGATAAATGATTCAGAAAATAGATTTAAATTAATAGAGTTATCTCTAGGCAATGCATAAAAGTAGAACAATATATCAGTTTTCTTTAGAAGCAGAATAAACATGTACAATGAATTTTTATATTATTGAAATGTCAACAAACAATAAGATTTGAAAAATTAAATAAGATCCAAAAAAGAAAGATCAACTTATTATCTCATACTAATATTTTCCATTTGCTAAATAATAAGAATATATATAAAGTACAAATTTTCACATATTCTTAAATTAATAATATTAATTTAAAAAATTAAAAGACTATCTAGATAGACTTTTTTTATAGTTCACATCACATAAACTGCTGAACTTTCTTAATTATTAATCTTTATAAAGTACAATATAAAATGATTCAGAATTTAATATTACAAAAGCCTGAAAATTCACTAAAAATATAAATTTTTCTTCATTTAGTGTAATTAAAAAATGTAATATTTAAAGAGGCAAGTATATTTTTTGATTATTATTAAGCTGTAAATATAAATGCAAATTTTTAAATAAATGTTCTTAAAAACTAAAAGAAAAATATAAGAATGATTGTGTGGCATAAATTTATTTACACTTATAAAAATAAATAAAAACAATAAAGACTTTATTACATAATTTTATGGACAAAATATGTAAGCAAATTTCCATACCTAATAAATTATCTCAACATTTGATAACAGAAACTGAAAGAGGAATTACACTCTCACTTTTTTAAAAATGATACTCAATTGACAATAGTTCATATACAAATGAATGTAAAGAGACACGATTATCCATTAAAATCCATATGTCGTTAAAATCGAGAATATTACAGGTGCACCTATTGAACTGCAAGCAAGCGGGAGACTTAAGGAGCATTAATATTCTAATTACCATCCATCGATTGACTGCAAAGCACAACATTCACTTTCAGTGGGTACCTTCCCACATCGGACTTGAAGGCAACAACAGAGCTGACGCCCTTGCTGTGGGGGCCACCACTGATGAAGTTGGTAATGTCCACACTCTCACATATTCAGAGATCTCCTCAATTGCAAAAGAAGAGAAAAATAAGCTTTGACGTGTTCTTCCGAATAACTCCTGGTACTTTAGAGATTGTCCTGAAGGGGCCCTCCAGACCAGGGGCAATAGAAAACAAAGTACTACCCTCTCTCAATTTATCAGCGGACATTTAAAAGGCCTCACTTTTCACCAGGGACAAAAGAATTTCTCCGAATTGCCATTGGTGTAAGAATGCTCCAGTTTCTCCCACTCACATTTTAAACTGTCTAAATTTTACAAAACATGAATCTCAAAGACTGAGCACTATTTATGAACTTTTTGGAAATGTTGGGTTTTATGGAGATGGTCTAGCACTGCTGGGCCATTTGGGATTAGTAACAACAACAAAACAATGTAAAGACATCGTTTAATATTTCCAATTTTCAAAAATAAATAAATAAACCAAAAATGATTTTACTTACATTTGCAAAATATATGGAACATCTAAAATATAAAATTTTTCAGCTTCAAAATCAACACCAATTGTAGCTTTGTAGTTTGTTTCAAATGCTTGAACACAAAATCTGGAAAGTTAAAGAACACTTCATTTTAATAAACTTCACCTACTTTGTGACATAATATTTTTAAATATACAGCTAAAAAAGTACAATTTTGTTTATTTATTAGTTAAATAGTACATAATAATTAACAAAAATTTAAAAATAAATTAATAAATGGCAAACATAAGAGAAAAAATTTCAAGATTCAAATGAAAGACATTCAAAATGCATATCCTATCAAAAATAAATAAATGTATTAAGTAAATATTAAAAAAATAATGAATATCAATTACCGTCTCACAAGGCATGTCTTTCCAACGGCAACATCACCAACAACAATAACTTTTGTTAATCTCAGCCTTAAAAAGATAATATTGGGAAAAGTTTTAAATCTTTTAACTGAGATAACAATGCAATATTACTAATGTTTAAAACAATGATATTATTCAGAGCAAAATCATATATAAAACTGCTACACTGCTTTTAGTTATACCTAATACTAAGATAGAATGAATAATACATGATTAAAAAAAAGTACTTCAAGCAGTGACAACTGATTTAATATCAGAATAATGTACATTAAAAAAGTGAAAATAACAAAAGACACAATATTTAAAAGTCTGATCAAAATTAATAATCATTAAATAAATTCCAATTTTTAAAATATCCCTTTTTTAATATTACCAACCTTTAGATAAAAGTTACTAAGTTCCAATTTTCTGTTTCAAGATATTGTCAATTTATGCTTTTAGTTTGTTATGAAAATTAAAGATTATTAATTTTTTTATTATTAATGTTAGAGAAAAATCAATAATAGTTAATGGGTTTATTTAGGAATAATTTATTATAAATACAACTTCTATATTATTACATATATTATATTATTAGAAAAATTTAATTTTAAAAAAGCTGGGTATTATTTTTATAATAAAGAATCTACAAATATAAATAGAAAATTAACTTTCTAGTCATATATTTATGTTTTTTTTTCCATGCAAAGATACAGTTTCCCTGATCGATGTGAGAAAATATGAAATTTAATGTGAGATAAAAAAAAAATACAAGTGACTTCACACAATACAAATATATTTTTCCATAATCAAAATAATTGTGAGCAATATATAAGTTCAAATAAATTAAAAGTATTTATACTTACACATCACATTTGGTGCTATTAATTTTGCGGCAAGCTGTGCGAACTTGATAAGAAAAATGGGTTTCTTTATTTGGTGTACAATTGCTGTCATATGGCTATAATAAAATTTACATTTTTTATGAATAAACTTTAAATATCTTTCAAAAGCTCCAATGATACAGCTATCACAATACATATTTGATTCATTTTTAAAAAAATAAAAAAAAATTTATACCATAAATCAAATCATTAAGAACAGACATTAAATTAAGTAAAATTTAACCTGTGAATGAGAATTATTTTTCCAGCTACAATAATGTTTTCCCCCCGTTTTACTATAGCTTTTGAGACAAGGTAAAATTTTAAAATATAAAGAAAATGCTACAAAGTTTTTTTTCCCCATTGTCATACAATCTGAAGATAGCTGGCCTTTTCTGACACATGTAGGTTTATTAAATTAAAACTCCTTTTACAAGTGACTTTTTTATTAATAATTAATTTTACCAATGATTAATTTTTTAATGTGTTCATAAATTAAGATATTCATATTTTACAAATACTTAATTAGTAAACACTTTTTATAAAACATATTCACTAAATGTAATTAAAAAATAATTATAATTGTTTCTTATTTTGAAAAGCTGTTCAAAAATAAAGATTTTAAATCAAAATGCCTGATATATATAATGATTTATTGATATGATTAAAAAGATTTTGATATAATAAACAAAAACAAATACTGATTTTTGATATTAATATTTCTTTCTTGAATGCACAATTATTTATATTTGTGAAAAGATATGCTATTAATAACAAAGGCTGGCATTAATATATTTTTAACTATAACAAATTCAGAAATAAATTATGAATCAAGCCTTAATATTAAATCATATAAATACTGAAGCAACAATTTTAAATAAATGGGAAGTAAACAGAAATTATAAACAGAAAAATATATTTTTTCTATAAACAGTTTAGCTAACAAACAAGGTAAAATCTGATAATGAAATCATGTTTTTAAAAATAATTAATGCATTTGAGGTTATCTATTTAACTAAGTATTTATTAAGCACTTTTAATACAAACTAGAGGATAATCTTTTAATGTTCTTTCTTCCAAAGATTTTGAAATGGGTATAGAAGAAAGTGAAAAATTTTCAACATCACTTCTAATGTCACTTTGGTAAACTCGATCCTGAAATAGAGACAAAATCTTCATTAAAGTTTACTTTTTGTCAGAAAAAAAAATGATCATGTCGTAAAATACGAAAACATTTTATCTTACTAACATATATAAACTAGATATAAATTAAAAGATTTTTCAAGGAGATGCTGCTTACCATTTCCTGCGTAAAATAATAAATTAGATAGAGAATGTCCTTACATAATAAACACTTCACAGCGTCTGCTACTACTGTGACGCTACCATGGTAACCTAACTCCGAAAACAGACTGCGAAAAATTGTTTTTTATTTTATTATGAAAAATATTGTTTTTAAGCCAGTTTTTTGTAAGCAATTTAGTTAGGCTACACTTTATAAATAAGGCATTTATTTTTACCCTGTTATTCATCCGAAACCTTATTTCGAAACTGAAAAGCAACTTATGAGTCAGCCACAGGAAGCATATTCATTTGTGATGTCATATTTATTCACTGCATGCTTGACTGAAAATTTCAAAACACAAAACAAAACAAAGTAATGTGCGGTCTGCGGAAGGCAGTCGTTCCGTGGTTTTGATTTTTGTTATAACAATTGGCCATTAAGTAATTTAATGGCGAATTGTTTGCAAAATGCAAAAAACAAAGCATCGAATATGGTACTATAAATTCGAAATTCTTCCATCATTCTTTAATTTATTTTATTTCCAATATAATATTTTTAATTTAATACAAGTGAATTATTCATTTCATTTAAGGATAATATCTTCATCAGTGTTGCTCATTTACTTTTGGTGTATAATTGAACACATTTTCACAAAAATTGGCCCAATTTATTATTTTTTACTCACTTCAATTGGGAATTTAAGAAACTGTTATATACCCTCTTAAAATTTTATTCATTAAACTACTCCTTTTTTCCCAAAAAAATATAACGAAATTAAAAATCCTTTTGATTTTTTATGGACAATAGTTTGCCGATTAATTTTTATTTGGATTTTATATAAGTAAAAGTGCGTTTGAGAAATTAAATTGGTTTCAAAAGCAGATAAGTATAAAAAGGATGTGTTATATTATTTTAAAATCTTTCCTCTTTTATATTAATCTTATTGCTTCTTCATCCCTTTGTCTCTTATATTTAATGTGTTATTTCAAATAATTACACAATATTTGCTTAGAGTGTATTTATTTAAATTAATTCCACTTTAACCTGAATTGTATGTTCCTGTCAATCTTACGAAAGAAAAGTTTGCACTTATCTGAGTATTTCATTTACTTATTTAAAATAAAAGCCAATACATATTTTGGATAATATTTATAATGTTATAATATCCATAAAAAGTATTTTGTAAATTATTTTAAAATGGTAAGAATGAAAATAGGTAGATTGTCTCTAATTGAATTTATTTATTTATTTTGAATAAATAGGATTTTTATTCTTGTTTTAGCATGGTGTCAGATTTCTTTTATCCAAACACTGGAGGTGTAGAGAGTCATATCTATCAACTTTCTTTGTGTCTTCTTAAAAAGGGACATAAAGTGATTATAATAACTCATGCTTATGGAAATAGAAAGGGTATTCGTTATTTAACAAATGGATTAAAGGTACAAAAAATTATTTGTAGTTATTTCTGTTGTTGTTTAAGTCTTTTCAGTGTATAATATACTATCTAAATCAACTCTTAACAACTGATAATAGTTATTTAAATAAATAAAAAATTCTGAATAAATCATAATTATTAATTTTTTTGTCTGAATCAGGATTTTTTAAATTTAATTTTATACATAAGTATAAATTAATTCATTTATTGCAGAAGTCATAATTTTTTTATGACTTCTGCAATATTATTATTGCTTCTTCATATATTATTTATTGAAAAGAAGTTAGATTTTGAGAAATCATGATACAGTCTTTTTAGAAAAATGTTAGCTAATAAAATGAAAACAGTATTATCAATAGCTGTTTGAACTACATTATTAATTCAAATTTATGCATTTAAAATCATTGTTCTCTCAAACAAGCATTCAGATTGTATATTAAAAATGTAGTTGATTAAAAACATTTGAATCACTGCTATATAATACAAAATAGCATAGGAGTATAGAATATTTAAATTATTACTATAAATATAAGTATATAACATGTATTAGAAGCTATAATAATATATATTGAAATTCATTTGTAGAGATTATGTGCTGTGTCCTTAAAAGGCTGTGGTTTGTTTTTCGTGTATAGAATTTTTTGTAAAATTTTATCTTGTCACTTTCATCAGTTTCAATGGAAATAAACCTTGTTCATATGATTCACATCAGATCCATTATTCTAGTTTAAATTTATAATCTATCTTTAGAATATGTGTAGTTAGATACCATTTAGCATGCACTTCATGTTATCATGTGAATTGATTTTTGAAAAAAATCCTCGTAGAAAAGTAATCAGCTTTTACATAAATTTAATTTCCTAAAATAAATAAATAAATAACATTGTTATGATACATAATCTATCATTTGTTCAAATTTTGGAAATGGAAGCATATGTTGATATAAGCATAAGCAAGAACAATAGAACATATTTGTAAAATTATCTTTTTTTATAGCATTTCTTGTTATCATAATTCTTTGTTACTCTTCACATAAAATTACAGGATTCCATATATCCTTTTCTTTATATTATCCTGAAACTATTCCAATTTGAGAAACTAGACATATAAAAATTTTTATTAGACAAACCCAATATATATAAGATGCATAAAAAAATTATTGTATCCTAGTAGAAAGCATTTGTATATGTCCTTAACAGCAGTTGTCACAATGCATAAATACTTTGATGAAATGAAATATTTTTCATTGCAGTGAATTCAAAAAATTTTATGCAAAAGTGTTAAATACACCTCATGCTATAAAGGGGTATGTAGTGTCAGCCTTATAAGCTAAATAATATCCTTCGAGCTGAAGGGTCCCTTTTGCTCGAACGGTTTATCGCTCGGCTACTGGCCCAAACGTCGCAGGTTCGTACCACGACCTTCACTGGCCACTTTGGTGCTTCACTTGCTACAGGTATATTATTTTTCAAAAATACATTTGGTGCATATTTTGACTCCCATCATAATCAATAAATTTTAAAATAACCTATAATTCTGCATTTATTATAAGTTATTTCTTTTGGGTAAAAGTCATTGTTACATATTGCATCTACCTTCTAGTGTACTTGTGTTTTAAGAATTCATTGCATTTTTCTACAAAATAGTGTCACCAAAATACTATATAAACAGAAATTATGAATAGTTGGTTGATTGATTGAGGTTTATTGGCACAAGAGCCACAATTGGCTAAGCTGCGCCATGCAAATAAAAAATATATATATTATGAATAGAAATTATGAATAGAGTCTTCTAAGAGTAATATTTTACATTATGTAGTAATTAGTTAATTGCATATCAAAATTTGCCTGGCCATTGCATGCATTATTAATAGGATGATACTTAATCTATGCAGCTAGCTAATATTTCATAGCATTATCTTTTACTATTACAAGATCTAGCTTTTTTGTGGTCGTTGTTTGGTTTATTTAATATTTAAAGTGCATTAAAATTGTCTCATAAACTTTAATGTTAAGAATTTTTTTGATATTGCCATTTTTTTAAAGTTGTCTATTCCTTTTTAGGTTTATTATATACCAGTTTGGGTAGTTTACAATCAGTGCACTTTACCTACCTTATTTACAACTTTCCCTTTAGTGAGATATATTCTTCTCAGAGAAAAAATCTCAATTGTTCATGGACATTCAGTAAGTTTTAATTTAATTTATCAGCATAAGAAAATATAGGGAGGAGGGTGCTTTTTTTACTAATATTATAGTTTTAAATATTTTGCAAAACTTTGTGTACCTGAATAGCTTAGGATGAAAATTATTCCATGTCTAGTATTTTTAGTATTTAGTATTAGTATAATAATTTTTAGTAATTTTTAGTATATCATAAAATTCAATATCATATTATTTACTGCATTATTTTTCAGTAAAATTAAAATTTTAGCTGCTTGATTTTTAAACTAACAAGCTATTTTTTACATTATCAATAATTTGTAAAGATTTTTTTAAACTTAATTGAATATTGCAAACAATAATCTAAAGGCATTCAATTACTAAAATTTAATTTAATTTGTAATATTTCTGACCATAACTTATAAGATTACCTTAATAACTATAATTATATTTTTATTTACTATAATACCTATTGTTTAATTGGTTGAATACTAAATTTTTAATTAATTGTCACAAAAAAATTCAGTATCATTATTTAAAAATTCTTTATAAGGAATAATTTATTATTATAAATTATTCCTTATAAAGTATAATTTATTATAATATAAGCAATAATCAAATTTATAAGGAATTAAATTCTTTAAATTCCTTATAAATTTGAATGTTTGTGTTTAGATAATAGTCTTTTTTGCTGTTTATACAAACTCTTTTATTCATTTCTTATTTCCATCTATTTTCTTCCTTTGAGGCTTTTTCTGCCTTAGCTCATGAAGCCATGCTTCATGCAAAAACAATGGGGCTCAAAGCTGTTTTCACTGACCATTCATTATTTGGATTTGCTGATGCAAGTGCAATTATTACTAATAAGCTTCTTCAAATGACACTTAGTGTTTGTAATCATGTTATATGTGTTTCACACACTGGGTAGGTATTTTTTAAATATATAATTATATTTAAATATTCATAATTTTAAAATGTTGTTTAATTTTTTTTAAAAAAAATTCTTACTGTTTTGACTTGCATTCTAGTGTAAGCTTTAATTTATTGTCTATAGTTTATTTATTGTCTATTTCTATGTATAAGCTAAGAATTTTTGGAATTTTTTTCTTAAGCTAAATTATGGGGGAATAGCTTATATACAGATCTGCTACTCTCTGAAAGTACATAAATTTTCATATTGGTATGGCATGAACAGTATATTACTAAATATAGTGTATATTACTAGATCTAATCTTTTTTATTTTGATATTTTATATTTCTTAAATTTAATGAAAAAATTAATTTTAAATGGATTATTTCTTTTGTTGAATTGAATTATTTCTTTTTGTGAAAACGAGTTGTTTTTTTTTAAATTGTTTATTTTTCCTAGTGTTTTTCCCCTCTTCACTCTTGATCTTGCTTTTCCTTTACAGAGAAATGTTGAATAACCATACTGTGAGAATTTTCTGCAAATGATATCACCTGTAGTTTTAAATTTGTTGGCTAAGAATTTATTATATTAACTTTCATACAAAAAATAAAATGGCATAGAAAATGTGACTAGTATTGATACAACTGACCATACAGAAGCAGCAAACAAGTTTGTCAAAATGTATTAGCTTCTGATATGATTACCAAAATTAAGACTATTACCACTGGTGGCTGGTATTTTAATTATAAAATATTGTATCAATTTTATCTGATTGAAGATAATTTTGACTTTATAATGATGTGTTTGAATGTCGTAGCATTTTTAAAAATGAATGATATTTTGGCCTACAAATTATAGATTCTGAATTTTTAATAAATTTTCGACAATAAAAAAAACTTTGCCTACGTATGAGTTTACTTATATTCAGAAAGTAAATAACTCTCAATAGTAGAATCATATACTAATTTCCGTAGAATCTTTGTGTATATTATTAAATTTACTTATTTAGGTCCAATAATTGGCCAAATGTCATTCACACATGATTTGATCTATATTTATGTATGTACTTATATATATTTACGCACTTGAGCACATTTTTATAATTTGGCAAAAAAATATTTCTTAACACTTAACCATCCGTTAACTGTTAAAACCAACAAGTCACCTTATTTAAAGCTCTCAAATCTTAATTCTTTATAAAAGGGCCTGCCATATGGGGAGTGTGACGTGTGCTATGCGCAGGGATCCCAGCATCATCAAAAATTAAAATAGTGTTCTGTACAATAACAGCACTTACACATATTAAAAGTGTACAATGTGTTGTTTACATATAAAACTTTGTTATAATAATAATAATAAAGTTTTACATGCAAAAGTATTGTTTCCACATGGCTGACTGATTGTCGATTGACATAGTTACTATGTAACAATTGCAGTGATATCTCTGAAAAGAGGAGAGGGAAGGGAGCATTCATTTGTGAATAAAGAATTTCCCTTCAGACATGCCCAGATAAAACTCAGAATGGTGCTCAGAATTTAAGGATAAGGCTGAGTTTAAATGGACTTGTAAATCATCAGCTACCTACTTTTTTCTACATCCAATGTAATATTTTTTAAGTTTATATCTGCAAATTTTTATGAAGATAAATTTTAAACTATCAGCGCCTAACAAATCATACTGCATTATTTCATTAGGCATTTTGAAGAATTAAGGAAGAATTTTAAATGCAGGAGTTCACAGATTTGGAAATATTCTAAGTTTACAGTATATATTGTAATTTAATGCAAGTGTCCAACTATCATTTTTGTTAGGAAGTAGGTTTACCATCACTTACTTCACCTACTAGGTGATAGTGTATAGTATAGCATATAGTAATTTCTGAATTTTCATTCTATAAACTGCATAAGACTTTTAGATATAGCAGTGTCCATGACAAGGAAATATTCCCCTGGGTGTCAAAAAAGAAAATTATCTGAAAAGAAAAAAAGAAGAAAAGTTAAATTTCACAAGAAGGCTCAAGTAGAAGGGTTTTCTTGATTACGAAGTAATTCTGTAAATGAAATCCAATTGATTTCAGCAGCTGCAATTCAAACTTCAACTGGAAAGGAAAGTTCCACACAAACTACAGTCTTACAATGAAAATGTTGAAACAATGAAATTGGTTGAAAAACCGTGTGTTTAAAAAAATATGACCGAATGGGAAAATAATAATGGAAATGACAAAAACAGATATGATTATGAGATTGTAAATGATCCTGGCTTATGACCACGTATTATAAATGATAAATTTTGATCTGTGAATTGATTTAAATTTTGTGTTAAAATCGGATCCCCAGAGCTTGGCGATCGTTTGGCAACGAAATGGGCAATGCTGGAAACTTAGTAAATTTTATCGATCCGTTCAATAGAAACTGAGGTGCGCTCTGATTGGCCAGAAGGTTCCTGGCACGTCTCCCAGGAGCTTTAAAAAGCCGGCTGTTTCAAGATGCGGTGAAAATTGGGTTGAGCCGGAAGCGGAGTTAGAGTCGAAGACTAGTAAGAGGATAGTGAATCAATGTTGGAGTGCCAGTGTAGTATGGTGCTCAAGCGATTGCTGTGTACTGAGTTCTGTTGTCTGCTGTGGAAGCAGCATCGTAACGTGAGTGGAGAACTCAGTCGTGTTGTAGTAAGTCGACAACTAAAGCGAGAAGACAGTGAGAACTTCTACTGTTTGGAGAGACAGTTGAGGAGAATTCCGAGGATCACCACCCCTGCTGGATTCTGTATGGTTGTTTTGAGTCTTGTGGTCAATTTCTCCTTGTGTGCTACTGTCTATTCAAGTACGTTGCTGCATGTTTGTCTCGACTGTACATATTTGTCGTCTGTGTATTCGTCGTTTTTACGTTAGAGTGTTTCTAGTTAAATAAATGTCATTGCTCTTTTCTACTGAGGCCTGCTGATTATTTTCACTCTATATACCCACTTCAAGCGAACAAGGTAGTCCGTAAAAATTTGGGGTCAGATATGGCATTCGAACCCAGAGGTTTGAGTGTGAACCAAAAGTTAAAGAGACAACCTCTCTGTAAGCCTCTTGGTATCTACTGATGATGATGATGACGTGTCCACTTTACAACGGAAGAAGGGGAACAGTAGCTTCTGATGGTATGGGCCCCTGAGCACCCGAGGGCAGAAGTCTGACTTCTAGTTCATATGAAGATGACGCACTTATCACAATAGCTTGCAAAGTCTCTTTTTACTGGAGGGGGAGCACACCTCACAGATAGAACGCAGACGAACAACCATGCCCTGTCTGGGACTCGAACCCGAGACGCCCAGATCACGAGGAAGACGCGCTACATCTGAGCTAGGACGCCAGCTTGGTATCTCCTTGTATAGTGATACGAATGAAGACTACGTGGATGGAATCACTGATTCCTGTAATTTAGATTTCGATTTTTTTTTCAAGAATTTGGCTTTGTTGTGGATTTGCAAAGGAATCTGATACAAATTGAAGCCAAGGGATTTCCTATGTATCGGGCAAGTTACGCCGTATCAGAGGAACGCTTCCAGCAAAGGCAGATGGGCTTGAAGTACTTGAGGGATGCGATATTAATTTGAAGTACTTCCTATAATTAGCTATGTCCTAGATGCAAAAGAATGACTAATTATTTTTATAAAGTTATATATTGAAAGACTATTTACACTTCATCTGGAATATACAATAATGAACGAAGAACATATTATCGAGTATGAATAACAAAAAGGAGGCTTCTTGGTCGGTTAAGCGGGTGCTCGATTAGCCCTCCTAAGTTCCGTCGGTCAACGGCGAAGTAGCGTCGTGCTGTTCGTTGAGGCAACCAACGCCTAGCGAGACTCCAGCCGGAATGACGAGGAGTGCCTCTTCTCACCGATAAGGTGAAACCAGCTCCTACCGGTTTAGTAGAAACTAGATGGAGCTGTCATCTATCGAGAATCTGAAAATATATTTGTAGCTGCTGGAAGAAAATTGTTTATTACGGCTGCTGCAGGCTCTTTAGAAGATTCTGTGTGGACAATTCTCGAGTATCATGAATGAACCAGGAATAGTTTGAAATACTCCTGTGGAAGCTCTGCCGACAAAGGCGACTCCTTGGTTTTCAAGCGGACTCCGGAAGGTATTGTTGGAACATCCTAATATTCGGTTGGTACAATGGAGAAAGTTCAAGGAGACCAGCCGGCCTGCCAGGAGAAAATTTGTTCCAGAGTATTCCGTTGCGATACGATGTTTAGCTTCATGGAACATCTTGCATTTTCAGTCGCGAAATCAAGATTGGATGTACAATCCGAAACGATGAAGGGGTCTGAAATCAAAAGCAAAGAGAAAGTTCGGACGGATCTTTAGCTGTTGCCAAATTAGTAGACAATGCCATCATCAAAAGTTTGGAAGCTGCCCAACGCTAAATAAAAAAAAAAATGTTCACATTGTTCATAAGCCTACGATAGCTGTTGGATTGAAGTTTGACTCCATTGAAGTCAGTCCTTGAGGAGAGGAGCTATGTTACAGGCCTGTAATTTTGCTTCTCAGCACAAATAGTATCAGACCCTTTTGCAGCGTCAATAATCTCAGGGCTTGGCCACTTGGCGGTGGATTTGGTGACAAACTCTGAGATTACTGACGAGGCACTCGCTCAGCACGCAATGGGGCTGATCGTAAAACGGTCTTTCTTACGATGACACTACTTGCTCTGGGAAGCAAAATTATAGATTTGTGACAATATGATCTTTACCAATGTTTGAATTCTGGTGATTCAAAAGTAAAACCCTGTTACATATCTATAAATCCAAAATTATTTAATTCTAAGAAGCAAACTAAATGATTATGAATTTAAATATTATGTTACATTTTTAAAAATTATCATTGTATATTATGAAAAGATATCATTTTTATATAATGCTTTATGAAGTTGTAAGGGGAAGAAACAGGTATATAATTTTTTAGCAGTTCAATATAAAATTATGCAAGAAATAAGATAGAGTTACAAAATAATGTAACATATAGTTTTATAAATATATTTATAAGTGCACTAACTGCGTAACCATTGAGCATTCTGCTCATAATCTGCTATTTGATTACTTCATGAAAGAAATCTTTGAAATCCGGGTTATTAATTCATTTTTATCATAATTTTCCAAAAAATTATTTTTTTCATCTCTATGAGTAGTACATCAAGTAAAAACGTTTTATATATATATATTTAGGAAAGAAAACACAGCTTTGAGAGCTCATGTCCGACCTGATGTAATATCGGTTATTCCTAATGCAGTAGATACTGCAATTTTTAAACCTGATTTGAATAAACCTTTACAATCAACTAGTAAGTTTTCATTCATCTCAGTCTTATTTGAAATATATATATATATATAGCATGTAGTTTTATAAATCACCAATAGTTTATTTTATTCTTTAAATCTTATAATTTTCAAAATATTTTTTAATTTATGTTGAATTTTTTGTGATATTTTTAATTTTTTGTTCTTTTTTTAGGGAACTATTTGTTTTTATTTTGTATACTTGTATAATTTCTCCTTTTTAATGAATATATTGTGTGGGTTTGTGAAAATCTTTTATTTCTTTTTCACATTGGTCCATTTTATATAAATTAATCAAATTTGTGCTCCTTTTATAGAAATTTCAAGTGTTTTTAATTTTTATCTTTAAGAAATTATGCATCATATAAATTGTTAAAAAAATCATGTTCTTATGTTTTACTTCAATTCAATTAACTATGACATCTCTTGATATAAATCAGTTTAATTACTTTAATTAAGGGTTGGAAATAATATTTTCTACAATTCTTCCTTTCAACATAAATCCATCCTATTCTTCTTGTAAAAGGTGCTCGATTTTATACTATAATCATTTCTGTTTCTGAAATTCCTTGTCCAATTCTTGAATTTTAGAGTTTTAAGCCACTAATCTGCTGAGCACTCACATCTAATACTATCCGGTTTATAAATGCACTCTTTACTATGGGCCAATATATAATTCACAAAATGTCAAATAAAAAAGATTCATTCTGTGATGTCAATTTACTCTATTAATGCATTATTTTCTGCATATTATCTGAAAAATGTGTTGTTTTATATGTTGTGTTTTTTAGAGTAAAAAAATATTTTGACAATTTTATTGCTCATCTTTATTACTGTGATACATATAAAAAAGGGCCTGGAGAAGAGAGATAGAAAGATTGAAAAATATAATTTGACAGTTCAAATGATGATTTTGTGATTATTCATTATTTCACTAAATAATAAAAATTATGATTTTTATGATTATTATACATTATATATTTTTTCATTTGTTTCTACATAAGTCTTAAAAAATTATTTATTTTTATCCATTTCTGATTTATTTTTATCCTATTATTTTTTTATCTAAGAAAGAATGATAAAATGCTATTATTTTTATTAAAGAAAAATATTTATTCAATTTATTATGTTTTTATAGTTACAGTTGTTGTAATAAGCAGGCTTGTGTACAGAAAAGGAATAGATTTGCTGGCTGGTGTCATCCCAGTAATTTGTTCCCGTTATTCGAATGTGAATTTCCTTATAGGTAAATATATAATAAAGATTACAGTACTTTAAATTCTGTATGCTATGAAAGATTAAAAATAATGTTGTAAGTGCATGGAAAAATCAGTGGGAAAACACTTCTCTTTGTATTTTCTCTATTGTAAATCTTTGTATTCATAGAAATAAACTTAATTATCAAAACTGTCAACAACTCACAATTAGGTCTCACAAGTTTTAAAGCTTGTGGTTATTAACAATATTGACCTTTTTGAGATACTGCTAATTATAGCAACAAGTTTTATAAAATATGATAAAAATGAATAATGAAAAGCCTTTAATCAGTTTTATCATTTGATTAATAGGGGATAGAGATAATAAAGATGAATTTTGATTAATGTCAATCTGTTTATCTTATATAGTTACTATTTTAAATTTCCGAAAAATAATTAATGTTAAGACTAATATTTTAGAACATTTAAACTAATTGCATAAGTGTCATTCTTGGTATATATTTTGTTTGGCAGAACTTCTTTGAAATAAAAGAAATATAACTGTAAAACTATACCTACTGACTATCAAAAATGCAAAGCTAAGTATAGAAAATAAGCTTCTTTGTAAGACCTAGCTAAAGTACATTATTATCTTAACATCTCCCTACCTTGAAAATATTTTTTTAAAAAACTATCTTTGAATTATTCAACATCTGATGATGAAATTAACAACCAATGCATTTTTATCCATTAAAAATAAATTTAAAAAATTGTTGAATGATATTTTTTACTGTCATTATATTATTCTAACAAAAACTCTTAAAACAGTTTTCAGAAAATCTAGAAAAATGTGTAGTGAAGCACTTATAGTAATAACCATATAAAACTCACCTTTCCCCATCTTCTGGGAGAAGACTGGATATTAGATAATTATAAGCAATTTTAAATTTGATACAGATTTACAATTTTTTATATGATGATTCTAAATTACATTTTATTTAACACATTGTCTGTTCAAGTTATGTTTACAGTCAGACAGAAATTCTGTAAACAGTTCTTTCACTCTCAAAGAGATTCATCAAAATCTCAAGACCATACACTCTGATGATTTTGTGTTTCCCACTTTTGTTCTTTATATACCTGAAAATAAAAAAGGTCTTCAATCCATTCCTGAATTTTATTTTTCATGATAACATAATCAGTCTAATATTTTCTAATGTTTCATTCATTGCAGCACTGCTTTGTTCTTCTACATAAAAATTATAGCCTTCTTTTATATTTAATTTTTTATTTTATAATTTTTAAAATAGAATGAAAAAATTTCATTATTTTTGCTCTTTTTCAATTATTTCGACTTTATTTTGTTTTTACTTTATTTATTTTTTATTGTTAAATTAAAGGTGGAGATGGTCCCAAAAGAATAGTTTTAGAAGAAGTAAGGGAGCGATATCAACTACAAGAAAGAGTCACTCTTCTAGGTTCTGTCAATCATGAAAATGTTCGAGAGGTAAATTAATTGATATTTTTTATTATTCTTTCTTTCTTCCTCATATTTAATATTTTAAATAAAAATAATAAAACTGTAAATAAAATTGACTTTTTATAGATTATTCTAGTTTAAGAAAGAAGAACTGTGTCTTCAAATTTTAATCTCAATCATATATCATACAAAAAAAAAAAGATAGTTAAAGGCTTGAATATTTAAGATCTATAATCATCTATCATGGACACCAATGTTACATGACTATTGATCTATCATAAACGAATTTTGTGACTCATAATTAGTAACTGCTGATAAAGAGGAATTTTTAAAATAAAGTTAAGAAATTTTTACTGATTTCTTGTTTTTATAATTGTTCTATATGATGTTATGGCTACTAGGTTACTAAGAAGTTTGTAATTGCCTAAATGCTACCCTTTAACTATAAAGACTTTTTTTGTCCCTTGTTCTTTAGATTGCTTTAATATACACTATGAATAGAGCAAGAGAAATGTGGTTGAAATAATATGGCTTAAATGTTTGACTATTTGAAGTTTAAATACTTTGTTAAGTAAAGGTATTCTTGAATACTTAATAAGAACTGCAAATGAAACTAAACAAAGCCTTTATTCGGGGTAATCAAATTTGTTAAGGTGCTAGTGTCATAGGAGTAGTTTGTTAATGTTCATTCAAAGGGTTATTTAAGAGTTCAGATCTAAATTGTGTAAAAGAAAACATAAAATGCAGAAAATTAAATCCATAAACAAATTCACTTCCTTTATAAGTTTAAAAGTATTACATTAGGTTCATGTTTATAAAGCACTTTTTGATGTAATTTATATATATGTTAAATATTTTTGTTCCTGTAGATATTTTATAGCTGTGTTAAACTTCATTTTCAATGCAGTAGATCTATATTCTGTATAAAGTAAATTAATGGATCTTATTTCCATAGGTGTTAATTAAAGGTGATATATTTTTGAATGCTTCTCTCACAGAAGCCTTTTGCATGGCAATTTTAGAAGCTGCTTGTTGTGGGTAAATAATATTTTTTATTAATAATAATTTTTTTCTGCTATTAGATGAGAAAAACTTAGAAGTCATTAAGATTTCCAAATTAATGTGTGTTCTATGAAATATAAATTGTTCTTGCAATCTGCATATCTAAAGCAAAATATTTGAGTCAAGAAACATTTATGTGTTTATTTATTTATCTCAATATCATTTTGTTATGGTTGTAGAGATTGCAATAAAATTGAGTACACATATTCTTCAGTGATTGGCTGAAAGAATTGTAAGTGTGAATCAATTTCAGTATCTTTTCTAAAAGTAGAGTGGAGACTACTCAGTTAAATATAATAAAAAGACCTATTGATGGAGAATGATATGCTTTTATAATAAAAATCACCTGAAACTGGCACTCAAAACTATTTCTGGGGATGAAAAACAAGCCCACTACAATATGACATTCTACATTTTAAAGTGTAGTCATTCATAATCATTTATTGCCTTCTAATGGAATTGTGGCTCTACATGTCCTGCAATTTTTAATCCATTCATTTAAACTTGTCACCGATGTGCATTCTAAAGTAGTTTGATTTTAAACTCTTTTAATGATAATAGTTTATTAGAATTTCTCCCAAACTTCTCCTTCCCTAATTATTCAATAACACTGAGTACTTATTTGAGATGATAGGATGAAAATGATGTGTTGGATATTTAAATATAATGGATATTCAATTTCCCACTCCATACCATGTCAGTTCTGACATGTAATAGACCAATATAACAATGACGAACTTTAGGAGTGCCACCACTCAATTAACATGACATATCATGGTCATGAATACTCGATTTCAAATAAAGGCATAAAATCAATTTTTAAAACAAAGCTTTTTTTTCTTTTTTTAATGATATACATTTAAAAAGAAAGAAATTTCCCTTTTGAAGGAAAAAAATATATAAATCAATAATTCAAAGCAAGTTTTAAGATTTATCTTTTTGAAAACTTATTGTGAAAACTTAGGTGAATTTTGAAAACTTAGGTGAATTTGAAAATTGAATCTCAAAAGTGAGTAAATTTGTGAAATTTCCTGTTTATAAGTACAAGAGTATTGTATAAACCTATGTATATATAAGCTTGTCACTTGTGTATATATAAACGGTGTTGCCTTGGTATCTTGTACAGTTTACTAATCCAAAGTAACATCACCAAATAGCTCAGAATAATATCTGATTGTGGAGAAAAATCATCAATATAATAATGGATAATTAAAAGAAAGTTGGTTTTTGAATTTGAATAGTTATTATTTGTAAAAGATAAACATGATAATGCTGGAAAATGGTTCAAAGAAAACAGCTGAAGTAGATATTTTTCATTAGTTATAGATCCTCAAATGATAGTTTTTTTAAAAAAATTTTTTAGTGATAAATATTTTTCTTGATTGTTTGAAATCGATGATTTTTATGTTATAGTTATTTTAAAAAGCTTTCAAGGAAATATAATTCTGTTCAGTTGAAGTGCAAAAATATAAGACCAATGCAATTGAAATTTTATATATATATATATATATATATATATAAGGACAATGCAATTGAAATTTAAAGAATTAAAAAAATATGAGTGAGCCAGTTCCTAGAACTTTATGGAAGGCTTCAAGTTCCTCTAAAGAGAATTTGAAAGGCAAGGATGTTAGACAACTGTACCACAACATGATTTTCAACTTCAGAATCTGAGAAAGAGAGCTATTCAAATCCACAAATCAACACAATTCTCAACTTTATAACAGAAAAAAAATTACTTTTGAACAAATAAGAAAGTACAAAATTAAAATTTTATTCAACTATTATATCTGAAGCTTAAGTTTCTAAAATGGTACTGTATGATGAAAATAAACTTTAGAGAAAGAATTTCAGATATAGAAAATATGGATGAGATAATAAAAGGTAGAATAACCAATATTACTGAAATTTTTTTGCTAGATATTGGAAGAATTTCACCATGCAAAGTATAGAAATTACTTCACATTCAAATACACCCTTTGGCAATGATCATTATATGTAATTACTTTGAAGCAAAAAAACAAGAAAAAAATAGCACTAATGAATTCCTTAGAAAAAGTTCTCATATATGAATAAATTATTTAGTATAACTCTTACATCATGTTTCTTTTTAAAAGACCACTTCTTATTTAATATAGAGTATTCAATGTTAATTGCAACAGTAGAAAAAAATATTTTCATACAATAAAAAGGTTTAAATGCATACATTCCAGATGTTATTGGTGAGTTGAGTCTTTCATGTTAATTTAGCCATATCATCAATTGAGATCCCTCTGTAAGAAGCAATTGAAAGTTCTTTTTATTAAGAAATTTCGATTTTCTAAGAAAGGTATATCTTATTTGTATAGTATTTTAGAGCGGGGGAATGCACATTTTACAATTTCAAGAGTCATAAAATTATAATTTTCCATATGTAAATAGTAATTATGGCACTGTTTTGAAAATTTTGCAGTATTTCTGCTTTATGTTTTAGATTACAAGTTGTAACTACATCTGTTGGGGGAGTTCCTGAAGTTTTGCCACCAAATCTTGTATGGCTGACAGAACCCACTGTAGAAGGTAAAAATGATAATAATAAATAAATAAATATTTCTAACAATTTCAATTGATCAAAACTTATTATTTTATTTACTAATGTTTATGACAGTGGTTTAATTAATTATTCTTTTTTATTACAATTTTAAATTTTAGATTTTTATTGTTGTTACAACATTTTGTAACATTTGAAAAATAAATTTGTTGCATGGATGGTGCATAATAAATTCAAATGATGTTCACTAATAATTATAGCGTTATTACAAATTTTTTATGAAATTTAATTGATTTATTCTAGAGATACCCCCCTTTCTTCAATATATAAATTATTATTGCAACTTTTTTATATATAACTGCAAAAATATACAACATTTACATCTTTTTTATTATGAATATCCTTTTAAGTTGCATAAAGTTAGCATTTTTTAAAACTATTAATTTCACAAAAATATTTTAAGAAATTAAAAGGATAAGAATTAACTTTATAATGAATAAGATAGTTATGGATGAAATTCTTCTGAATTTTATTCCAGAATTAGTTCATAGATCTAGATCATTGCCAAATTAAATATTTTGTGGTCTAAGACAGTGCACATTAAAACATCCTGTGTCCAGATCATTTTGATTTCACTTTTCAACTCATTTTTAAGCTTATCAGCATGTAAATCATTTATTTAATTTTTTATTAAGAAACTGATGGACATAATTTAATCTGTGCATTATAGAGAGAAATGATTAATTAATGGTTCTTTGGCTTGCAAATAAAAGGATTTAACTTATGATAGATTTTAATGAAATATAATAATTAGATAATAATCAAGAATTATAATATTACAATTTACTTTATAGAACCTGTCAAGTAAAATAAAAAGCTCTCATTGCTCGTTTCAGATTTTGTTTTTCATTTTGGTTTCCTTTCCCATTCTAATAATATGTGTGAAATGTTTGTCTGATGAGTTTACTATAAATTCTCATATTCTTCTACTTTTTTTTTCGAAGAATTTCTGAATAGGTAACAATAAATATTTAACAGAAATCTTTTTTGAAAAGTGTTTTAATATTTTTTGCTCTTTTTGTGAGCATTTTTACTAGCTAATTTATTTAAAAAAGCTATATAATAATTTAATTTACTGAATTAATTTACTAAAAAGCTAATTAATTTACTAATTAATCTACTAGAAAGCTATATAATAATAATATAAATATTTACAAAAGAACTAATATTTAAATAATTTGCATGCATCTGGATAACTGACATGTTCATTTTAATTGTATTTGTTGTTATTCTTTGCAAAATAATCTAAACCAGAAATAAGTTTCATGCATAATTCTGTAATAAAAAGAAAAATATATAAAGTGTAAAAAAGCAATATATGTGGAAAAAATAAAAAAAAATTTTTACATGTAAAAGAAATTAATTTATAAAAAGATTTTTATTGGCTTTGAATAAATTTTTTCCCTTAAATTTCCTTTGGAGTGTTAATGTTCAGTGACTTCTCTGAATGTGTTATGCTATTGTGGTTGTTTAATTAGAATTTGCAGTTTGCCTTTTATTAATATTTCCAAATACTATTTTTGTGTTTACTTCATCTGTGATTTGCTACCTATGTTTCATATAAAATATAACTTTGTTATCAGTTACTGAAATAGTACTTTTCATCATACACTCATTTTGCATATTTCTTCTGTGGCATTATATTTATAAGAAACAGAAAAAAAAATTATGGGCATTCTTTTTTCCAAATAATTGAAAGAGATGTGATTTTTTTTAATTAAAAAAACAAAGTTATTGAGGAAAAAAATGAGATTACTTTTATTTAATTACTGATGCTATAATTAGTAACTTTAGAGTGCAAGATACATATTTATATAGCATTGATTTTTTAAAAATATATATGTTTGAGGATCAAAATAGTAATGGTCAAGAATTATAGAAGGGAGTTGAGATAAATCCGATATTTAATGTTTAATTACATAATATATGTTTCAATAATGTGAATTTAAAATGAACATTAATTCTCTTTTGAAGCTTCTGGAAAATATATCCCCACAGAACAATTAATTTTATAGGTATTGTACATTATCAAATTATTAAACACCTAATAAGTAACAACTGGCAGGGCAGTAAGTTTCCAATTATGATTACATTTTTTTAAAAACAGAGGATTGCAATAGCCTGGTGATAAAGCATTGGCTTCCTTGTCAGAGCATAAGGTTTGAAATCTGATTTCATCAAAAAGTTGTTGTGTAAGTAAATCTGATGCATGCTAAAATAGAGTGGGGTTGATATACTTCTGATTATATAGACGTGAGTTTAAAGAAAAGGTGCCAGCTTATTTGTCATCCTTGTCTTCTGGCCTAAATTCAAAAGTATGAGGTTCTTTCCAACATAGCCTCTCTTGATGCTCTGAAGCAGGACTTAAAAATAGCAAAATCAACTTCAAAAATCTGTACAATTAAATTTTTTCATTTAATCTGTAGGGACACTTTTCTGTTCTGAAAAAATAATAAACTGAAAAGAAGGGTATAAAGAAATAATGCCTTGGAATTAGTTAATGACAATTCAAATTGGTAAAGTGCAACTTCCATTTATTCTTACGATGAGTTGGTTTAAACAGATTCGGGTATATAAACGATTTATTTAAACAGAATCTAGTTTTAAATATCAGTAACATTCTCTGAAGGGAGATTTTATATTTTAAAAAAATTTCATTTTATATTTAAACTATGATTTTTTTCTCTATAACTTTGAAATGTATGCATTTTATTTGGAAAGTGGCAATGCCTTTAATGGAAAAAAAAAAAAAAAAACTGTTCAAATTTGTAAATAAAAATTTCTTATTTTAATCACTAATTTAGGTTTGATAGCAGGCCTGGAACAAGCCATGCATGACCGAGCTTGTAATAAAGTCGTTTCTCCTGATACTGCTCACAAGATGCTCTCAAAGATGTATCAGTGGAATGATGTAGCTAGACGTGTTGAAAAAGTTTACAATCTTATCATGAAGGAACCAGTTGATAGTCTTTCTTGTAGACTAAAAAAGTATAATTTTTTTATATTTTGATAAATTACTGTATACATTTGCTGCGTTTTTTTCCATAATAGTAATTTTATTTGATAATTTGCACAAAATACTTATTAAATTAAGGAGAATATTTAATTTCTCTCAAATACGGTTTAATTTCATAAAATGAAACACACAAAACACTGTGATTTAATTTGTAATAGCATTTATTTCATTATTAAAATAATCTTTTTTATGAAATTCTATTATAAATGCATATAAATCTAAACTATATAAAACTTGAGGAAAGAAAATTACAATTTCCTTAATGTATTATTTATGTTCAAAATATATATAAAAATTATTGTTCTTAAGAATTTAAATGTAGCTTCTTGGGGTCATTATACAAAACTGAATAAAATTAGAAGAATTATGAACCTACATTTAAAGGATTAAAAAAATATTCATTTTATAATCACAAATGGGTCATGTCCTTATAAAATAATTGTATTACTTATATTTAGCATCTTGAAAAATAAATTGATATTTCTTAACATTTCATAAAAATAGTTTTTAAATTTTATATTTTTTAAAAAAGATGCTAATGATTCTTTAAAATGCGCTTAAAATGATCAAATTAAGTCAAAATAAAATGTGTAGTTTTTTATATATATAAAACTTTTTTCAAATGTTATTTAGTGTATCGATATTATGTTTAGAAATGTTATTTAGATTTCAGTTATATTTTTCAAAAATATAAATGTTTATTTTATTTGTAATATCTTTCTGTCATGGAGAAAGTTTAGTTTAATTTTGACAAAATTTACTTTAAAAACAAAATCTATATTTAAGTATTTATTTTTATTTCAAATATGAAAATTTCTTCTCTTTCTTTATCGATTAAAAATCATAAATGTTGAATTAAAAGACATATCAAGTATTTTTGATGTTTTTAATTACAGATTTTGGATGCAGGGTTATATTGCTGGTGGTTTTTTTATGCTTCTGCAAACAATTGAACACTTACTTTTTCTTTTCTACTCCTGGAAAGTACCTGAAAATGTAAGATTGTTTTTCTTTTCTAAATTTGATGTTAAATGTTAATATCAGAACTTAAGTATTTTGATGTTTGCTATGGATTTAAATACCATAGATTTGGTTTGACCTTTGCTACTATAATTAATTTTAATTTTTTAATCAACATTAAGGCAAGAAATGTGAGAGTTTATAAATTTGATATTATAAGTGAAATTGGATTTAACTAAATATAGTATAAAAAACACTTATGCTCTTTAAACTGTTACCATTCTACAATTGTTGTTAACTTAGAAAAGTAATTTTTTAAATAGAATATTTACTTATTGTAGAACTGTGCATATCTATATTTTGCATTGAAAAAAGCTTTCTCAGTATTAATTTCTTAGATTCTTCCAGCAAAATACAATAGGGAATATTATTTTTTCCTGGTGACTGAAGTACTTTGCTTAGTAAAATTTTTTGTTAACTGCAGACTGAAAAAATAATGTATAATGGAATTTTCAAAAAAAAAAAAAAAAAAAAAAAAAAAAGGGATTTGAATTTTATAACTAGGTAATGCATCATATGCTATAACTAGCTTCATTGAACTGTTCTAAAAATTATATGTATTATGTTTGTATAGCCGAAGGATATTTTAAACTGTTATTGATTTCTTTCAATTCATTTACTTTCAGATAATTGATAAAGCTGTTGATGTTCACATGTAATGAAGCATGCTAACTTTTTAAATTTCTTAATATGTGATAAATGCATCCCAGGTAAAAATTTTCATCTTTGTAACTGATCATCACTTCTGTCATAGAAAACTATACATTTTCTAAAAATAAACAATTTTAAAGAAACTTATTATAGGAATGAGTCAATATTTGGTTTTTCAAAAAACTAAAATTCAATCCAGCTCATCCATAAATAAATTTGAACAGCAATATGTTTTTTACAAATATTTTTTATTTAAACAAAACATGATTTTATAAATGAGCAATGGACAATTCATTTTAAAGAATTGGAAAGAGAAGTTTATTTACAAGCAACTTTTTTTTAACATATATCAACAATTTTGCAAGGCAAAATCAGTGTGATACTGCCTGTTACTTAAAAAATATGTTCATTTCCTTGAAGGTATGAAACTTGAAAAAATGAGAATGAATTTATTTTAATAAGTCGTTAAAATTAAGATTTTTATTTTTCAAAATTCATGCAACAGATTATAATGTTATACGTAGTGCAAATTTCATTGGTAACTAATAATTATCTGCTGTAGTTGAAATTCATAAAAAAATAGTGCATCTTTATCTATACATAAAATAAATAAATGTAAACATAATCTATTTTCATTTCAAGGAAACATTTGTTGGAAGCTATGTACAAAATTCTTGGAAGAATAGTCTCTTATTTTGGAAGAAAGTTTTTTTCTTCCTCTCATCTTAACTAAAATTCATCGATGAGAGGCGTGGCATCTGCAGGTGTTGATTCAATCACCATTGGACTAGGTGATCCTCTCATCGGTGTCCTTGGAGTACTCTGTCCTCTATTCATAGATTCCTGACTTTTCTTGGCCCATTGTTCAGCCATTCTTTTCCAGTCTTGCGTAGTAACACCAGCACTTCTGAAATAATAATAACAAAAAATTATTCAATAGAAACTAAACTTTGGGTCATGCAGGGTATTTTAGATATTCCTACAATAACTTTCTTGAATTGAATGTCATTCTAGCTAAAGTTATCACACTCTCTCTCTCTTTATTTTCTGGATATTAATGAGTTAAGATGGTAATTATAGCATTACTTCTTAAGATAAAATAATAATTAAATATTTGATTTTTCAAAAACAAATCTTCAACAGCATATCACAAATGCACCAGAAATAATGTGTGCATTGATTTCAACCTGTTAATGCAATATTAAGTTAGAAAAAGGGAAGCAAAAAGTTGTCTTAAAATTCTCGTAACAGATGCTAGAAATGAAAATATTCCTGAGTAGTTTTTTTTTTTAATCAATCCTCTCCGTTCTTACTTTTAACTATTTCTACATTTTCAAAGCAATGGCACTAGAATTTTGTGTATTTCAAATAATCGAGATGTTTATAATAGATATATCTACAAGCACTGCAGATTCTTATTAAAAAATTAAGGTATAGATTAAAGAAATAATCTTCAAAACTGAGATATATCATCGGGTATAAAAGTATACAATACATTCTAAAAGCCTGTAATATTTAATAGGCATTTTTACATTTATCTCTCAACAAAAATAACAATTCTGAAATCATTTCCGACTTATGTATGTTATCTGACATAGTTCCATGTCCATAAAGATTGCTTGAATGACTTCTGAAATAAATAAATTTGATTCAAAATGATGTTTGCTTGAACCATATTATCTTACCAAGAATTATCACTCTAATAAAGCCATAGCTATGTATTTAATAATCAAGTTTGCCTAGATGAATCTCAATTTTTCCAAAACTTACTATCTTGTGAAATATGTATAGATAATAAATTACATTTTTTGTAGTTACTACAAATTTATATGGTGTTCGCTCCCTTCTCATCAGAATAGAGCATATTATTTCAGTTTACATGAATTACTATGTAAATAAAAATTAATTTGCATTATGAGTAAGTTTAGCAATGAACTACTCCCATAAGCAAGGTTCCATAATTTTGTACATCAATTACATATTCATTTAAATTGAAATAATGATTTTAAAGTAATGCTAAACACCTTTTCTTCAGATTAGATATATTGAACCATTTCTTGATTAGCAAAATGTAAAAGTTAACTTACTTTGGTGTTGAGCGAGATGGAGTCTGTGCTGCTGGATGATTCCAGTTTTGCTGTGGAGTTTGAGAATACCTCGGTGTCGGCACTTGAGAATGGGCTGGAGTTGGAACAGCATGGTAAGATGGTGTAATGGCCATAGGAGTAGCCACAGGTTGAGAAGGAGTATAAGGCTGCAAATGAATGATGTTATTAATTAAATTGGATTCGAGTTTTTTTTTCTTCTAAAGAATATACCAATTTTTTAATGAAGTTTTAATCTTGCTGATTTGAATTTCTTCCAAAAAATGATAAATGCTCATTCACTCATTTTCATCATCAAATTGTACATTTATATATATATATATATATATATATATATATATATATA
>JAOUZG010010699.1:2274938-2322637 GCA_026289955.1 Argiope argentata
ATATATAAATTTTAATTGCAAGAAAAAAGTGCCTTCTAATTCATGAGAATAAAGTAATTTGTTGATTGTTAGTTGTTCAATAAATTTAATGATATCTAGTTTTAGGAGTGCTGCCAGCAAAGAATCTATAAATGAGGTTTCTTTTCTTTTTTTCTCACTTCCTCCCCACATGCAACAATATAATAAGTGATTATTTTACTATTCACTTATTTCAGAAATTATTTAACCACTATTTTTAATTATACAAGCTTATTGCACAGAAAGAAACTTTAACTGGATTAATGTCTTCAATATTACTAGTTTGGGAGCATTTTTTAAAGATAAACCTAGAACATAATTAATTAAAAATTGCAACAAAAATATATAGCAATTTCCTATTAAAAAAACTAATAGTAGTAGAAAGTAATAGATTAATAGTAGATAAGGTCAGGTGCTTTTTTATATAAAAAAATCTTTTATTATGGTAATTTCTTGAAAATGAACTAAATACTCAATCATTACAATCAATTTTACAAATATTATAGCAAGTTACAGTGCTTTCAATCCTTTTCAGAAATATATTTAAGATAAAAATGTTAATGCTTATCAAAGTTAGGATTTAAAAGAATGTTCAATGAAAATGTATTTCAACTTTAAAGTTTTATTTTCAATTACCATTTGATAGTCTCAAATGTATAATTTTCCACAGATAAATTCCATGATCATTGACTTATAACTATATATTTTTGAAGAAAAAAAAAAAGGAGAATTATTATTTTGATAAATAAATTTAAATTTTACAGAAAGTTAACAGGATTGATACGTTTCACCAGTGTTTCTATAACTTATACTAATCTCTAAAAGATTCTACTTACTTGATAGTTGAAACCACCACTATAACCAGCACCATAAGCATTGGCACCTTGAAATGCTCCTGGTGTCTGACCAGCCACTTGAGATAAAGCACTGAACACATGACTTGGCAAATTGGCGGCAGCTCTTTGAATAGCTTGTGGATCCAAAGCTAAAATGAATAGTAAATCACATTAATTGAATCTCATACTAAATATTTCTTTAAAAAAAAAAAGATTTTAAAAATTGCTAAGAAAATTTCAACTAATGTTTTCTTTTTTATCATGTTCTTGTGAATACATATACAAAAAATTCTTTTTAAAATTTAAATATTTAGAAAATGTGATTCTAATAGCTTGAACAGTTTAATTAGGAAAAAAATTAGTGCTTTGAGTAGATTTTTAATAAATTATTTTTAGTATTTTCTATTTCTTTTCAAATTTCAATTGATCATTATTTTGCCTTCATCGAACTCTTTCTGTCATTTGATATCACCTTATTAGTCTGCTTTTAATAATCAATTAAGTCATCACTCATTTACTTGTGTTTAGATGGTAAACATTATCTTAATACAAATGAATGAAGTATTTTTATTTATTTTTTAACAAATAATAATTTGTGCTGCAGATACTAATACAAAATATATTTCTAAAACTCTTTTAATTAGGACATACAGATATAATACTTCAATAAATTAAAAATACTTTTTCAGGGTTATTAAAATGGTCTCACACTTTCTTTTCACAGATTCAGATTAGTGGTTCTGATCCATGATTAATACATTTTTATCTGAACTATATCTGGTGATTTTATAATATATACTTTAAAAATTACTGATTTCAAAAACAGTGACATCTCCAATTATAAAGTAAGCATAAAAAATACATCAATATCTATCTACAAAATAAAAATCAAAATCTAATATTTTATAATAAAATTAGATTGACTTAAAATAATGAAATAAAACTTTTCATAAATCCATAAGGAATATATATAAATGAATTTAAAAAACATACTAGCAAGATTAATGCTGGGAGTATTTCCAATGTATGAAGATTGTCCCATTGGTGTCCTAACAGACATTGATGGTGTCCCAGGTGTGGGATCTCTAAAATGTTCTTTAAACCAACGAAACAATGAATTAACAGATCGGAAAATTCTATTCCTGTATTTTAAACCTTCAGGTGTAACACTTATCATTTCATGTCGAACCTGGAAAATTAAATTGTAACTGTAAAATATATGCCAAATTTTATAATTACTTAAATCAAAACAAAAGAAAAATCATGAATATAAATAATAATAATGATATCCGACTTACTGTAGTGCGAGGCAAATAGGAGAGTATGAATTTTCCAGGAAATTCAGCAGATGCAGCTACAAAGTAATGAATTTTACTTTGATTTTTCTTCCTTTCATTAAATAGTAATTTCTCCATTTCTTTCTTTTTACCACCATCTGCATTAACACAGTATCTAAAGTTCAAAAGATCTCTAGCATAGCCAGCCATTGGTTGGATATGTCTAGCGATGATTTCATCCAAGTCTTCAAAAGACTATAAAATTAAAATAATTTACATAAATAAAAGTTTATAAATATTAGTAAAACAAAATAAAACTTTTTGCCAGTAATAGGAGTGCGAAATAAAAAAAATGTAGCTAAGTTATCTTCTCTAGTTAAGTGAATGGTATATAGAATATTTTCTACATTTCATGATGATAAAACATGTTTAAGTTGTTTTTTTTTAATTGATGGTAGCATATGAAATATTAATGATATCAGCAAAATTGTTGCTCTTGGAAACTGGTATTTTTGAAGAAAAAATGTCAACTGTTAATAAGGCACAACTTTTTTAAAGTTATCATGGACAAAAAAAAAAAGGTACTAATTTCATTAACATCTGATTAATTAAATATTTGCTCAATTTTTATCCTTTAAAATGTTGATATACTTTCAATTGTGTTAAATAATAAGTGTGCATTTTTTTAAAAATTCAGCCCAGTTGTTTAGGTAGTGGTAAGGAATTCATACATAGCCACAATGACTTTTATTCATATATATTAATAATATACAAAAAAAGTTTATCATCTAAAATATTCAATAATTGGTTTTGATTAAAATCAGAGCCTGCACTCAATCAAATGATTTTAAAAACCACCCATAACTAATAATTCCCATGACCTATTAATATTTATACAGCACATTTTTTTTTCCACAACTGTTAAAATCTGAGAAAGATTGTTTCCATTTAAGCTAATGACATAAGATTTTGTTTGAAGCATCGTTTAACCACAATCTTAAAGTTTAATCAAAACATTCACAAAAGATGTAAAAGTTCAGAATCTTAATGTTGCAAAGCAAAGGAGTGCCTATTAATTCCCTCATTTCAAAAATTTTATCTTATATTTTCTAAAAAAATTAAAAAAACACATGAAAAATAATATAAAAATTAGATTGATACTGTTAAAAAAGTAAATTTATTAATTTATATGATGGTGTATCCCCCTCCTCAAAATAAGTTACTGTAAAGTTTCTGAGGAAAAAGATAAAAACTTGGCATCCATTGGCAAGCAAAAACTTCTTTTTTAAAAAAATTTCATTTGAGTAACTATTAAAACCTGCTTTTAGGCATGTTAAATCACTTATTAGATACTAAAGAAAACTTTGTTAAAAAGATCAATAGTAAAATAAGTGTAATCTACTCAACTAATATTATTTTAAGATTAATTTTAATGCATAATTTTAAAAAGAAGTTAGTGAAATTAATATCATTAATTCACATTTTGAATTCACAAATGGTATTAAAATACTTTTTGCTCAGATGTTATTGTACAAAAATAGGCAATTTTTCAGTTAATTCCTGCTTATTAACTTATTATTTAACTTTTGAAAAGTTCACAGTAATTTTCTTTTTGTCTTAATAAATGTTTAAGATTTTGATTGAAACATACATAGACACACAATGACTTTTATATAAATTAAGACAAAAAAAATTCCTTTCTAATTTTTACCCCTCTTTTTTTAATACAATAAACAGGTTACAATCAATAAATTAATTACCTCTTCTCCAATAATTAATGAATGGCCAAGACTGAAATCATTTTCTTTGCCTTCTTCTTTAACATCAATATGATTATTTATTCCATCCGTAACTTTCCATGTTACAGTTAAATGATTGGTACCCTAGTTTTGGAGGAGGAAAAAAAATTATAAATGTAAACATGTTTTTCAAACAAATTAAGGAAATATTATTAAATATTTGAAACTCAAAATAAAATTTTCATATCTAAGTGGAGATACATACTTTGCTGCTTGGCCTTATTATGACATCTCCTTGGTCCATTGTTTCAAGCAATTTTTCAGCCTCCTTGAAACTGACATTTTTAAAAGATGGATGAACTATAACCCTCTTAAGGTACACTGTAATATTAAATAAAAAATAAATTTTCACATACAACACTTTATCTAAAGTTTAAATATTAAAAAATAATAATAATTAAGAATTTTGATTTTTTGAACTTGAATAAAATCATCCAATGGTAATAAAAATATTTATTATAGAAAAACTAGTCATAAAATAACGATTTATTTACGATGTTGCACAGCACAAATCTATAATGAATTTTGTATTAAATTCTAAACAGACAATTAAATAAGTTTCAAAACCTTCTCCTTCCCTTAAAAAAAAGGCAAGATACTACAAATATATTTGCCATTAAAATTACTTAAAATAATAATAAAAAAAATTTCAATGAAATATTTAATGCTTATTTATATAAAAATGAATTGAATTATCAAATAATTTAAACATTCCAACAGAAATTAATTAGAAAAAATAGAAACTATGAATAGCAGGTATTTGAAATCTTTCATTTCATTTTTACATAGAACTGTTATAGAATCCTTTTAAATGACTAACTTATTTTTTAGCTTTATTCTTTAATATATTTATTTTTAACTAAAGCTTTTACCATATGATTTATATAGAGTGAAATATTCTAGAAAAAGAGTTAAGACTCACCTTGACGATTTTGTTTTTTGGCATTACTATCTGCAGCTTTCATATCTCTCTCTTCTGCTTCATAATCATAATATACATCTTTTGGTGGCCTAATAAAGAAATGCCAATTAACTTTAAGATAATAAATGGCTTCAAAATATGATTATCTCAAAAGCTTTCCTTGAAGTTATATTTCAGCACATGATCTTTTACATAGTTATATAAATTTATAAAAATAAATATAAGAATATATGGAAAAAAATAATCTCTCACAGTTCACTAGAAAGTTTTTCTCGAGATTCCTAATAATGTACATATCACTTTGATATTAGATTTGATCGATTTCAATAGTTACATAAACCTAAAGTAATTACTTTTCTAAATCTGAAACATTTAATTAACCTTTAAATTTGTATGTGAGCAATAACTTTTTTTGATTTCTAAAATATTATTAAAATTTTATTTTAAAAAATACCAATAAATAATTTAGTTTTAAAATTTGAAATAAATTTAAAACAAATTCTTTTATGTTCTGAAAAGGAGAAAAAAGACAAAGGATTTTATTTCAATACAAATATATACTTTAGCAAATTCATACATACAAAAAAAATCCAACAAAATTTAAAAAAATTATGAAAGAAAAGTATTTTGTCCATATTGATTCTGTTTTAAACTTACCTCCATTCATTATTCTTGTCTGCTAAATCAGAAGATCTAGAAGTTAAATCAACTTGGAATCTTTCAATATCTATTTTTGTTATCCTAGCATGAAGAGTCATTCCAATCTGATTGGGAGAAAAAAATCAGAATATAATTTATGCCAAATTTTCAAGAGGATCTCAAATTAATAACTTTCTCTCTTTTTTCTATTTATTAAAATAATATGTTAAAAATGACAGAGAGTAAAGTAAAATAGTATGAAGTAAAATAAAGTAATATTACTATTTTAATATTATATATGAAATACATATTATAATAATTTTATGAATCATTTGTTGATTTCAAGTGAACAGTGAAAGGAGTGGAATTGTTATTCTTTCTCCATTGATTGATGAAATAAAAAAAATTCATCATGAAAAAAAAAATCCCTTGGCATTACTTTCAGTAAGCAACTCAATAATAAAATTTCAGTTATATTATTTAGTTATGTGCAGATTTAAAGCATTTTTCATGATGATATGATCTCTGTTTTTAGTTTTTAAATTATATATCGATCTCCATTACGAACTGAAGAGTTGAGTAAAAATATTGTCTTTATACATTCTTTGCTCTTAATAAATCAATTTAATAGTTACACAAAAAATTAAAATATTTAAATTTTATAATTTACAACATTAAATAACTTACTTTACATCTATCTTCGGCATTCGTAATATGTTTATCACTAATCATTTTTGTAGGTATGAATCCTGAGATTCCATTATCAAGTCTGACTTTCACACCCATAGCTTGACCAGGACAGCTTTCATTGTCAAAATGACTCCAAACCTGAAATATGAATGTTTAATATAAGAAAAGGGCTTATAAAGCTGCAAATTTCTAAAAATAGCTCAGTTGCATGGATGCAATCTTAGAAATTTCAGTTTGGTTTTATTTTAAAGAGCGAAATAATAGCTTCCAATAGAATTACACAAATTTCCTTTTGAATTTACATATTCAGTTATTACAAGAATAATAAATATATCTTCAGGCACCTTCATTTGTAGCATAAATAAATAAACCAGTATATATGATAATAAATAATAACTTAAGTTAAAGTTTGGCTTTTATATTTTAGAAATTTTTATGACAAATTATTTGAAAAAAAAATGAATTTGATTACATTACAAATTTTATTCAAAACAACAAAAATGAGAACATAATCCAAAGAAGTTTAGCCATTTTATTATTATTCTTGATTAATGAGCATGATTTCTGATGATTATCAAAAATTAAATGTATTTTTAAAGTTCAATTTAATTTAAAACATAGATTTTCACAAATTTTGGAAAAAAAATTTAGAAAATGAAAAATGAAATTATTTTTTTAAAAAATTCAAATTAATCTTTTAAGAAAAATTAGCAAACAATTGGTAAAAAGTAATTTAAAAAATCTTTTATCAGGTAATTATTTAAAAAAGTTAATGTAGTTAAATATGAAATTAAAAAAAGGATAAGTCACAAATTCTTGCATTATTTTGAAGATGAAATATTCTCAAACTATAATTTATATACAAATCTGATTAATGGGAGATACACTCTAATTGAAAATAGTTTAAGCGTTAGAAAAAAAAAGGATTTTTTAATCTAAGCAAAAAAACATATAATAAAATGCCATGGAAAAGAAATGTAATTATTCTATAAATAAGATTCTGCCCATTCATGGCTCAAAGATATTCTAGTATGAAAGTTTTGAATAGTATATAAATAAATTTTATTATTAAAATATAATTAGTCACTTACATCGCTCAATTCTGGGAAATCCTTTTTTAAGCAAAATGGGCACTGCCAAAGTCCTGTTTCATCATGCCGAATAGGATTAGCATTTTCCAGTTGGTCTTTCCTGGCCTTCCTACGAGCAAAGCCAGTAACTGCTACTAAGACCATTTTGCCTGTAATAACACAAAAAGGTTATCAAATTAGATCATTATAAATTATATCTATGATGAAAATTCATTTTAGATAATCCCAAAGAATGAAAATTTTATCTCTTACTGAAATATAAATAATTGAATATTGCTTCCCCAAATTTCCCCTCCCTCAATTTTATTTACGAGGCTGGTTTTTTGTTTTTGCAACATTTAATTAATGGATTTTTTAATAAATTAAAATATGTTTGGGTACCCGATAAAATTATTTTATCATAATTTTCTCAATATTACTTCAATTTCTGTTGAAAAGGAATACAATAGATATTTCAAACCTTCATTTATTTGTAATCAAATTATCACTTCCACTATTTAACCAAATTTGGCTTTATTGTTACTATAATTTTTTGTTATCAAGGTATAGTTAATAATTAACTTTTAATTTATTAACTTTATTAATTATTTAATAAATTATCTGTAATTTTTTTTGAAATTATTTGATATAATTATAATTTTTTTAAATGAGTTAATATTTTTTAAATGTTTAAAATTGTTTGACCAAATGGATATTCTCATGTAAATTGAAAATAAACTTTACAGCAATAAATAAGAATATCATTCAGTTAAATTATTTTATACAAAATGCACAAGATACTCAAATTTTACATTAAAAAATATTATTTACGTGTCTTTAAAAGAGTTTATTTGTGTGTACATTGATATTTTCTTGTATATATTACTCTTTTTAGCTAATAACAACCATTTTAGTGAGTAATTCATTTTTCCAAGTACTAAAATATAAAAAAAGTTTTTAGTAAAAGTTAATTAAATAGTTTTTTAATGACATAGCGTATGAAATATTTTTGTATAGAACAATACAAGTTAAATCAGATAATGTTTCCATATCCAGACACTTACCAATATAGAAAGTTTCTGGAACCTCTTTTGTCAGCATATTAAAAATTTCTTCTGCATTTGGTGACCTGTAAGGTGTTCTCAAATCTTTGTATTTGTGATTCAATTCAGCCCTTATATCGTATAAGGTGATACCTTTATTTCCATAACCTTGTCGATCCAATTCCTCAGCAAATGCATCCAAGTCCAGATCCTACAGTATTCATACAATTTCAGGATGAAAATTTAATATATGTATAATAAAAAAACAGTTTGCAATAAAAATTAATACACAAATGGTTTTTTTTATTGAACACCATATTATTAATTTATTGTGGTTTTTTTAATATAAAAATAAATTATATTAAATGAAGAAACTATCATTCCAAATATTGAAAATAAAAACGATCTTCAAATGAGATAATTAAGTTTCCAGCATAATATCGATCAAATATGTTATGACTATGCTTAAATGCATATTTAACACTCAGCGAATACAGAATTTACTACACTTTGATACATACAAACTCATTTGGAATTACATAGATGACTAAAAACACTAACCTTCATGAGTTAGGGAGGATATGAATTTTCTAATCAATTAATATTCAGTCATATTTTACATTTTTGAACTACAACAAATATTGCAATAAGAATTTTTAACATTCAGAAAGTTGCTGTCAATAAAATAGTTTAAGATTTATTATAAAACAATTATGAAACATGAAAGAAAAAAAAACTGAAGTTTGAGATAATAAAAGTTGTAATATATCTTGCATGTGCTTTTGTGTGTGTATGAAAAGATATTTTTATATCTAAATTGTAATAATAATTTATTATTGAATCATTTCTTAAATTTTTACTTTAATTTAGTCCTTATTAACTTCATTCTAAAATGTTTTCATATTTCCAGATCCAATTCTCACTTTTTATTTAATTATACCTGTGTCCTATAAAACAGTTCACTTCAGTATTTTCTCATGTTTTGAGAGGAAAAAAATCCTTATGTTTACAACATTCTTTTAAAGATGCCTAAATTCCCCTTTCCTAAATCAACCTGTGTCAAAGAAATACCTATCAAAATCTCCAAGTAAAAACCATTGAAAGGAAAAATGTTGGTCCCTTTAGCACTTGTATTATTATGTTGACAGAATCTGTTTATCATTGTTTCAGGACACCCCTTAAAATGGAATGAAACGATTAAATTTCTTGGCATTCATTTTACTAAAAAGAATCAAAACGCAGTTATCTTTAAAAATCTTAGAAATCATGCACTTAAAAAGATAAATGGTCTCAAAATATTCGCATCAAAAAACTATGGCCCCAGAACTAAAGATATTATCAATATTACAAATAATAGTATTTTCAGCATATTTTTCTACGGTTGCACCATAATCAACAGGTTTTCCGAAACACAGTTTAAAGCATGCAACTCGATTCAAACTATAGCTCTGAGAATTGCTTTAGGCCTTCCGAAATGGACCCCGAATATTGTACTTTTGAAAATTGCTTCTCAGGAAATTCTTTCAGAAAAAATAAAGCGACTAGCTTCCCAGTTTTTTATCAAGCAAATAGCTAATGGTGTACACTCTCCACTTCTAAAAGAACACTCCCAAAATAATCGGGAAATTAAATTAACCACCAAAGACAAAAAATGTACTTCCCTTGTTCTCAAGAACTTTAATGTTTCTACCAACCAATTTATCATCTTGCCGGAAAACCCTATAACTAGCTCAAATAACTTTCAAATTTTTCTCACGGATTTTAAATTCCAAAATAAAAATCTATCTTTGATAGAAATTAATAGTTATTTTAATGAATGTATTTGGAATTGCTTTTCTGATCATTTTATTATTGCTACTGATGCATCCAAAACTCTCCAGCACACTTCAATTGCTGGTTTTTCTTCTAAACAAAAATTCATGTTTCGAGTCCATCCTGTGAATTCCATTTTTACTGCTGAAAGTTTAGCCATTGCTAAAGCATTGGAGGTTCTTGTTATCCCTGGAAAAGATTGTTTGATTCTTACAGATAGCTTCTCTGCTCTCACATAGTTGAAGAACATTTCGCTTCAGTCGCCAAAAATTATCCAACGTATAGCATCCAAAGTTGAGTATTTAACCAAATTAAATCAAAAAATTTCCTTCCTGTGGGTACCTGGTCATTCGAATATAACCTGGAACGAGCTTGCAGATCGCTTAGCCAAAGAAGTTACAGAAAATACACCATGGATTGAATGGATCTCTCCTGAAGACATTATTTCAAGCCTCAAGAAAGAGACATATCAGATCACAATCAATAATTATAGAAATAGTAAATATTTCATTTCTTTAGGTGACATTCCAAGCATTGAAGCGCTGTCTCCCTGGTCCAAAAATCGGAGGGAAGATGTTGTCTTGGCCAGACTAATCAGCAAAACAATTATAACACCAGGATTGTTAAATCGCTTTAACCTTCATAATGATCCTCTTTGTCATGAATGTAATAGCATAAATGATATTGAACACAAAATTCTCTCGTGCAAAATGTATTCATATTATAGAGACAAATGGTGGACATTTCTCCAATTAGATAAACACGATATCTCCTTCAAAAATGTTCTGGGTAAAATAACTGCAAACAAGGCCAATCTTCATGTTTCTCTTCAAGCGTTGAAGCATTTCAACATCTACTAATTTTTTTTACCACATTCAATTGCTCTGACTTTTTGTACCTGTTCTTTCCATTGGAATTTCTGGAAATGTTCTAAATCTCATCAGCGGACTCACTGCAGCTTCATTCAACTGATTGAACAGACTTCATTAACTGTTAACTGACTGAAACTTCAATTTGTTTTTGTGCGTGCGCGCTCTCTTGTGTTTAATTTATATTTTGTTCTAAGTATTCTAAGTATTTGAAACAGGGGATAATAGCCACTGTTGCTATAAATCCCAATACCCTACTTCTTTCAAGATTTCAAGATCATTGTTTCATCCTTGTTCATAATATGTCTTCCATCATGAAATACATCAAAGTGTCTTATCTTGGCCACAAAACTGCTAAAATATGTTTATGTATTCTAGTGCACACACACATTAACAACTATTTTACCTTCAATTTTTCTGGATTTTCCAAAATTTCTTCTAAAGCACCAGCAGGATTTGCATCATCTGATGTATCATCATACTCGAGAGCATCTACAGCCATTTTGCGAGCCCATTCATAAACTTCTGGGTGAACACGTGAACCATCCAACACTTCAATGTAGGTTTCAGTACTAAAATTAAGTCAAATAAAAAATATTAATTTTAACATAAAACAAATGCTACAATTTTATACAGAAATTATCATTTATAAATATAATTACAACAAAAGAAATCATACCTATCAACCAAAGAAGCAGTATCAATTTTGATGAATCCTGCACAATTAATAAACACTTTTGGTCCAATTTTGCAAAATGTGACTAGCATAGCTCTGTTTTCCAACTGCTTATTGGAAGCTTTGAGTATCTAAAAAGGGTAAAATAAATAAAAATAGGGAACTAAATAGCACAGGAATCAATAAAAATATCTTTAAAAAACAGAATAAACAGCTGTTAATTAATTAAAATATTGCTTATTTTTATTCATTTTTAATTGTACTTAATTCAATAGACAAATCTGATAAAATGCTAAAAAAACTCAAATAAAATGTTATCAAACATACATTTTCTTAAGAAAATATAAAATTACAAATTTGATGTAGTAATCTAAAATATTTATTTGCAATGACAAAACTAATCTATCATATTATCTTGAAAGAATAATTAATTAAATGATAATGCATGTTGATTTTAAGGGATACCACAAGCAAATGAATTAAAATTTGAAATAGCAATGGACATATTAAAAACACAACAAATATATTAATTTTGAAAATAGGATTTTCAGTTATATACTACCTATAGATCAAGATTTCAGAATAACTTCCACTACTGTATTGTCATCCTACCCTTATATATAAATCATAATCTTCATATGTTTATAGAAAGCACATCAATTTTAATGCTTCAATAACTAAAGACAACTTTTAATACTTTAATCCTTTAAGTATTATTAAAAGTTTACATTAGTTTCTGATCATTACATAAAAGAGAATTTTTTTTCAGAGAATGAATATGAAGAAGGCAAAATTTATTGAAACAATGCTAGTAGAGTACTTCATAATAATTTTTATAAATAAATTAGTCTTGCTCAATTAAGACATACCTTTATTAAGGATGATGCTTTTCGAGGACCTAGACCACACACAAACTGAACTAAATTAGAAGTATGTGGAAACTGAACAGCTCTATTAAAATCCACACCAACTTCATTGGTTCTGTTAACAAATTCCAAATAAAGGGCATTCAGTAAATCATCCTTATTGACTTCACTCTGCGAAAAAAGAAAAAAAAATTATTGAATACTTTCAGAAATTTTTTACAATTATTGTTTTAAAAAGCTTCATAAACATAGAATGGTTAACTAAAAATAAAATTACTTTATTGTCTAACTTCATATGTTTTAAAGTAAAATGTCACTTGAATAATAATAATTTAAATAAATATACTTATAAATTGTACATCAATAATTAAGATTACTTCAGTGCATAAAAATTTAATGAAAATTAAAGATGATGATTTATAGTTATGCTGCTAGTTTCTAATGCACACTAATGGATTACAACTAAAAATAAGAGTCCATTACATTTAAAACTTACAGAAGGTTAATTAAACATATCAACTAAATTTTAATACATATAATCACGAATATCCCCCCTTCAAATCAATAAGGCAATGTAATGATGCATTTTTTTCTTTTCATTTTAAATATATACTAATAATTTTAAATATATACTAACCAGCTGGTTCACCAGCTATAATGATTACATTTGATTTCAGCTAAATCACTTAGATATAATTTCATGGTTCTAACAAACAGTTCTTGTTTATGTTCTTGATTAAAACTGCATGAAATTAAAACAATAAAACTAATAAAATTACTCATAATACATAAAAAACCTTTTAATACAGTGAGTTCAAAAGCATCAATAATGATATTGGAAACAGCAATACCTGATTGATTTATTTTCTATTTCGTGACAATGCAACTTCAATTTGTTATCTGTCCCCAAAATTACATTAGTATTAAACTAAATCCATCTGTAGTTTTCAACAATGGTAAAATTCATTTATCTCTGGTCTTATATACTATGATATTCTCATAAATCACATACAGGAAGATTTATGTTGATCTTTAACCATGAGAAACACATAAATCAGTGATTTATTACTCATCCACTAGGTTTGTGTCTGTGCGTGTGCTAAATTTGTTAGCTGTAAATTAATGTCTCATCTCTATAGCACCAATATATATTTATCTTTAATAGTAGGGGGGGGGGAAATGATCAAAAAGGCTTTAAAATCACATCTATTACGCACTTAATAGAATAAAATTTTCAATAATAAAACATTTAAAATTCACTTTGAGGTGCATGTTGCTTGCTATCTACCAAAGTTTATCTGTAACAAATTTGGTTGCTGTAGGTCAAGATGATAGAACACTAATGCACACACACATATCTGTGTGTGTAATGATATCTCTTATTTTAATTTTATACGAATTAAATTTCTAATTTTTATTTTGAATTAGTTCGCAATATTTCATTCCAAAATATTCTCTTGTTTTCGGATCACATTTTTTTATTTAATTAGTTTTAATACAAGTTTTAAACAATTGCTGACTCTTTTATTTCTCAGACACTGAGCAAAATTATAAAAATTTCTAATACCTACACACTTTTTTCAAAGATACCAATGACACCCTTTCCTACTACGACATGTTTCAAAGAAATCAGTATTATCACCATATATATATATATACAATTTTTTTTAAGCTATGTAAAAAACATTTACACAATTTCAAATTTCTTTTCTCTTAGAATGGTTTTTTAAAATTTATTTTTGTATAAGCTCATTATATATATACATATATATAAATGTAAATGATGAAATAGTAGTAGTAGCATGTAGATCATGTAACTATAGCAAATATAAACTTAAACATATAAATATACTCACTTGCAAAGGATGATATTTTAAGCATAATATATCCTCATCGGGATTGCATAACTGAGAAAATTCAATAAGAGGATCTTGTAGTCGACGTCCATTTGATATAGCTTGCCTTAATAGATGAGGATAATCTCTGAAGTCATTCTATTTAAGAGAAAAAAATGATTTGGCATTTAATAAAAGTTTTAAATTACAAAATTAATGTTATGAATATTTAGTTAAAAGTTCTTTTCGGCAATATTAACAAGTTCAAAGCCACTCCAAATATTCAAGTCACCTATCTAGCTAGATGTTGTCTTCTTTGCTATCTCTTAACTATAGTAGAGAAGGGATCATCTAATTAGATGTTGCAGATAGTATGTTACTGTACAAAAAACATACTATCTGTGACAAAATTTTTTTGTAATTCAGCAGTCAATGTGTTAATGCCAATGTAATTTAGCAAACAGTCCCAATTAAAGTTCTTAATAAACTCTAGCACATGATTAAAATATTATTTTATCATTCTAACATGAAATATATTTTGCATATAAGTAAAATAGAAAAAGACGAATCAAAGACGTCACTAAGTATTAAATTACCAATATGAATAAAACATAACACAAAGCAAAATAAATGGCATTTTGAAAATAAATTGACAATAACTTACCTCTCCTTTTGCAGAATTCATATATAATACACCTAATTCATTGTCCATTAATTCAACTGCAATAGGGGGAAAGCCTTCACTATCTATTAAATCATTTATAATAGTTTTCACATCTTCTACTACCATTAAAGCTTCCCTAAAAACAATAAAAATCTCATAAGTCATCTTTAAATTAATAATATAATGAAATTTTCAATAAATTACATTTAAAAATTAAACATTTACTACTAACCTTGATTCACCAGCAACAGCAACAACATGAGGCTTTTTATTCAAGATCATATTTTTCAAAGAATTTAAATCTTTTTCCTATAATAAAATAAAAAATTACACAAATTAAAAAATTTTCAAAATAACATATATAAGTTTAATTTATGAGAAAATTTTGCTTACACTACAATTGCAGCTACTAAAATATTCAGTATATATATATATATATATATATATATATATATATTCAGTATAATATATATAGTTTTAAAATAATAACCATCTAACAATATATCTTAATACTAAGAATTTTTCTTAAAGGGTGAAATGTAAATTTCAATGAAGGAAGGTTGTACAAATAACAATTATATATTAATATTTCTTTGCATTTTAAGAAATGATCATATTTCAAAATTACAACTATTATCACCTTTATGCTGTTTCATTCAATTTAACAAATGGTGGTATTAAGGTTTTCAAGCTTAACAAAAGTATGAGTTTTACAATTTAATATATGACTTTTTATCTTCTGTTCAACTCCGAGTGATGACTAAATGCAATTTTTTTCACATAAAAAAAAGAGTACAACAATCAGGTAGTTTGCCAGCATTTTAAAAAAATTTCCTGTTCTTTAATTCTTTTAAATTGTAGGCAATGAGCTGAAAAAATTTTCTAACAATATGCCATACTAACTAGTTCTTGGTAAGTGTTAAGAAAACTTCAGGAATACAATTTATATTAAAAATAATTTCCTACCTTATTTAATCTATCTTCTTCCTTCCAAGCATTTCTCCTTTTCAGTAAATGTGGCAAACGCAAATATTCAACAACTTCACCATCTCCATCCAATAATGAGCAAAAGGCAGGGACGTCCCTAATTTAAACAATAAAGAAGTAAAAATCAAGGTGTTTTTTTTTAAATCTCTAAATCAGAAATGGAATATCTAAACAAAATGCATCAATTAACATAAAATTATCTTTTATAACAAAACAAAAAGGCAAAATTTGAAAGAAAAAAATCGATTAAACTACCATCAGAATAAAAGTTTAAATAAAATTTCAAAGTAGAATATTTGAAAGGAATAATAATATTGTAATTTCTTTTGTTTCAAATTTCAGTTTCAACAAACCTTTCAGGAGAATAAGCTATTGAAAGAACTCGAACACCTTCTCGTGTGTCAAAATCATCCTCGTCTTCAACCTGAGGATCTACCTGATATGGAGCAACTTTCAGCCAATTGTACAGCTTTCTACAGCAAGCCTGAAAATTTTCGGAAAAAATTTAATTCATTGAAAGATAGATTATAAATTTTTAAATTAGTTTTCATAAACTTAGAAACACATATAGTCAAAGCAAGCTTTCGAATACATGGTTATTTATTTAAGAACTAAAAAAAAAAAGTATCATAAATATAAATAAACTTCTTACTTTAATTACACCTTCCTTAGCTTCATTTAGCAGACGTAACCTCAATTCTTTCTCAAATGTTGGATACAAAATTTTAGTTAAAGCCATTTCTAAAGTTTCAGTTCTAACATTGTTCCATTCCTGAACATTTTTGCTGAATTCATCCTAATTTAAATAAGTAGCAGAAAAAATAATTAATATATATTAAGGTTTTAATTTTAATATCAAGAGTTTATATAAAAACAATTTAAATTCCTTTTTTTAATTATAAAATTAAAAAGTACTTACACGTTCATATAACTGTTTGATTTCATCCAAGTAAACATGACGGTTATCTTTACCAACTTGTTTATCCATATTAATTTCAATTGTAAGAAAACCATCTCTCTCAGCCTACAAAAAAATGGTGCAAAATAAAAAAAAATTAAAAATGTAGAAATATTTATGAGTTTTATATAAATTGTATAAATATAAATTACAAAATTTTCAAAAATAGCAGCTAAAATGGAATGAAATAACAGTTTTTAAAAATATTTCCTCTATAATAGTAATAAAAATTAATTGGAACCAAAATTTATTGGAAATATAAAAAATAACCATAATAAGTTGAGTTTCAAAAATTAAAAAGGACTGGTAAAATATGTTGCATACCATAAATAGCTTCAGAAACTGGTCCCCTTTCAAATCCATGACAGGTTTGTTTTTTAAATATTTCATACTATAACATGGGTGATTTTCATCAATATCCTAAAAATAAAACATATTGTTAGAGTTTCAATAAGATAAATAATTACTTTATATTCAATATTCAAAATATTTTAATTTCTGAAGTATCAAATTCATGATAAGCATTTAATGTTATTATTATTATTAAATTATCAAACTCATACAAAGCAAAGAAGTCAAATAATATTCTTCACATATGCAAGCTCAAAAATGATATATATCTGATGCATAGTTTATAAAAATAATAAAAGAAAAATTTGAGTTAAGGTTTTCTCTTAAAGAACCACAATACATGATTTCCTATTTGCAATCATAGATAAGAAAAACCGAGAAATATAAATTTATCTCCGACATACCTTGAGACCTTTTTTAGTAGGTTTGACAGTTAATTTAGCTCTCTCAAAATAAGTCTGTCTGATACACTTTCGGACAGCAGGCTCTCTGGCAATTTGTGTTGCAACCATATATTTGGCGGCTTTCAGACAGTCTTCAGTAGCTGGGAAACGCCTACAGAAAATTTAAATTCCCACTGTCAAATTAAATAGTAAATACTACTTCCAAAAACAGAAATAAGAACTTTTTTTTTTAATTATACACTGAACTCATCTGCAAAAATGTACAAAATGCTTATTAATAGAATGCACAATTAAAAGCTACAAGAAAAAAAAATTAACACTTTAAATAAAGAAAACCCAACTATAATATTTAGTTTTCTTTATGGATATTGAATGCACTGCAGTTGTTTATATTCTGATCAGAGATCAAGCAAATATTTAAACATAACAAATAAGTAGTTTTTCAAATGTAAGGATAGCACAAATATTCACATTAAATTAATTTATTCAAAACATATATAAAATTAGAAGTAAGAAAGAATATTTTTTTAAATATGGGAGATATAGGCATATTTAGACTATTTTTAAATAGGAAATTTCAAATTCTATATGAGTAATTTTATAAGAATTTGATTTCTATAAAATGCTGAGATGCAAATTAATTTTAATACATACAATTTCATATTATTTTAACATTGAATATTTGTGGATTTTTTTCTTCAGAAATAGCAGATATATTTAATTGACTTTACATGATTTTAAGGAATTTGAAACACTAATATATGCTAATGAACAGTATTAGAAATAGCAAGAAAAAATTCTGATGACTTATTAAACCGATTCTTAAACAAATAAATATAAAACAATAAAATCATCACAATATTATTTTTTTATAATTATTGAATTTATTTTAAAAATAAAGACTTACTTGCAAATAAATTCTGATGCAACTTCTTTTGGTTCAATTGGATACTGTAAAACTTCATGTTTTTGATAATTGTCACGTAAATTCTCTGCAAATTGCTCAGCGGTAAGACCAAATTTAGCTGCTAACTGATCTGAAATTGAAATTAATTTGTTATATACTTATAAGACATCATACAGTTTATTCTTGATAAGAAGTGATCTAATTTTTGAATGTTTTTTTACTGACAATTATATTATGAGAAATAAAAATTCTTAAAAAGTGGGCAAGAATTTTTTTTTAAAAAAAAATTGTCTTAAAATAGGCTATTGATTAATAATAATAGTTAATGGCTGATCCCTGATGTAATGAGAAGTGCATCTATCTATTGGCCCTCAATAGGCCAGATTATTAGATAAGAAATATTAAATTTAGTATACAATTTATATAATAATGATTAGTATCTCAGGATTTTTTCTTTATTAAAGATATAGCAAAATGTCAGCATATTTCTAGTTTTAAAAACAAATTCAAAAGAATTGTCACAATAAAATAATTTTATACAATAATAAAATAATTTTTATACAATAGTAAATTATCATATCTATGGTATTTAGTATTAATGCCTTATGATGATTTGTATAATTCGAACATTTTTTTTTTAAATTCAATGTTATTTGTTTGTATCTATAATAGTAGAAAACTCTACTTTGAAAGTTTCAAGAAATAATAATAATAATGATAAAAATAAGTTTGTTAAAGAAGATGGTTAAAATATCAATTATTAACAAGGATAATTCATTAACATAATATAATTTGAAAATTTTTAATTTTATGAATTAAATTTTTCAAAATATTGAAAGATGTTTTTTTTTTTAATATTAAGACTCGAAAGTCTTTATCTCTTTTTTGAAATGAAATGAAATAAATAAAGGTTGCTGTAAAATTAGCTTAAATGCTATATGACACTTGCTAATTTATTTTTAAATCTGTTTCAACCTACATTTTGAAACGCATGCTTAAATATTTAAAATGGCATTTAATAAATTCATTGCATAAATAAATCAATAAAACATCAAGCTAAAAGCAGCTCAATTTTATTATTTCAAGGATAAATGTCTGTCTATTATGTTTTATAAATGTAAAAATTTCAAATGTTTTTAATAGCATAAAATTACCCTTACTTTCTCTATAATTTTCTTACTTTAAATGACATTTTCATTATTTTAATATGCATTTAGTATAGAGACACAACCTAACAAATAGAGACACAAACCTAAACCAGCTTCTTTGCACACAGCATATGCATTTCTATGGGGCATGTGCTTGACTTTAGTGCTTTCGGCTTCTTTATCTTCATCATCTGCTTCTTTTTCAGTACTTTCCAATTCTTTTTCCTTTTGTGCCTTTTTCTTTAGTGATTCTTTCATTGCAGGGACATCATGGCCATAATAAAGCATAAAATGATTATAGCAATCCTGAACTTCTTCAAATGTTTGTGCACTTTTCAACCTAAATACAAAAAGATGTTAATATCAAAAAATTGGCAATCTAGTTACTACATTAAATTATAAATAACATTAAAAAATAAATCTAAATCTAAACTAATATTTTAAATTTTACAAGGATAAGCACACTGAGTACCTGTCAATGTCAGATTGTTGAAGTGCACGCATGCCTTCAGGAAGAGGTTTATCTGGATCAGCCATTACAACATCACCTTGATATGTCATCATATTTTCAAACAGTTTTACCAGATTATTCTTCCTATTCTTTAACTGGCACCACTAAAAAATTTAAGAAAACAAAATTGAAAGCATAACAGTTAGAAAAAATCTTTTTTTAAAAATAAGTCAATTTTTGAAATTCCTTCAATTTAGAGGAACGAGATACTTGAGCATGTAAATTCAAAATACAATGACTATCTAATAATAATAATAATAATTTTTAAAAAATCAGTGAAAATTAGACAAAAAAAAATTGCAGTCATTTAATTGCAAAGCTGTAACTTTGAAATGCAGCTACTACTGTTTCATTAAAATATGTTACATTCTTTGGAAATCAATAACATTTATTTTGTTTAAGATATGTTGCAAAACTTGCAATAAAACAATAAAATATAATCATAAATTATATTATTATATGTTTTGTTCCAATTTATAATCTAAATTTCAAAGGTCACAGACTCAGAATAGAATAAATTTTTAAAAAAGAATAATTTTATTTGCTTTTAAAATTTAATTTGACACCAAATATATTTGAGTGATTGTCTAGCAACTTTTTAATGAAGCCAAAGAAAATGCTGTAATTTTTTATTATCAATAAATCTTATTCAGAATGATAAGGATTTTTGTTTTATTAAAAATTCTATTTTAAAACTAGTTCAAAGAAACAGAAAAAATCTGAGTATTTGTTATTGGAGTCAAAGAAGTGTCAATAATAAACTTACCTTTTCATCCCATTTATAAACTGTCCATAGATCATTAATATTTAAATCTGGCTCTACATATTCTTTTCTATAGAAAGCAATAAATGGCACCTATTTACAGAAAATAAAGTTTTTAATAAATGTATTTACACAATTTACAATATAACTAAAAATTATCAAGCAGCTCAAATTCATATAAAATATATACTGCTTAGAAAAGTAAATAAAATAATTCATTTAAATTCACAAGTTGAATGAGTCCTTTATCTGAAAATATGATTCCTTTGAGAGAATACTGCTGTATAAAAAAAATCATGATCTATTTATCATCAAAAAATAAATAAATAAATTATTTTTATATTTCATTTGACCAAATAATGAATTATATTATCTGAATTATACCTTTTAAAGATATTTTATTAGAATTTATTAATTCTAAATACTTAAATAGTAGCATCAATAAATCTACATAACTATATACTTTAGAAATTTAGGCAATTTTAAATAAAAATTTCATTAATTTTATATTTTTACTAAAACTGCTCAGAATACATTCATTTAAATAATAGCTTATGCCTAAATACACTAAAGTTAATTACCTCAAATTGCTGATTTCGTATGAATTTTAAAGCTTCTCTTATTTTCGGAATAGCTGAAATTTCTTTACGCCCACCAATAGGCTGATGACCCACCACAGGAGGACGTTCTTCATCAGAATTTGTCATTGAATGTTCTGATTCTTGTATAGATATAGTATTCACACTAAACACTTGTTTATAGATCCATTCTGCTTCTTCAGCTATCTCAGTGTCCTCTGCTTCAGTAACAGGAACACCTCGCAGCTAAAAAATTTAAATATAAAATGCTCAAAGCCAAATAAGGGAAAACCATAACTAACCACTTAAAAATAAATTAATGAAAATAAAAAAAGTATATTGTTCACTGTAAAGAAAAAAAATTTATATATGCTATAATTTTAGATAATAAAGTAAAAATTATAATAATGTAATCAAAAATTAATATATTCACAGGAACTTCTTTTCTTAACAAATATTAAGATCTAAATAAGAGAAATATTATATAATAAACTCGCTTGTGAACTGAAATATTAGAAAGATTATAATATATGCCTTTAGATTAATAATGGTGACTAATAATGTATAAAACTAAAACTAATAATGCATACTATTCAATTTTGAGAGGTAATACATATTTAAGAAAATAATTTTTAAAAATAAATGAAATTAGCTACAATTGTATCACATTGTTTCAAAGACACTTGACTTTATTATATATCTTTAATTTTATCTATTATGTATCTTTAATTTAAAATTATTTTATAGAACATAATTTAATAAAATTTAAAATAATTGTAGAAAATACTAATAAAAACATTAACATTTAGATTATAAAATATTTTTATTGTTTTATTCATAGGACAAAAACAATACAAAGAATCTTATATTTAGGTTAATACTTACTTGAAATCTTTCAGGTAAATCAGCAAGTCTAATATCAGTGTCCAAATCAGTAAGATGACTTCTTTCAATTTCAATAGGCTCAAATACCTAAAAAGTTTTTCCTATTATTATCATCTTAAATCATAAATAATTGAGTTTATAACATGAATTAATTAAAATTTCACTTTTAAACTATTAAAATAAATTTAATCAATTCCATTTTAACAGATTTAACACAGAGCTAGAATTGAGCAAATTAATACTAATACTTAAATTTACATTCATAAAAGTTCATAAGGAATTAAAGAGTTGTTAAGATATGCCAAGCAAACAATATCTATAAGATTGTATGACATTTATATCAAATTTAATATAATTATTAATTACTAGCCGCCTTTGGCGACCAGTCGGTTCGCCTGTATTAATGCTCGCTAAAATTTTCACGTAATATTTTATGTAGCTGTGTCTCATAACAGGTTTTTCACCAAAATATTTTTAAATCAAATAAATTTTGATAATCATTTCTACGTTTTTATAGAATAATGAGATTCAAATTTTCATAAATGTAAACACACTAAACAAATAAAAACTCAGTTGGTTTTCAAGAGATGCGAAAGTTTAAAAACAGCTCGGAAAATGCCGCTCAAAGAGGAAATAATGCTGAAAAACACACACCCTTCTTTTCCTTCTTTTTTTTTCTTCCCTGCCCAGACTTTATTTCGAGCAGGCGTAAATTAAATATCCATACAGACTAATAATAAAAGCAACTATTTTCTTTCTTTTTTAAACATCCGGTTATCTATGAATGAAAACCAACTGACTTCGCGTATTTCTTTCTAAACAAATCATCATTTATTACTTCCTGCTATTTAGTTGGTGTGGGGGGAAGGAAATGAAGATTTTTGGCGGGAAAGTAAGAAAAATGACGTTTTAACTATTTTCCACGCAGTTTTTTAATTTTTTCTCTCCATAAGAACCATCCTCGTGTCTTAACGAAAATATTAAAATAAAAATTAGCCGAATCGGTCGAGCCATTCTCCAGTTTTGTGCTTAGCAACGCATTTCGAGTTCCATTTTTATTAATATAGATTATACAAAGTAAATATAAGACTTTTAATTACTCAACTTACCTCAAAAATACTCTTCTTTGTTCCATATTTCCGAGATCCTTTTTTCTTTCTGGGTCTAGCTTCTCCACCCTCTTCTTCTTCCTCCTCCTCATACTAAAATAAACCATAAAAAGTAATATTTATTCTCTTGTATTTAATGATCATTATTCAAACATTAAAAAGCAAATGAATATGCTAACTTTTACACTGATTGCATTTTATTTTTAATCTAAAACAGTAAGATATTATTCATTAGAAATTTAGTACATGAATGTAAAAATTTCACTTTATCCAAATTCAAATATAATTATTTTCCAATCTCTCTTAACTCAGGTTCCACACTAATTTGCCCATTATGACTCTAAATAATATTGAATCTGAAATATTGCTTCAACAAATTCTCTTATAAAATTAAAAATTTAAATATTTTCAGTAATCTTTTTTTTAAGCATTGCATTTTCTACTACTTAAGAAAAAATAATTATTATTGTGATAAAAATTGAACCTTTTCCTTTAAATTATGAACAACAAAAAAACTTATTAAAAAATACTATGTTAGTACCGCAATTAAAATTTATTAAATATAAATCATAATTAAACTTGGCTATTTCACAAAAATAAAGACATTTTATTAATTCAGTACTTATTAAATTGCTCTTTTTTTTATTGAAGAGTAAGCAAATTCAGACTTTGTTTGGCCAATATCTACCAGAAAAGAAATGTTTAGAATGCAGCAAGAATAATCACTCAGATATTCTACTTTAAAACTAATATAATATACACTACTAATAATTCTATTTATTTTTTTTAATTAATAAAATATAGAATGAAAAAGTAATAAGAAACACTCTTTGTCAAAACAGTGAACTTAGGAAATCCTCAGAAATAAACTCACAGAAAAATAGAAAATAATTTTACTTACATCTTCCTCCATTTCATCCTCTTCATACTCATCTTCTTCTTGTTCAAAATCTTTATAATCAAAATCAACTCCAAAAATTTCTTGAGCCTCTTGTAAAGCTCTAAGAAAACAAAAATAATTTATTAAAACCTAAAAATGGCTTACAAAATTTAATAATCAAGCCATATCTTTTTTTTTTCAATTTATTTTGTTAAATAAAGTCGAACCTACAATAGTATAAGCAAAACTTTCTAACAGAATAATATGCAACTACTAATCATAGTGATATATATAACATAGCAATATAATCAAAAAATATATATAATTACAAATTTTATAATTCCTCAACACCATATTTTATTAAAATTTTTAGCAATAATAATAGAAAACTTATAACATGAGGACTAGAGAAACTCATACTACTTTCAAACATTTATTAATTCAACTAAAGAATTAAGCATTAGTACATGCTTCATAATTTGGTTTCTAGTTTTTACAAAATTGTTACTATTATCAATGAAAAGAGTGCAAGTTATTTTTGAGAGCCACCAAATAATTTACATGTGCACAAGAAATAAACATTTTAGCTTTTAAGATGAATAGCAATTCATTAAACTTTGACATTGTCAAAAACCAATTATCTACTTTTATATGAAGTATAGTTAAATAAAGAAGAAATTTATCCAAATAAAGTGAAGCTGCACATAACCAAAAATATCTTGCTCATCTACAACTATTTAATTTTTCTAGCAACAGGATACAACTTTCTTAATATACCTTTAATCATTGTTTGTTTTTTAAAAAAGAAGAAAAAAAGATAGCATTATTGTGTAAATATTCAAATTGTTTCATTCAAGGCTTTCCAAGATGATAAAAACTTGTTTAACCCGGCAGGACGGGCGCAGCGAAATGTAACACGAGAACGGGCATGGGGTGTCAGCACACCCCAAACATATTAAATGGCATAAATGCGAACATTTTTAAAGATTTGAATTCCTAAGAAAAATTATGATAATTATACTTTTTTGCGAGAAAAACGATAACTAATATGTTAAATTATCGTAATTTTCAAAATTATTAATGAATACATTAAAAGCGCTTACCGCTTTTGTCTCAGTTCGGAAAACGGAAATTTTTCCCTTTTTTTCTCTTACTGATTTTTCTTTACAATTTTTATTATAATAAAAATTATACATTATTGTAAATTTAAATACTGATAATAATCAATTTTCTTAATAATTGAGGTATACATGGATCTGAAACTTAAGATTTTTGTAGTTATTACACACGGCTTCAATTTCTGCTTGTCCTCGACATATATTTTTGTCTCATGTGACACACATGGTTTTCGATTTAATATCCTTGTTTCTTGGACACAAATAGCATCTTCCATGACTCAGCTTTCTTTATACCTTTACCGATAAAAAACGCTAGTATGGTCGCAAAATTCATCTGAATAATCGTATTCTTCTTCTATTTCAGACTGTTGATCACTGAATATGTCATCATTATCTGAATCGTTTAATTCTTCTTCGATATTCTTTTCATCTGACGAAATCTCCTCTGACATCTCCTGAATTCTGTTTATTTCTTGCCTATACGTCAAACAAAAAAAAGACCGAACAGAATGACTGGAACAAGCCATGATTTTGCTTTGAAACGAGCGCACGCACGGGGTGTCCGAACACCCCAAAATCCTTCTATAAGACTAAAATGGAGTCTGAATTCGCCGTTTTCAGACTCTATGAATGGAAAGTGACTTTAGAGGCAGGTACTGATGGACCAGACCATTTCAGTTTATAGAGACAGACAGCAGATGAATATTTTTGGGCGTGGGGTGTCGAAACACCCCGCGCCCGTCCTGCCGGGTTAATAGTCTATTAGCTCTATATCTAATAAAAATTTAACAAGTTCAGGAGAGTAGTAATAATATAAGGTTCAAAGAGAGAAATAAACTTTGGGCAAAATAAGAAGTAGAATAGCACAAGGGTGACAAATATAATTAAATGTACCTTTGTATGTTTTTCAGTTTACCTTGATGAAATCTTAAAACTTTTCTTCACTTTTATCATACATTTAGATATCTTTTTTTTTTTAAGTTACATTGAGGAATATTTAAAAGAATACATAGTAGTTAATCTTAAATATTACCAGCATATTTAGAATATATACAGTAACATTTAAAAGTATTATAATAAAAATATTAAAAAGAAATTATATTCAGTTGGAAGAACGAAAATTTAACAAAAATCTAATATCGAGCATATAAAAACTTCTATTCCAATTGTTACAAAATATTAATTAATAATAAATATAGGAACTGAATATATTAAATATTTTCAATAGCAGTTAACCTAATATTAATGAGATCATTTTATATTGGCTTCTATCCACATTCCTTACTATAATATAAAAAGTGTTTACTTACGCATCATTATATTTGATATGTCTTTTCTTTTTTCCTTTAGATATTGGTTGCCCATCGTCATCAACAATAAAATCAGATTCGTCTAAAAATATCATAAAAATAATTAAAATTTCTATGAAACTAAAAATAGAATTGATCAAATGGATCAATAAATGCAAACAAGATGGTAATTTCCAGATTTTTCCCTTTTTTTAATAATAAATAAATATTTTATTTAAGCTTTAGGTTAACAAGGGACTTTGTATTAAAAAAATATACACACAGTCATTTGCTAAGTTAAATACTTCACAAATATTAAATTTCTAATATTTACTTTTGAAGTTTTTGCACACATTATATTTGTTTGATATAGAAAAAATAGCCGTATACGGGAGAGCAGCTCCCGTATACGGCCTATTGGCGTTATTTTTTTCACCAAGAAGGTATCAATGATGAGTGTTTGTTTATGATGTTGTGATTCTTAACCGGGATTTTTAAGGATATGTTAGGCTTAGTCATAGGAGTGACAAAATACACAAGACTGGGGGAATGGCACTCTTCCCTCCACCATTAAAATATTAGGATAAAGCTCCAAATGAAATGATTTATTAACCTGTTAAGTGTAATGCAATTTACTGGGCTTTGGGGGACATGATGCATAATAGGACTGATAAAATAGACGAGACTCCGGAGGGGGGGGGGGTCTTCCACATGACCCTCCCCCTTCATGTTTTTTTTATTATTTAGGATAAACAGAGAGTAACAATTAAATTGACAATGCAAGATATGAACAGTAATATATTTTTATTTTTAAATCATTTTATAAAAGTTAATAGCTGTATACATGAGCTGCTCCTTATAAAAAAACATAAATGCAAATTCATTAGTACTTTTGTCATTTTATTGTTGTTGTTTTTAATTCGGCTTTGCACAATGATTTTTCTTACTGAATAGCCATTATTTATAAGACACTTTAATGGAGTACTCCTCCCAAGGAATGTCACTGATAATTTTTAAGAATTTGTTAAAAACTTTAATTTTTTTAATCTCTACACGATCTTTCAAAGAGAAACATTGCCAGGTAAAACTGGAAGTCGCCTTGATGATTATACACTGGTAAAGTATTTTTAACAATATTCCATAGGCTTTCCCCAGTGTTTGTATGGACAGCCGGAATGCCATTAACTAAATCTGCCGGCTGAACAAAATGCAGACTGTGGTTGACCTTTAAATGTTCATAGCCTTTTTTGCCTAAACTGTCATACACCTTCCAGTAATCGCTATAAATAACCATACCTGGTTCTATCCACTCTTTTATACAAGTAACTAACGTTTTAGCTGTCCTATTGTGGACAGCAGTAAGAAATGTACGACCAGACCCTCTTTCTACGCCACCAAAAACCCACTGCCCCTCAACTCTATGACCTCTGTTATATTTTCTCTTACCAAATTTTGATTCGTCCACTTCCACAATTTTACCCACACCTCCAATCTTTTCAGAATTCTCCTCGACATATTCTAAAATCCGTTCATTAATAAACTGCCTCAAATTTGATAAGGTACAATTGCCAAAAAAGTATTGTTCTTTAATTTCTCCAGTACTTGTACCAAGAAGAATCTCAAAAGTGAGCAAAAATATCTCTGCTGTGAGCAACATGCTGCTGTTGAACCATGAGCCATACCTGAAACTTACCTGTTTCCCACACATTTTCCGTGATTCACCCCTAACGATACTATTCCAACAAACAAAGGTACAACCATCCGAAACATCATTTCTCGTTCGCACCTGCATTAAAACATTGCAAACAGTGCAATTTGGGGTTTTAATCAAACCCGATTCCTTCAAAAAAGCAAAAAATTGATCTCTACCATGCATTAACTGTCACAAAATACCTGGTAGCAACACCAGGATTTCCCAAAAAAAGGCCTCGGTTCATTATCTGTAACCTTCGAAACTTTAAAACCACACTCTTTATTTTGCAACTCATTTTGAAATTTTTCAATAACACTCTTAATCGGTACATTGACGTATGCCATGTCTATGATTAAAAATAGAAAATTAACTAATCAAAAACAAATAAAAAGGAAAAATACAGCCAACCAGGTGGGAAAAGGCGAGAGCTAACAGCAAGCCGACTGAAGTTGTGGATGGAACAGTATTAAATGAGCGAAATTTTAAAATTAGTGGTTAAGGTGAAAGGTTAAGAGAAAAGAAATAAGATTGCCATAAAGAAGATTCTAGATTCCATTATCGGCAACCAGAAATTTCCATTTCTCGCCAATTTGGCGGAGGCCAAATACAAGAGCTGAGCCAAAATTATATATATATATCTCTCAATATATATATAAATATAAAAACAATTAAATAGTTTTATTTTTGATTACGTTATGAATACATACCAAATCAACTAACAGAAAAAGAATATTTAAAGAAATTAACATTTTTAAAAATGTGATCAATGTTCAAACAAATAAAGTGCAAATATATATATATATATAATGTTAACTTATTTTTTTATGGTATCTATTTGGCTAGACTGAATTTTTTACCAAAAGTTCAGATCACTAATCTAAAGAATTAATAATAACTTTAATAAACAAAACTTTTACAAGAAGAATAAAAAAGATTTACCAGATTCCCCTTCAGATTCTTCTAATGCATCTTGAGTGTCATAAGTAGGTAATCGTGATCCTTCATCATCTTCACCCTTAATTAAATATAATAAATCCAAAATTTCATTCAACTAATATAAGCACATTAAATGAAAATATCATAGATTTCTTCTGGATTTTAAAAACATTTCAAAGTACTTCGAGATAAGTTTTATTATCAGTCTTTGTTTCAATAATTAATTTACCTAAAAATCAAAGCAAAGCAAAAAAAAAAAAAAAAAAAACTAAAACATAAATTTCTTATCCGAACATATCTACAAAAAGAGTCAGTCACTAATTAATACTGAGAATTTTTTAAACATAATTTCCCCACCAAATCTAATTCATTTTAGAATTAGTAATTTTAGAAATAGTTTTCAAAATTTAAATTTATTTCATAAAAATCACATGTAAGAGATATAAAATTATTGTTCAATTTATTGAAAGATCAGCAGAAAGAATATTATCAGCAAATACCCGACAATGGAAAAAAGATTTATTTCTTCATAATTTTTTTTAACTTTTAGAGTGAAATATAGGAATATCTAAATGGTCCTAATTTTTGTATCCATAAGAATTAGAAACAGTAATTTATATTTATTACTTCAATTTTTCATTAAATTAAAATTTTTAAACTTAAATCAACCTTATTTTATACTTTTGTGAACACAAAAATATTTTTCTTTTCAAGACTGCAAAATCTCAAGCTATAAAGAATATGTTTATAAAAATGAAACAAAAATATTTAGAATTAATTATTTTAAAATAATTTTTAGATTTACAAAAGATAAAAGTACAAATTTAAGCCAGGAAATGAATAATGAATTTTTGATATTCTTGAAATAAATAAGTTCAATGAATTAGGATAAATTTAAAGTTAACAAAACTCACAACAGATAATGTAATTGGATGATGTACATATATTTAATTATAAACATAAAATTACACTGATATTTTTGAATAGTAAAAGCATATATTTTAAGTCTCTTCCTTTCAGAATAAATACAATTCAATGGTTTTGTTATACTATTTTAAGTGCATGTAATAGACAATTTATTTCATAAAAAGAAATGTTCAAAAAATATTCACATGCTCTATACTTTAAAGATCTTGATTTAAATCAAATTTACATATTATAATTACTTTTTAGTCTCAATATCATTCACTCGACAAGCTTCCAGAAAAGCAACCGTCAGATTATATCACACATTTTGATATTCATATTTCAATAAGAAAGACTGACAAAATTATATGGAAGAAATTAAATATTGACTCTTTTTTTCAACACATTTTATGAAAGAATGCACTTAAATGAATCTTGAATCTCAAAAAATTATGGCATTATTTTATAACTTACCGCATCATCACCTTCAAATAATTCATTAGCAATGGCTTCTCTGTCATCCACTTCTCGATCTTCATCTGCTTCATTATCACTCTCTTCATCTTCAATACGTCTCAAACGTTTGAATTTTTTCTTCTAATATATTAAACAGAAAATTAGCATTACTATTTCATTATGCAAGTCTTTAAAAAAAACAATTTAACTTTTAATTTCAATTTATAATACATTCAACTAGAATGTTAATAGTTTTAACAATAACAGCAGAAAAGTCATAGAAATGAAATAATGTCTTAAGCATCTGATTGTTAGAAATTTCATTCACAAATGGAATCTTGAACAAAATGTTTTAATTATTATAAACAGATTTCAAATTCTTATAAAATTTCAACGTCCTTAACAAAAGTAAGGTTATGTATCTTAAAAAATTTCCTTATAATTCTGAAATTATTTAGCAATTTCATACTAAATTTTAATTGTACTTGCGTATAATACAAACATTTTGACATAATATGTAATTACAGGCATAATGAATTTTTATAAAATAGTTAATAATTTCCACCCTTTCATTTAAAGTAATTCTTTTAAATTCAATTATCCTTTTAAAAATGAACAGTTAAAATGCTTATTTTCAAGTGTCAGAAATTTTTATCCAAAAATATTTAAGATCAGTAAAATTTAATCACATACACAAACTTATTTAATGAGTTGAAGATTTATTAAATCTACACAGTAAATCATCAAATTACACATCAACTCTTATATTGACATTTTTATAAAATATTCAGAAACTCATTAAATATTTAATATAATTACTTAATAAAAATTCTTTTATAAGTAAGATAATTTTATTTTTAATACAAAAATGTGACTATTACAAAGAAATTTAACTATTTAAAATTATATGGGAAATTATGGGACAACTACCTATAATTTACAAATGATATGAATATAAAAAATCACTGTATCATAAAAATTAGCTTATACAGCAAGAGAATGGACATAATTTATGAATATTATTAGTATTTTACAGATAGACAATTTATTTAAAATGTACTGTACCCTTTGAACTTTCACTCCCAAATTTTCTTCTAACAAATCATAATCTTCATCCTCTAAACCATCATCATAATCTTCTAAATCACAAAAATAAAATACACTTTAAATTACAAATATATAAGATGGAAAAAGAAAAACTACAAAAATTTTTACAGGTTATAAAAATATGAAATGGCTATAAAAATTTAATATTTGAGCATTGTTAGCCTATGAAGTTGATATATGTTTTTTTAAATATATTTTAGAAATTTGTACCATAATAGCAAAAATTTACAACACAATATTGCCCTTTTTCTCTCTTCCTATATATATATATATTGAAGCAATCTTATATCAATGATAACTAAATGTTGCCTTTTTTTCAAAGCAAAATTTAATAGGTAGCCCTAAATAGTAAAAGAAATCATTATATTAAATGTATAAAAAAATCACAAATTAAAATTTTTATAATCAAAATTATAGCCCTTATTAATTCATAAATAAAAAAATATTTAAATAAAATTAAATAATTTAACATATTTTATTATTTTTTGAGTAAAACATAAAAAGCATACTTGTAATCTACTAAATGAAATCAAAATTACAAATTTGAAAAAAAGAAAAGAGAAGAAAATATCATCAAAATTAATTCTAAATTTAAAAAAAAAATTATATACAATTAAATCTGCACTTTGCAACAAAAATTACCATGAAACAATACAAAAAAAATTATATAATGCTTCAGATAATTTCTCTTTAGTAATAATGTTGAATACAGAAATATTAGATAAATGTATAGTGAAATTGTTACTACAGCACAAATTTTGAGTAGATATTAAATAACTTCTAAACCATCATCCAAACTTATTTCCAATGTGTACTGACTTTTCAATAATTTTATAAAAACTGAAATTCTGTTTGACTTATTCAATTTGTTCATTTTAATTTTCCCTAAATTTTATAAAGTTAATTTTTGAAAGTAGATAATGCAATAACAATATCACAAGTACTTTTGTAAAACTGTTAGCAAACTTTCAGCAATATAAAAAATACAACCTAAGTAACTTTTTTTCCTGAATGAGTGGAATTTCTGAGGTGTCATCTGTATGTGCTTTTGATAGAGGATCTATTTACTTCTATCAGCTGTCTGAGACTAGCATGAAGTAATACAAGTACATAGAAATTTGAATTGCCCAAAAGTATGTTTGACAAATAATTTTCATTCATTCTCAGTAATAGAATAAAAATATTTGTAGAGTAGTTATGTACAGTTCCAGAAGATCAGTTATTACAAGGAATTATATTTTGGAATGATTAACACAGATTATATTTCACATTAAAAATGAAGCAAAATTATTTTGTGTTGACATGTTTTTATTCTAAAAAACAAGCAACCGTTGTCGTCAATTTTAACAAGACAAACTTGTGAAAACAAAGATAGTAATATAAAGATATAATTGCTACATATTTGTAATGCTTTTTTTAATCTAACAGCAAATTTACTTAAAACTAACCATGCCGTTTTTTTCTTTTCCGACCAATTTCATCATCTGAGTCATCATCTTTATCCTCTTCTTCTTCGTCATCATTAATCAAATCCTTCATTTCTTCTCTTAGCTTTTCATCATCTGTAAATAAATTCAATTTACAAATCTTAAATGTTTTGTTTGCAAACAAATATGCGAACAGGAAAAAAATGTGAGAAAAGAAACAATAGATGAATTAAAAGCACTTTACCATTCATTCCTTTGAGATCCAAAGAAAAAGGATAGCAGAAAAAAAGAAAATAGTGCTATAGTTAGATACAGAGCAAAATTAAGAATATTCTGAAAATTACCATGGGAAAAATTTATAGCTACAGAAGAAGGAAAGTAATTTTAAAAGAAAGCAGGGGAAATTTTACTATGGAAGTTTTATGAAATTACAATATATGTGCAGAAGGATTATTTCACAAATATCTATTAATAAGGAAGTAAATTATTAAAGCAGAAACAATAATAAATGTGCTTTCCTGGAAATTTTAGAACTTCAAATTATTTATAAAAAAAGAATTTCAAAAAGGTAATCTGTTTCATCATTAAAAAAATGCTTGCATTTTAATTAAATTCACATAAAGCCACCATTAAACACTACAACAAATTAGCTTCAATAAATTATTTCATCATATAAATAAAAAAATACATGCACCCTGAGTGCAAAAGGAAATTGTAATAAAATAAGATTCAATATATTTAAAAGTAATAATCTAAGAAATACTTACATACTGAACGTTAACAAATCACTAATACAATACAAATATGAGCAATTTTTTTCTAAATTTTCTAATATAATGCGGTAGATTTTATGCATTGTGATATAGTAGGGTAAACCATACATATATATTTGAATTCTCTTCTTTTAAATAACTAAAATTTAACATACCTACAGTGTTCATTATAAAACCAACTATGAAATTTCATTTACCTAAATTTAATTACTATGCCCAAATCATTGCTAATATGTAGATCAACAAAATGTTAACTCCATGGCAGATTTGTTCTTAAGTTTGATACATATTTAAACCATTTGTTAAATTTTGTCCATTTAGCACTTTACATTTTGAATTATAAAATTTAAAAGAAATGAAGTAATAAAAAAGTAAATGAAGTGCCAGTAAATGAATTTAATTTAAAATTTAATAGAATTTTTTCATTCTTATAAAGATTTTTTTCTAAACTCTACTGGTCTATGCTCATCAAATTTTAAGTTCTCGTATTTACAAACATGATTTATTTTTAAGACAAGTAAGTCTGAAATATAAAGATTCATCAAAATCTGAAGATGAATTCTTTTCATTTTTTATAACTATTTTTTAATACTTTAGATAAGAGAAAATAAAAATGTAAGAAAAAAAATTAAATCATTATATTAATTTATGTTCCATCTTAAAAAATAGTTTAATTATTGGAAATATACAGATTTATGGAACTATACAGCTTTTAAGAGACTCTAAAAATAATTTTTCTAAAGCACACAAATTTGAAAAGTATGCAATTCAAATTATGTGAGAAAGAAAAAGAAAAAAAGTCAAAACAGTATTGTTCCCTTTTCACACGGTTTATTTATACAAAAATTATATTTGAAAATTGAATAAAATTTTGAAAGTAATTCTCTAAAGAAAAATAACCTGTTCATTTGTGGACATCTGAAAGTAATTTAGAAAAGACCCAAATTAGATCAATGTAATCTACTGTATTATTTTATCAGCTCATTTATAGATCAGTGTAAAATTCAGGTTCATATTCATTTACAGTTTTATAGTGTGCCAATCATCTATAATTGTGATTATTTAAAGATGATACTACGTATATTTTCCATTCACGATAATTGCAGATCTATATTAAATTCTGATCCATAATAAGGAAAAGAAAGACATTTACATTTTTTAATACACAAAACAGAACTACAAAATGCAATTTTACAAGAAAGTAAAGGCAATCAAACTCTTCCTGACTTGTAAGAAGTTTATACCATCTCCTATAATTGTCAAATAATTTGTGAGTATTTAAGTATATTTAATGAAAAGATTTCTCTTTCATTTAAAACATTAATTATATGCATTACCAAACATTTACAAATAATTTTATAATTTTAATACAGTGCTGCACAATCTAATTTTAAAACACTAACCATCTTCCTCTTCCTCCTCATCATCTTCATCATCATCCTGGACTTTGCGTTTTTTATTTATGATTTCATCTTCCGATTCTTCAGCTTCACTTTCCACAAAATCAGCCATTTTTTTAAAAAAAACTTATATGTATCTAGTAATAGAAAGAAAAAAAAATGCTATTCAATACAAAATTTCTTTATCAAACTTATTAAAAGGAAAATTTCTAGATATTAAATTGCAATAAAACATTTAATGATAACAAATTCTTAGATAAAAAATAATAACACATATAAGAAAAAATCCAATTAATTATCAAATAATATTAATGTCTTGAAAAATAATTTTTGATCAGACTTTGTACACCATTTTTCTGATTTTATAAGCCATTCAGTAATGCTAACAGTAAATTTAAAAAAGCATTATTTACACAAAATTTGTAGTCAGGAGAAAAAAATATAAGCACTTTATTAATAGTTAAGGCAAATTTGCCATTTTAATTTAACATTTTTTTTCTAATTTTACAATACTATCACATGAAACTTTATATGAAAAGCTTAATACATAAAAACGACTAAAACTTAATTTTAGAAACATTTATTCAATATTTGAGTCACACAATTCTTTTAGAAAAAATAAAAAGATGAGTTTAAAAAAAGATACAAATATGAATGAAGTATCTCAAAAAATATTATTAAAGGAATGAATGAATATTATTTCATTCAACCTTAAAAAAAAGCAAAAAACTGTTCAATGATAAGTAAAATATTTCTTAATGTAAGCTAATCTTCAAATAATAATTCCCATACAATATTTCATCATCCTACTCATTTCCTTTAATTAGGAGAAATAGGGATTTATTTATTCATAATTCAACAAGTTTAGCGGTAACTCAATCCGAAACATTAGGTAAATAAGACAGAATTTTGAGCTAGTCAATCTAACTTATTTCAATTGAATTATTTTCGGACAAGAAAAGTTTTATCTAATGAATGCGTAATAACTGAAGGTACATTGAATAATGGGAATTAGAAAGTTTTCAAATAATATACTCTCACTCTCAGATTTACATAATTTTACTCTATATGGTTTGGGGAAACAAGAATATCTATGAGATTTATTTTAGATGTTGAATGTTCATTATTATTGCAGAAAATTCATTTCAAAAATGCTTTATTTGCAAAGAAAGAATCATAGAATTTAAATAAATTATATGCCACAACGAATTTAAAAGCAATTGATGGTAGGTGACCTGGATTGAAGTCAATGATAATATATTTTTAATCTATTGGTGCTGAATATATACTTAATACTATTCAATCTTAGTGTCCAGCTAGTTTGAAGAGAATACTGATTATATTTCATTCTGATTAAATTGTCTGGATATATAAAAGACTTTAATTCTGCCAAATTATCAGGCATTAAAGTGTTGTTATTTTAATTGTCTTACTATAAAGTTTTCAATGTGTACATGAATATTTCTAATACAGACAATTCCAATGACATCATAATGCTATTAAAAATGCAAATATGTAGGTAAGGTTGTAACTATGTAAATTTTGCATTGTTATAACATCCTTTTATATATATATATTACGAACAACAAAAATACTACTCAGAATCCTTTCTTTAGCTTTCAGCAATAAATTTTTCGAATAAATATCTGATAAATAACCAATTGTTGAATTTCAGAAAAACAATACAATTTACAGTCAGAAATAATGCAAAATAAATAAAATTACTGAAATTGAAGAACATGTACTAATATTAAATCATGATTGGTATTCTTCAAAAAGAAAACTTTTTAAATATTAAAATTCATATTCATGTAACATTTTCAAAAGCTAATAAGAAAAACAGCCAAATTCAGCTTAATTTTGATTAATTATAATACTAATAACAATCACAAAAAAGGAAGGAAAAAAAACTCAAGGTGCGATTCCAACCTTTCAAAGTATATAAGCATTAAATTTGATAGCTGAAAGTCAAATGGTATCACCTGTATATCACTAACATGCACATTTATTTTTATGAGCAGTAGAGATAAATAATTTATTTCACAAATGAATTTTATCAATCAAAAAAAGCTTTAAAATCAGATTCCTTACTTTCCAAACAGAACTGAATTCATTAAAAAAAAATACATACAAAATAAAGTCTAGGTCTAGAAGAAACTTTTTTATTTTGAAGCATGTTTATTACAATATCCTTTCTAAGTAGAGAACACTCAAAAAGGAAAAGGGGGGACTGTTTTCACATCCACCAAAATTAAAAACATTTTCAGACTGAAATGAGAAAGTTTTTACTAGGGTAGAATGGAACGTAATTAATTAATAAAAAATAGTTAAAGAAGTTTACAATAGTCTTCTTTAATGATATCTAATCAAACAATATAAGAAAAGTAAAGCAGTATGTGCTAATATAGATGTACATCCATGCATTTTTACAAGTCATGAGATAAAAAATATAGTATAACTTTTCAGATTCCGTATGCCTGACCAAGGTTACCACAAAATCAGTAAAGTTTATATATATATACATATATATATATATAATGATAATCACATTTAAATAATTTGCTGAGAATAAATGGCAGAGTCGTGGCCGAAATCATGGAGAATACAGGTTGAATTTTTTGTTCTTTTTATTCCATCACGGGAGCAGGCATTATTTACTAGTGAAAGTGACAAGCACAACACAGAACTGACAGAAAAGCTAAGTGTACAAAAAAAGGGACGGGAAATCATTATGCCTGGTCTTAAATATCAAGACTTTGATAGGGATAAATATTTTTTATAGAGCTTATAAACGTGGATTTCAGTGGGGATTTCCAATTCTCACATATAAGAGGTAAGGGAAACACAGGGATCTTTTTAAAAGTATTTTGCTTGGATCAGCAATTTTCATCTCTCCCATGGAGTGTGAGAAAGTAACAGGTGTTTAGCTGTTTCAGCAATTTTACACAGCTTCTCTTGAATTAATTAACTAGAGCGAGTGAAATTGATCATGAAATAAGATAATATTTTAGAATATTACTATGGGATAAATTAAGATAGTTTAAAAATATCATTTCATATATATAGAGAGAAAGAGAGAGACGCTTATGAATTCCAATTAATAATTTAATAGACAAATGATGAAGATAAATATTGAAATACATTCATTGAAAATGTTTTATTCAAAATTTATTAGTAATTCAATATGAAAACATTTTTGAAGACAGAAAGAAGTATTTTATATTCTATTTCAAAATTTTCTTTATCACAACTAATTCTCAAACATATTGTAATTCTACAAACTTTTGTACAAAAGATGACGTTGATGTATGCACCAATAGGAAAATGGTCTTACAAGAAACAAAACCAGAAAAAATTGAAAACCAAATTTTTTTATAAAACCTGTAAGAGCATTTTCCATGAAGTACATGGCATATTTTTAAGACAAGGTCTGATGGAGTTATTACTATTACAGCCTATTACAAAACAGAAACTGAGCATCAAATTGGAACAACTGAAAAAAACTTGACAGATCATTGGGAGCAATCCATCAACTAGAGACAGTTAAAATTAAAAGCAATTTATGCTTTGAAAGATGAAAAGAAAAAGTTACAAAGGTGATGCATAATGATGCATGTTTAAATTCTGAACGCAATAACAAAAAAAAAAGAAAGAAATATAATAAATCTTCAATTGTAAATTTCAAATCACCATGCGAGAAAGTATTATTTTTTAGTCATTATTATCTTAGCTAATTTAAGTCATTAACTAATTTAAAGTGGTTTGAAATAATCACAATATTTCTGTACCTTCTATAATATAAATATATATAATGTTTTGTTTTAGAGCCAGTATATTTTTTCTGTTACGAGTCAAAATATACAATATGTCATAAAAGTACTTCCATTTTTTTAAAAAAAATCTGATATATTTCTATATTTAAAATTAGCTAAACTTATTTATTTCTGAACTTTTTATTTTTTATTATATTTAAAATTTAAAGAACTTTCACTCTAAAATCTTTCAAAAAAATTGAATAACCTAATACTGTTTCTAAGTAGGAAAAAATATTTTGATATGATATAATTTGTCCTAATACAATAAATTTTTAATATTTGGATCATTGCAAAATTTAATATCTATATATTTAATGTTTTAAGCTTAATTTTAAAAAATTTGTTCTTTGCACCAATGTTTTAAAATATGCTAGAAAATTATTTCTAACTTTTGAAATAAAATTATATAAATGCATGCTTGATTTCCAAAAAGAATGACTATTTTGTGAATAAAAAATTTTAAAAATATATATGAAATAAATCATGTGGAATAAAAAATAATAATAAATGCAAAGTAATGAATAAAAAATGCAAAGAATTTTTAAAAAAAATCCTTCTAAAAATATAGAGGGGAAAAAAACTAATGAAATTATAATGAAATTGTAATCTATCATTACAAATTTCTTTCAAGTTATAATGTGAGAACATTATTATTTTTAAGTAATTAATTTAAGTCATTAACTAGTTTAAACTGGTTTGAAACAATCAAGGAACTTATCTATTGGTCTCTATCCTTCTCTCACAATGTGTGTGTGTGTATATATATATATGTGATTTTTTTAAAATTTCACTTTCATTTTTTCTAGCTGGCAAATAAAGGTTTGGAGCCCGACCTATTTTGAACGAAATAACAGTTATGATGTTATAGTTCTTTCTCAGCCTTTTAAAAATGCATCTGCTATCCAAAAAGCATACATATTAATAAAGAAATACTGGAAAAAACAGATCAACCTTTTAAAAATGCATCTGCGGTCAAACAAGCATACATAATAATAATACAATACAGGTAAAAACAGGTAGAAATATTGGTATTTTTCTGTTAGCCGGGTGCCAGCGAAAAATCCCCAATTAATGCATAATTTCATCAAATTTCTTAGGTGATTTTTCACTGGCGTCTGGTAACAAAAAAGTATCAAAATATTTTTTGCCTATAAATTTTGGAGATATCAAAATCCCCTAACCAAAAGAATAACATGTTCTCGCATGATAATATATTTTATACATCTCTATGGATAGTAAAGATAGATATAAGTTGTGCTTCAAATTTTAAAAATTTGTACATTGCTACAAATTTGTAGTTATGCTATAAGCCAGGCCATTTGATCTAGATTTACCAACTTAGCACATATATACTGGGAATAAAGGAGTGCACCTTTTAGATGTTTCTTTCTTTTCTTTTTTTGCATGGGTGGGGTGGGCAATCTCAATTAGAATTTTTTAAAAAAATTTAATAAAGATTGATCAAAATTTTGACATTTTTTCCCTTATATTTCAAAAATATTAAAGAGTTAAAATGATATTTAAACTATCTTAAAATAAAAGAAAATTATCATTTTAATTACAACAATTTCAAACTGCATGATTTTCTATTATTTTTAATACATTTTTAAACAATATTTTAAGAATATTATTAAACACTTTTTTTTTTTGACAAAAAAAATTCACATAATTTTCACTGTTCCAAACAATATTGTATTTTGGGCATTTTGCCTCTCAATTAGGATTATCACAATATGAAGATTCTGCTTACTTTTGTATACTATAAATATCAGTAAAAAGAAAGCTCTTAATATAATTTTTACATTTCTGTTGCATGAGTAATTTAGGTTTAAATAAAAATCAGACAATGATTTTTTTTAATATGTCAGTTTATAAATACTTCTGCTCTTTCCTGTGATGGATGTATTAAAGAGCAGAAAAAAATTAAGGAAATGCATAACATATTAAATAGAACATTGTGAAGCTTTTAAGATATTAATTATATGCCTTTTTTAATTTAAATACATTTTGTTGAGGAAATGATCAAGACCAAGTTACACAATCATTAATCAAAATTTTTAGCAACGAACATAAAAGAACTGGTTACCAAAGGCAGCTAGTGATTAATATTTCCCCCGACATAAATCCACTGCTAAAATACATCAACATGTCCTTCTATCCAAATTCAAATTGATTAGTTAATATAGTATTTTAGGTTCTACCTAGATATTGAACCAGCAAACTGTTGCTTTCCTTTGAAAGAAATTTTCGTATTTATATTTTAGTCAATAACAAAAGTTTTGCATAAAATAGTTTTAGCACTCTACCCAAATTTTGCATGTATAAGAGTGAATTGGTTTTAAAAATCACGATGAATATTGGATAAAATACCATAAATTATATTTCTAAATTTATTCCATGTAAAATAATAATTAAATGTCTGAAATATATTTTCACAGCAGTTACACTATAAACATTCTTTTAATTTTTATTTAAAAGAAATCTGCTTAATATTAATAAAAATTTGGAGTCTTAGCTAAAATAATTTTAAAAAATAAGTTTTACAAGAATTAAAAAAATAAAATAAAAATTTGTATATTTTAAAACTTAAGGTACAAAAGTAAATCTCTTAAATAAATTATCCTTTAGATAAAACTTGTCTTAAAAAATATAACAAAAGATGATGAAATATATATATATTTTTAATTTTCAGAAACAAATCAGTGATAGAAAGAAAAGCATATTTAATCTATTAATGGGATGCTTTGAGTTATGACTATTTAAAAAAGATACTCTAAAAACTATGTTATTTTTAAACTGAGATATTTATTTTTCAAAACTAAAAATTATAAAAGAATTATCTGCATTTGTATCTAAAATACTCATTTAAAAAGTATTTTAACTCTTTACATCAGTAAGTAATTTAAAAACTGTAGGGTTAACTCTAAGCATATATATTTATATTAAGAGCTTTTGTTAATTAATATGAAAGAAAGTACAAGGATCTAGATGATGGACACTTTGTATAAAGTGAATAAATTATTTAAATTGAATTTCCAGTAATAAAAAAATATGGGAAACAGAATTGAATATTATTCTAATTTTTCTAGAAAAACCCACATCGATAGTATGCACATTATATTTCAATGAGAAAAGTGAACACAAAGCCATTTTTTCACAAGTCTTATGACTCCTTTCAATAAAAAAAAATACTAAAATGTACAGCAAATGTATTAACACACTGATCGGTAATCAATTCAGCTTTTAAACATCAATTAATTAAAATACAATAAATACTAAATAGAATCACAACAAAATTAAGACTAAAGTTTAAGATTCAATTTCAATAATAGCCTGCATATCTTATTTCAAAGATTGGGTATAATTACAAAAATAACATACTAATATCCTGCTGATGAAAAACATGGTAACATACATGTATCCTGATGATGAAACACGTGGCTAGCTTATTCAAAATACTAAAATCATAGATTAGTACCAAATTTGTCAAATTATTTCATCAGATTCAATATATTTTGACTTATGTCATTAAAAGATGAAGGCTATGAATTACACTTACTTGATTATGATAGATATTTTTATTCTTTCTTTATTAATAGTCGATGAAAATCTAAAATGTTTCCCAGAGCTTTCTCTCAATATCACGAAAAAAAGGTGAGATCAATAGGAATACAAAGCCTAACAAGATGCGTAAATAAATCAAAGTATCCTACATTTTACAAGTAGATCCTTTTAAAATTTCGATTAGATAGTTGAATTCTTTACAAAATTTAAAGTAATCCACAATTTAGAGATCTATAAAAGATATATTTATAGGTATAAAAGAATACATACAAAGATTTTTTTGCAGGAACGTACCTGTTTACAATTTAGAAATGTGGAAACATAGAGTGGAGTGGAGTTGCTTGACAGCTGAAGTTGGAAAAAAAATGCCACATTTCTGTGATTTATTTCCGGTAGCTAAAATCGATTTCCTTTCCAGTGATTTTATTATTAATGAAGATTTTATTAATGAATATCTTCAAATTTTGTAAATTTTTTAAAAAGTAAGAAACCATTGAAAATTTGTTATCGCGTCAGAACATGCTGTTGGTTTTGGGATGAGGTTTTTGGCCTCAACAAAAATAAAAAATTAAGATTTTGGCGAAAAATAAAAATTTTATTTTCTGCACGAGTATATAAAAAAATCTGCTTTTAATAACCTGTTGTCATTGCATTTACAAAAGCTCTGATTTTTAAAAAAATGAGTTAATGACTACAGCAAATAAAACCTTAAAAATTGCCATTTTCAGCACGTGGTTATATGAAATGAAATAAATAGGAAAAGGGATATTTTTTAAATAATAAATACGAGATAATTTTTTTTATCTTTGGCAATACTAAAGTGACTCATTAAATGAAGCAATTAAGATGAAAAAATATATATAATTTAACTTGCACGAGCACATGATATTTGGTTGTTTAAGAAATTATGTTCTGACATGATACATTGAAATATGCATAGCAGATTTCCTAATAATTCTCATTTTTATTTTTTTAATAAAAAATATGATGAATTTCTCTAGAGATGTCAGGCCTTATCTCATTATTTACTTTAATGTAGATATTTTTTTTAAGTACCATGACATAGCATTGTTAAAATAATTTTATAGCCTACCTTAAAAAGTATATTAAAATTTAAAAGGCCTTAATAATTTTAAATAATTCCAACTACTTTATAAACTGAGAAAATATTTAACTAGGATCTCAGGAAAATACGAAATGTAATTAATTCATTTCTTGTCCTGTATCCATTTATCCCTGTTGAATCCATGTGGGTTCGTTTCATCATGCTGATTTTTTTTAATGTTTTATGTCATCTTCTTGAAACTTTGACTATAGAAATTCGATGTTATAATTTCTGTAGCTTTGGATGTTAACTTAAAATCAACACAACGTTGAACCCATTGTTACGGAATAATTTCCTTGTTTAATTGCGAGCACTCTTTCGTGCATGTAAAATTAAGAAATACTTACATTTCTTTCATGTTAAATATAAATTGGATGCAATTGGATGCTTTTTAACTTATTGCTTTAAGAAAATGAATGACGAAGAAAAATAGCAATATTCTAAGAAATTTTTCTACTTCCTGTATATCACAAAGAAACTAATATAAAAATATTTTGCAATTTATTTAGAATCATGAGATGTAGTTGCCCACCTTTTTTGGGAAAAAACATATCATTTAATGAAAAAAGATGCTTTGATAATGCTGCAAAAATGCGTATATGTATTATTAACACTATTTGCATCTTAACTTAAAAAGGTAATTGTTTGTTTCTATCAGAATATTTTCTCGATTTTTAATTGTCTTTTATATTTTGAGTTGAAATTCTGTTAAGAATTCCATTTGGTAAAATGCAATGGCGATTTTCCTCATAAACTGAGAAAGCGGTCACGTTATATCTCGAGATCCATAGAAAGGCTCAAATTATATCTTAACGTATGCCGTAATGATAAGCTGACAACAAATTTTCTCGTCCATCCTTCAATCTGGTTCTGAGAATTTTCTCCATTTACTTTTTAAAAAAAAAAGAAAAAAAGAAAGAAAATGAATGAAGAAACCAATTAAACTAGCACTGGCCGAAAACTGATAGAAACGCAGATTACTAAATAATTTTGAAAGCTGTGGTATTCAGGGGGTCTCTTAGATATAATGTGTCGTTAAATAAATAATCTAGAGATAAAAATAGCAAGGAAAAAATTAACCAATCAGTCACCCAGTCTGAATCATGGATTGGTTCGATTTTGCGGATTTCTGATTAGTATGAAAGTTCGTGGACTTTAAATAAATCATGTCTGTCTCCTCATACCACTCTATTTCGAGAGTTAATGCAAAGCAAAACTATAATGCCCCATTTCGCCATTTTCTATGCATATCTACTCAGTTTAATGTTTATTGTGCACAAATGCTTAAAACTGTTACTTGCATTTTATGATATTGATCAAAGTTAGTTCAAATTATTTAAATTATTGTTATTAAAAAAGGTGGATAAAGGCAACTAGTATTTTTTAAGCAAAAAGCATAAAAAATATCTATTACTCTTTTGTTTGTCCAATAAAAGAGGTTAGTATGAAGTGTAGCGTTAGCCTTATAAGCCAGATAACATCTACGATACCGAAGTCTACTTTTTGGTATTGTGGTTATGTTACTCGGCTACTGGTCCTAACGTCGCAAGTTCATATCGCGACCTTCAATCGCTACATTGGTGACCTTGACAGCGCAACCCTCCACAACAGTCGTGGCACCATCTACCCGCAGCAGAATCGCTTGACGAAAGCAAACAAATTAAACAAACGAAAACCGTCAGACTCACTTGACGAGCAAGTAGCAACTCGCCACAACGCTTGGCGCAATACAAAATCGTTCGCTTCATCGCCGACTCACTGGTGGGGGAGTACTGTAGTGCTAGCCTTATAGGCCAGATAACAACTACGATACCGAACTTGACTTTTTAGTATTGTGGTTAGGTTACTCGGCTACTGGTCTTAGTGCCACGGGTTCGTATCGCGACCCTCAATCGCAACAGAAATAATAATCTTTTTTATCAACTTTTGAGCTCTGATGATTTAATTTGATTTCCTTTTTTCCTACTATCACAATTGCCATGATTGAGAAGATTCTGCATCTATTATTCATATTTCCTTCCCTGAGAGTAATAAATGATCAAGCTTGGTACTTTTCAATTCAATAACGTCATATCACTCCAATTAATAAAGATAATATTGCAATATATTTTTTATAAATTATTGGAAACATTCTAAAAGCAAAAATTATAAATTGCAATTCAATGTTTAAGTTAAGTTCCTCGATTGCTTTTTGTTTAGTTTTATTAACATTGGAATCTGCTGAAAAATCCATGACACATTTTTAACGTGATTTGCCAAAGATAGTTTTTTGTTCCAAAATATCCAAGAATAATTACAAAAATAATATGAGTTTATTTATTGAAAATGGTTTTACCAAAAATATAGACAAGTTTCTCCATATTAAATGCAAGAAAGGAGGTATTTTAGTGTTTTGGTGCCTTTCAATATTTTTATGTTTGTAAAGTTTTAATCTCTTTCTTTTATTTCATTTATTACCATATCAAACAGATAAACCTAATGCGTGGGATTCGAACTGCACCTTTGTACCCTACTCTAAAATTTTATTGTGTTTATTATTTGGCATAAAAATGTCTATTATTTTCTTTCAAAAATGTTTATTTGGCTCCATTTTCTTTCTCAAAAAAGTATGCCATTTAGTCTTCGGGACAATGTTTATTTCAACTCATCTTCTGAAATATATAGAATTTCGTTTTAAGGTTCTCTGTTTATAATAAAATTTATTATAATTCATAAAAAAAATTTAGTGATTTATGTATGTGCATGTAATTGTGTAAAAGCATGCTACTATAATCCTGTCTGGTGACGTAGAAAGAATCTGCTTCACTAAATTGACAATGTAGCCGCAGAGTGATTCTGTGATCCGACATTTGTCTACTTGGAAGCTGCGAGTTATATATTCGTGGAATATCCACAGTCTTATTGTTTGCACGATCATGCATTTAATGCGTGCTTGTTTGTTTTCCCGACTTAATTTAAGTCTCCCAACATCATCAACAGCACATTTGAGAATGTTATTTTCTTCTAATTAACGGTTTATTTTAGGATTCAGAAACTAGCACTTTTCGACGTCGGTGATTCGACATGAGGTAATTCGCAGAAACATCTCCTCCTTTCATCTTACCCCCCCCCCCCTTTTTTTAACGCCTCCTGATGCATGCAGAAATTATGGTTGGTTTCAGAACAAAATAATGAATAATAGATACCTATTGTTGACCAACATTTAGCCACCTTCTGCCCTTTACCGGCAACAGAACCGATTAAAAGCTGCATTTCTTATTTCTTTTCATGCAATTTCTTGCGATAGTGTCTGACAATTTAATTTGAGCCAGTATTTTCTTATTGCAATAAATGATTGTTTTAAATAGATACATCAACCATGAAGATTTCACTAAACTATCTAACTCTTGAAACTAAATACAGAGACATCATAATTAAAGTACCCTACTTTAAAATTGTCTACAAGCCGAAACATTTATCAGAAAAATCTGAAATTTTGTGGAGGACATAGTTGAGAGACAGGATTTTTTTCCCACGAAAGAAAGTTACCAGAGGGCATTGTATTAATAAATGGCATACGTATTTTACAAAAGTTTAATAATTTTTAAGCAATAACACATTTTATCAATTTTTC
>JAOUZG010010699.1:2347083-2366586 GCA_026289955.1 Argiope argentata
CACACACACACACACACACACACACACACACTATATTATATATAGTTTACATTAAAAAAAATATTCTGATGAATTTCAAATTTCAAATTTTTTTATACAGTTCCCGTGTTTTGGGCGTCATATTTCATAAAATATTCAGGAGATACTAATACTTAAAAAAAAGTTCCACTCTTTCGAAGTTAAAAGTAATTGTTCAGTGGAGAAAAAAAAAACACGTTATTGAGGCCATGGACTTTTCCTTAACTGATTGTCTAAAATAATGAAAATGTAAATTGTTCTTAAATAATAATATTCCAAGTTTTATGATTCATTGGTGTTTGATTTTGTGAAGATGGAACGTTTAACTATCATAATAATTTTACTGGATGCGATTTATGGGATCGAAGAGCCGTATAAAATTTAGGCTTTATAATTGTTTTCAGAACCCATAGACATTTATTGATTGAAATCAAATCAAATATTATTTACACATTTAAATCTTTTTGAAAAAAAAAAAAAAACTAAATTTTGTGGCTAATCAGAAAAATGTGTATTGAATAATTCTTGAAAATATTGCAGAAAACATATATTTAAAAAAATCTGTGCCATACATCTAGAACATGCAACATTGATGGAATCGATTGTTTGTAATTATATTTTTTAAAAATATGTTTGCCTTCAGCACAAAGGTTTTCATATATATTGAATTTTTTTATCACTTCCATTTATTATTCAAAATTTCACCTTCCGGCAGCTATCAGAAAATTTGGGAGCGATATAATAAAATATGCTGAGTACTGTAAGATTGTTGTTGTAGTTGTTTCGTATGTCACTTGCCATGAACAACTTCGCTGATGTAGTCAGCGATTGAAGCCTAATCAGTGTCTCTTGTGTTATAGTAGCACCAACTCGGTTCATGAGAACGACTTTTGCTATTCACTCATCACATTCGCTTGCATAGCCCTCCCTTCCTTTTTTTTAATCGAGGGGCACATTCAATCACCTTACAGATAGAACACAGAAGAACAACCATGCCTGTTCCGGGACTCGAACCCGGGACGCCCAGATCACGGGGAAGACTGTTACTCGCAAAAGAAACTGTGCAAGTGTGTGTGTGTGTGTGTGTGTTTTAATGCTCTATGCCAGGACGCCGATGGTACTGTAAGGCTTTTATAATAGTATGAATTATTTGACGATCAAAATTTGAATCGTACAAAAGTTTTGTTGAAGAAACTTTTAAGAGACCAAGGTACATAAATATATCAATGAAAATTTTAGAAAGTATTATTCTAGGCAAAGCAGCTGGTCGCCGAAGGCGATTAGTTACCAAATACAATTGAAAATATACAAATAATTCTATATTTCATAATGACATCGTGCCAACCTATAAACAGTATCATGATAAAAAAAATTATTCTTGAAGTTTAGTTTTTTTTATACATAAAATTTGTTGTTGAATGACAAACGCAATTTTTAAGAATAATATAGAAAATTCAACTTTTCATTGCGTAACTAAGAACTTTATTCATTTTTTAAAAAAAGATTGTCTTCCCAACTTAATCTAAGAAAAAATAAAAAATTTGCTCCCTACAAAAAAAAATGTAGGTAAGTTGTAATTCAAATACAAATGCAATTTTTAAGCGGAAAATAAAAAATTATTCCCACTGTAAAAACAAGAGCTTCATTCAATTTTTTTAAATATATATTTCCCTCTTTTTCCAAAATATAAAAAATTTCCTCCCACCAAAAAAAGTTATGCATTTAAGTAATAATTCAAATACAAATACAATTTTTGAAAGAAAATATAGAAAATACATTGTACAAATAGTATAAATTCCCATTGTACAAATCAGAACTTTATTCATTTTTTAATTCGATTATCGTTCCCTCTCCCTCTCTCTTGAATAATAATAATAATAATAAAATTTAAAAAAAAGAATAAAAAATTGGAAGAAGAAGCGAACGGAACCGATGGAGTACGTGGGGTACAAAAGTACTCACTTCATGGGAAAACGCCTTTGGTCAGATTCCTGTAGATCGCAGATTCTGAATATGACCTTGAGGAATTAGCAAATTCCTCAGGAAGAGAAAGCTTCCCTATTAAAACCCCCAACAAAGCTACAGGAATTGATTTACGGGTTTGGTAACGTACCCCACTGTGTGAAAATTGCGATCATTAGGCGAGGCGAATAAAGGCTTGAGCTTGACCTGAGGGGTCAAGGTAAATTTTAACGTTTGTACTGTTTGCTGTGTAGTTGTTTTAGAGGGGGCAGAAGCTATAGCGAACACATGAAGGGATCTGGGGGGGGGGAAGACCGGACATTCTTGCACCTGTTGTGTTGTTTCTCTTGCCAGTCATATATCATCTATTGTCCAGTTTCGAGCTTCGCACTTGTAGAAATAAACCGATACTTTTGAGACAGAAGGCCTATCTCATTTTCTCAGTAGATGTTTGATCTTTTTGAAATGTGTATGTCGTTTTATACCGTCGAAAAAATGTGATGGAACCTATATCCATTTCAACAAAATTATTCTCTATAAAAAAAAAGAAAACAATGTTTATTTATAGATGGTTACTCACACCGTTTACCTAAAAATAAATAAATTTGGAATGAGTTGGGTGTATGTAAAAGGAAAGATATCTCTTTGTAAAGAAAATGTATCCCTGAAATACGTTCATACCCTTCATTATTTTGTTACTCATTATTAATGTTTAAATATTTTTCTGAAAGTTTTATTTTCGTTACATTTCGCTATGTTTAAAATTCATTCACATTATAATATCTTGAATAATTTGTTAAATTTTATTGGCAACAAGGTATTTATCCTTGGAATTTGATAATCGAGTGCAAAAACAGGAAACTTCGGTTACAAAAAACGTTATCCCACGCGAAAGAGACTTGACACTTAACCCATTGACTGCCAGACATATTTAGAGCGTCTTGCCCTGGGTGCCAAGGTTTTATTTTGAAGAATACATGAAAGCTTACAAAATATAATTCTATTAAGTTACTGATACAATATTGTAATAGCATTTACAGTAATTTGTATAGAAATAAAAAAGCTCTACGAGATAACTCGTAGCTGGCGTCACTGATAAAAACTCCTGTGCTTGTTGCCACTTACGAGTTATCTCGTAGTGTTCTTTTTTTCTATACAAATTACTGTAAATGCCATTACAATATTGTATCAGTAACTTTATATATTTCTGTACAAAGGGAAAAAAAATGTAAAGAGACTAGGTATTTTTGTTCACTGTATCCCGAGATCCACTTTCGTTGATCCTTGTTTTAGAGTTTATCATATTCAGCAACAATAATAAAAAATATTTTTAAATTTATGTAATACATTCATATATATTAATATAATTATTATAATCTAATCGTCTAAGTTATAATTTCTATGATAAAAATTGAAAATTAATACGTTTTTTTACTCCATATAAATTTTTCATTCACCTTTTAAAAATATTTTTTAACTAAAATGGCCATTTGTAATTAATCTGAAATTACAGCACGCACTACGAGATATCTCGTAGCTGGCAGTTTTGAGACACACGGTTAATACGAGATATCTCGTAGCTGGCAGTCAATGGGTTAAAAGACAGTTTTAAATTATATTGGTGAATTTTAAAAGTATTTATTTTTCTGCTTTAAGATGGTGAAAAAAATGTGTCCGTTCTAACCACTTTGAGTGTCCACTCTGACCACGAAATTTTATGTGTCCGCTATAGCCTGTACCCCACACCTCCGTTTTAGAGACTTAAAAAAAAAAGAGGCAAATGCAACATAATCCCACTATTTACTCCTTAATTATCCAATAAATAATATACATATTATTTTTAATTAATTAAATTATTTTTAAAAAAGTCGTTACTTACCAAATTTCATGATGTTATAGCTTTATTGTGCTCGTCCAAATTAGATCATGTTAATTTTAAATTTCCCTAAATTTAAAAATTAAAGAACTATTCCAAATGGTGATGCGGGGGTGCTCGTGACCACTTTGTCACACCTCGGAACTCCGAAACATCACGACGTTGCCGTGACTAAAAATTGATGGATTAATCTCATAGCCAATGCATTTTCTGGGTTAAAAGAGGAGTGGGTAAAAATTTGCAGATAGTTTTTCTTAAAATAAATTCCTTTTTCACATAAAGAGCAATTAAAGTATTATTCTCTTACAGAGGGAGCAATAAATAGGTAACCAAATCATTTAGGTTCATAGCAATTCCAGGTTTCTACTTATAAAATAATGGTTAGGTCTCGGAGATTAAGGACCTAGAGTCCAGATACTCCGACAAAACAATCATCACGTCGTTGTCTGAAGAACAATTAAACTAAAATAGCCTCTTACAATAGGCAGTCCCTGTAAGAGAAATACTCATTTAATGAGTTCATATGAAATTTTTAAGATTAATTTATAAATAGAAATTTTAATGCGTTAGCTTTTCTCTTATCTACTTTATGTTTCTTGAGATGAGATTTCTTGATATTTAACCCTTTGCACTCCGATGGTGCCTCTCGCTCACTTTTCAAGACAGTGCATCATTTTGACATTTTTATTTATTTATTTTTCAATTTTGATTTTTGATTTGATTTCAAAATAAAATTTAATTTTGATTTTGAAAATGATAACTGATAGGAAAAAGATGTAGATTAATGTTTCAAAGACATTCGACTAGAAACAATTATGCACATTTATTTTTCAGAGATCAATGTATTAGGTAAATGATTATGCATCAAATCATTTTTCCGAGTACAAAGGGTAAAAATTGCTTTATAATTAAAATTACTAGATTGATTAAAAAACTATTTGATAATGAACATTTTGGATTACGTTGAAAATATCATTTTTAAATCAATCTCCTTTCAAATGCAAAAAATAAAACTAATAAATAAAGTAAAATGACCCGCTTCTTCACAATCAAAAAATAAAGTGCGTAAATAAATGTATTTCTATGTTCACATGCATAGCGTATGTCTTATATCCATATATTAACACATTTGATTAAAAAACTTTTTTAAAGCAACAAAACCTATAGATTGCATAAAGGTAAAATAATATTCATCGGCTTGATTTTCAATTTGAGCCGATATTGCTATACAGTAAAATATTTTCTACAACTCATATATATTTGGCTTTAAAACTTATTGTTTTTTAATTTAACAGATTATACAAAGGCTAATTAATTTTCGATAATATTCATCAGATTGCATTTCAATTGTGTCGATAATTGTTAAATAGTAAAATATTTGCTGCATCTTAATATGTTGTTGTTTCTTATGGCACTTCCCATGGACAAACTCGCTGAGATAGTCAGCGATTGAAGCCTAAACAGCGTCTCTTGTTTTTGAAGTAGCGCCAACTAGGGCCAAGAGTACAATTTATGATACGCACTCGTCACATTCGCTTGCACCGACCCTTTTTACAGGGGGCGGGGCACATACACACACCTTGCACACAAAACACAGAACAAACATGCCCGAACGGGGAATCGAACCCGTGACTCCCAGATCACGGGAAAGACGCTCTACCCCCAGTGCCTGACTAAAGCAGGTGCATACGGGGCAGTTACGCTGGGCCCCCACTCATGTGGGGGTCCCCAAATTGGATAGAAATTTTATTTTACTTTTTTTTTCTTTAATGAATGTTCATCATTACTAAAGAATTGAAGCAGAGAGAGCCCCAAAGAAGTTTTTGTCCTGGGTCCGAACTAGGCTTAGTCGGGCCTTGGCTACCCCTATGCAAGACCGCATGCTCGCAACTCAATATTTTTTATAAATGACCTTCCTAGAAAATCCTCAGAGTGTAAAATTGACCCTGGGCAATTCATTTTTTTAGACTTGAAATAGGTAGTTTTTAACATTTGCAATGGAATAGTAAGTACTAGATAATAAAGTTATAGCAATTACTTGTTTTTTAAGAATAATGTATTTCCAATTAACGATGGATGCAAAAAAATGTAGCTGTGAGAAAATTATGCATTCATAAATCAGAGAGAAGTTTTATTAATATTTAAATAAAAGGAAAAAATAAGTGTGCTAGTATGTTTCATTTTTGAATTTTTAAAATAAAAAAAAATCCAAACAAGCATTGAACCCTTTAAGCATTTTTGTGTGATCCTTCTTAAGAGGACATTGGTCTGTATAAATCCCATTTGCAAATTATTCACTTAGGGATATGAAATATATATATTATGTATTAATATATAGATAAATCAAATTTCTTTTTAAAAACTTTTAAAAATAAAATATACAATTTTCAATTTTTTTTAAAAAAATATATAATTTTTATAAATTTGAAAATATTTCAGGTGGTTTAATTTTTTTCCATTATTTTTTGCTTATTGCCCTGTATAAATTTATTTGGAAACAAAACTGCTCATGATTTTGTAATTCCAATTAAATGCTAATTGTTTAGAAATATTTTTATGCAAACTTAATGTATTTTTCCCTAAAAAATTTTATATTTCTCTGAACAAAAATTAATTTTTAACTATCTAAAAAAAATTGCTAATGAAGAATACATTTCCTGTTTTCTTTGTATGTTTAACCGAAATCTTTATAATTACTTCTATATAATCTCTTCAAAAAATAAAATATCTGGAACATTTCAAAGACATTTAGATCTCATCACACTGTCTTTTTGAGAAATGTCATTAAAGCGCATTTTTTTTTAAAAAAAATCTATACGCCTTTCAATTACTTATTTTACTAAACAGTACATTTCATAACACTATTTTAGTTTAATATACATATATTTTGGTGATGAGAAGACAGAAATAAAATTTCATGCTTTCATCCATTTTTGCTTACTTCAGAATCTGTTTAAAAGCAAGTTGTTGAGATTCAACAAAGAAAAAGATGATGCGAAATCTCTTTTTGTAGAAGGTTTTCCATACGCATCTGCCAAGTTTGTTAGTCAAGCCTTTCATTGTCCAGGAGAATCTGGGGGGGGGGTCATATTCCTACAGAAACCTTTCCCTTCGACCCCGGAAAACCTTAAGAGCACTTGTGGCCCCAGGCAAGTCATTATGGTTGGACACGCTTACCGCGCATGCAAATGTAGAATGGAATGCCGTCTCATTAGCCCCTCCCAGTCGCAGCTGGTCCCTGAACGGTTTGATGGGCGTGTTACGGGAATTTTATAAAGTACTAAAATATTTACAGTAGAAAAAAAAAGGGAAAGAACTTTGTACAAAATTTACAAACATATAAGAAATGAAAAGAAAAAGAGAGAGAGAAAAAAATGAAAATTTAGATCGTAAATTTCAAGTTACGTAAGAATATTATTTTTGTTTCAGTCATTATTTAGCTTAGTTAATTTAAATCATTAACCCATTTAAGGCGGTTTTGAAACAATTACGGGACATCTCGATAGGTCTCTATCTATATACATTTGTATATATAAATATATATATATAATGATAATTTTTTTAAACTTTCATTTTTAATTTTTCTAGCTGGCAAACAAAGTTGTGGAGGTCGACCGATTTTTGATGAAATAACAGCTGTTATCTCACAGTTCTTCGTCGGCCTTTTAAAAACGCGTCTGATGTGAAGAAGCATACGTAATAAAAAGGCAATACTGGTAAAAGTAGGTCAACCTTTTTGAAACGCATTTACTTTCAAAGAAGCATATGTAATAATAAATCAATACTGGTAAAGGTAGGATTTTTTTTTTTGCACACAATATTCTAATTTACAGTAAAATACTTCAAACAACTTTTATTTACTGTAAAGAGTCAACAGATTATATTTTGATGAATAAAGAAAAGGTTTATGTCCTTAAAATTTGATAATTCACTTTTTAACAAAATAATAATAGTTTTATTTTTATTTTAAAAGACTTCTTTTATCATGTCAGAACGTGATGTTGTTTTGGGAATGAGGTTTGTGGCGCCAACAAAAATCCGTAGAAGAAAAATAAATTTGTTGGCGAAAGATAAAAAATTTATAATCTGCACGAGCATCTAAAAAAAAATCAGCTTTTAATAACGCGTTGCCATTGCATTTACAAAAGCTCTAATTTTAAAAAAGTTAATTACTACAGCCAATAAAACATAGAAAAATGTCATTTCGAGCACGCGATTATATGAAATGTAATAAATAGGAAATGTGATAATTTTTTAAACAATCAATGCGAGACAAAGTGTTTTTGGATCGTTTGCGATACCAAAGTGACTCATTCGATGAAACAATTAAAATGAATAAAAATATAATTTAACTCGCTAGAGCACGTGGTGCTTGGCCGTTCAAGAAATGATGTTCTGACATGATCCATTGAAATATGCAAAGCAGATTTCATTTTAATCTTTCATATATATTTATATATATTCTGAATTCATTTTCTTGTTACCGTATTTAAAATTAGAATATGATTTGTATGATATGCTCTGTTGTGGTGAACACGAGATCTATTTTGTATCTAATTGTTGGAGAAAAAAATATTTTATTTTTTTATTTAAGATAAGCTGATTGATTAATATTTTTTACTAGTTTTTTATTGTTTTGATATTATTTTGAAATTAACAACGGTATTTAATCCCGATCAAATGTAATGATATTTTATAAAATATTCTTTGTGCTATAGCTGAGAGCCTTTTTTGATTTGCCAGTTAGCCATATAAACAATCAATACGCAACTTTGAATTACAAGGAACTAATACGGTTAGGAATGAAAACACGGCACTCCCTCTGGTACGATTCTGTTCCGTCGATCCATGCGGGACTTCTTTGATGTTTGTTCAATTTACCGAACAGTTGGCGCGAAACCTCCCTCCATCCCCTTCCACGGTGGAGAACATTCCTATAATGGTTCTATAGGCAAATTTACGACCCTATCCGTACAGGCCGAGCCTTCTTTACACGTGGGAAAATACCTGAAAGAAAAAGTATAAAGTATCTAATGGGATCTTGCTGAGGAATTACTGAATCGTTCCCATCTTCTCACGTGCCATCCCATTGTGATGTAGAATTGGCGAAAAGGGTTATTTCTGCATACTGAAACGAACAATAACGAGTAAAATGTATTGACCAAGGGGTGGTGTATTTGTTGGGAAGATGAGGCTTGGAGCCTTCTGTTCCTTAGATCTACTGGGGAAATGCATAGCAACGCGTTCTAACATAATACTATTGTGCTTTGTTAACCTCTTTTCATACGAATTAATTTAACTTCCTAATTAGAAAACACATCCTGTTTTGGACATTTATTGTTTTTTTTATTCTTATAATAATATAAGAAGCATTTGAGATATTTAACCCTTAGTAGCCTGATTTACGAAAGTGATTTATTTTTAATATTACTGTGTTTGCTTGAGGGTCTAGATGAAGGGAAAAATAGCTAAAAAAATCACAATATTTATTTTACATATTTATTTAGAAAAAAAAACAGGTATCAATTTTGATACTTCAGGCGTTGACGCCATAAAGAAATTAGATATACCTGTGCATGAAATAATGCGAAACATTGATTGTTTTTATTATCGCATAACGACACTTTACACTTTTTACAGAACCAGGAGGTAAGTTTTTAATTTCGTTGGAAAGAATATTATACAACAGCAAAATACGTACAGCCAACCTATAAAAAAAACTAATAGTAATGTGAACATTCGGTTTAAAAGATTGGTATCAAAATTGAAACTCTAGGTTATTAAGGGTTAAGCTTTTCTAATTAATTTTTGTAAATACTTAATTCTGTCACTTAATTTAAGATTTAAAACTGAAAATTCCGTAATTTGATGAGCGTGTCAGGCACGTCAAGGTATGCTAAGTTGTTAATATGAAAAAAAAAAAAAAAAAGGGTAAAAGATGTATTGAGGCATTATTAAATCCGAGGTTGTGCTCTGAACTCGACTTAGCTTATTTGTGCTCCAGGATAAAAACTTCTTTGAGGCGTCCTCCGTCCTTTTATTTTTTAAAATCAATGTTTTAAAAAAGTTCATCAAAGAATGAAACGTAAAATAAACTTTCTATTTGGGGCCCCATTCTGATGTGGGGACACGGGGCAACTGCCCCTGCCTTAGTCAGGCTCTGGCTGCACTTTGTAGATGATCACAACCTCTACAACTGTAGTTTACAATTGTAGAAATGATGGGACAGTCTCGTAATAAGTGCGCCGTCTCATTTTAATTAATAAATAAATTTTTGGGCTGATTCTTATAGCAAAGAATTTTCTTTGACCACACACGAAAAAAGGGGGGGGGTGAAAAAACTAAGATGACAAATTTTTCTTACAAATGGTAGCCATGTTTTATTCGAAAATCATAAGGAACAGGATCAATCAATAAGCAAACAAGTAAGTAACAACAGGAAGCAAATGAGCATGAATTTTAGTATGCTGTTACTTTTAGAATATTGAGCTGATCTGTTTTGCGTATTTTAAACGAGTTTAAGTTTAAAGTTGTGAGGTTTAAATAATTTTTAATTTTGGAATGACTTTCATTCTTGAAAAGTTAGAGGGTGGCAAACAAAATCTTAAAATAATATCTGAAAGATTATTCTTCTTTCAAATTATTAAAAGAAGAAAATTCAATGCAGAATAGACAGAATACAATTCATTTAATGATAGCAAAGAAAAAGTTATGTATTTTTAAACAAACATAAAAAATGAACTGCGATTTATTAGTACCTATATATATTCATAAGCATAGTGAAAATTTCCGTCGTTACATTTGATTTTACATTTTTTTGTAAATTAACAAAAAAATTTAAGTTGCAAAAATGAGGATATATATCTATATATACATTTACCAACTTTCACTTTAAATATCAATAATTCATTTACATCCATAGTTATTGCAGAATAATTGCTACAATTCAGAATTTGTTAAGAGGAGGAGCAAGTCCAAAAAATAAATAGAAATGTCGCTAGTAGACAAGCCTCCCTAACATTGCTATGACACTCTTGGGGGGATAAACCTTATGCTAAAACCGGTCTGGAAGGCTTCACTTACCAGGATTCAAAGTAGAAATGATCTGTATAAACTACAATATTTCAAATTTATGCAATCATTCAGAAGTAAATTATATATAAACTCTTAACACAAAAGACTATACTAATTTATAAAACATAATTATATTCAAACAAAAACAAAATATAAATTCTAGTAAATTCATAACAAAATACTTTTAAAAAAAGGAAAGGTTTGGAATCAAAATGGAAATGATCCACCTGAATTGAATGTGCAAAAATAAACAACAAATAAAAAATTAACAATTTGCGTATTGTCTTTTTGCAAGTCTTACAGCTGTAAGTCTAATTGACTTAGAAGCCAATCAATTTAGATTACCTTTAAAACTTCCGGGTATTTAAATCTGTCCCCATTTCCATGAGTTTCTTGAATCTTTCGGATTCCAATGGTTGCTAATATAACCACTCTCATGTTTTACGGCAGTTCTCACATTCTGTTGTTATGCACTTAAGTTTAACGAAACAAACCCAAACTCACCCCCAACAGCTACTGGGGGAAGAACAGGAAGCAGTCGCTATTTGGATGGTTTTATTTCAGGCATCACCGAAGCCCTCACACATACTCTGTTGATACGTTCTAAAATCAGCATTTGTATAATAGGTGGCACAGCGTTCTCTATTTTCGTCATTGGGGGCTAGTGTTAAGAACTATTCTCACTATTCTCCGCACAGCGTAAAAGAATAGTTCTTAACACTAGCCCCCAATGACGAATGTCACCAAAAGATCAGAACACTAATAATCAAACAAATTACTAAATGAACAAACATTAACATACTTTAAAATTGCAAAAAATATGCAACAATCAATTAATGCCAATAGGAAGTCTGATGAGTTTATGGATTGGTCTCTTTAGCTCTCCCTTTGCAGTTTTTAGATTAACTGTTCTAACATAGCCATCAGTTCCCTCAAAGGTCCCCAAGACTCTTGCCATTTTCCACTTTACTGGAGGTAGATTGTTATCTCTTATCAACAACAAATCGTTGACCTTTTAATTTGCATAAGGAGTTTTCCACTTGCTTTTCATTTGCAGATGGGTTAAATAATCTTTGGATCAGGATCTCCAAAAGGACTGTATAATCTGATTTATTGATTTCATTCTATCGCGAATCAAGATCTTTTGAACTGGCAGTTCAGGCTCCGAGATTTTCTGTAATTCTGACCCTATAAGGAAATGGTCAGGTGTAACCACTGAAAAATCATTCGGATCATCCGAAGTAGCAACCCATGGATGGAGTTTAGTGTTGCCTCAGTCTCAACAAGAACGGTTGAAAACTGTTCATTAGTCAGGATTTGACATCCAATTGCTCGTTTCAAATGATATTTCATCTATTTCACAGTCTCCTCCCAGAGTCCGTCGAAATGTGGGGCCGTTGGAAAATTCGTTCTCAAGACAACACCTCCACTGACTAAATACCGATCAACCACCTCCAATCTCCACAGTTTCAGCAAATGCTTGGCCTCGATAAAATTGGTCCCTCAATCGCTGAATATCTTGGTGGGTTTCCCTTTGCGTCCAACGAAACGCTTGAAAGATGCAAGAAATGCATCAGTACTTAGGTCACTGACGAGCTCCAGGTGAACCGCCTTCGTGATGAAACAAACGAAGTTGGAGTGCATCTTCATGGGTCTCACACCTCTTCCACGACGAGGAGTAATCAAAAATGGACCACAGAAATCTTTACCGGCTCTCAGGAACGCTCTACCTGGCATGACACGGGGCGAAGGCAAATCGGCCATTATTTGCAAATAGATGACAGTTTCTTACGATTTTTCTTATGGATGATCTGGTTCCCAAGATCCAAAAGGTCTGTCTAACTGCAGAATGAACTGATTGAACGCCTGCATGAAGATAATTTAAACGGCACAGGCTTATAATCATAGTTGTTACTGGATGTTCTTTTGATAATATCAAAGGATTCTTCATACTCGCTGGCAAACTGGAGTTTCCGATTCTTCTTCCAACCCTGAGAAGATCTTTACCATCCAAAAATGGATTGAACTAAATCCATTTACCTGCACTCATTACATTTCCTTTCTCTAGTTGTACGGAAATTTCGCTCGAAAATGCAACCCTCTGAACCAAATGTATAATTCTATCATGCGACTCTTCAACTCCAAACATTCCAAATACGGTGTTGAAACTCTATTTCCTCTTCCTCAACTACACTTTGCAATCTTCTCCAGACTGAAATTATATTCCAAAGCTCCTCGATTGCTTCCACCTTAACTACAAAATAAACAACTGAATCTGCCTTTTTCTCCCTCAATATTTCTGGATTACCCACATTTTGTGATTGCTTAACTGATTTTGCCGGCCAATAATTACAATTCCGCAACAACCGGTTGGACCCATACCACCAATTTTTGCTGGATATCAAATCTTCAATAGAAATTCCTCTAGTGAGTAAATCTGCTGGGCTATCTATCGAAGGACAATAAAACCAATCATTTAGGTTCGACTTTTCTTGAACCTCTGCAACACGATTCGTCACAAATGCTTTCAAATCTTGGCATTCTCCTTTAATCCAATACAACACTATTATGAGAATCCGTCCAAAATGTGAATTTCTCGACAATTTTGTAATAAACGCCTCCTAGAAATTTCGCCAAGTCTAACCCCTATCACAAACAGCCATCAATTCCAACCGGTAACGTTGAGGCTTTAAGTGAAACTACTATACTTTTTGACATCAAAAACGACGCTCTATATTTCCCAATTTTATCAACATATCTTATATTGGATGTTGCCCTATAGGCCCTGAGCGATGCATCTCAAAATATATGAATTTTTACCAATTATTTCCCAAAATCCTGTAAATATTCCAAGGAATAATTATTTCCTTCAACGCCCTAATGTCGTTGCACCATGTAAACCACTTAAATCTTCTGGTAAATCATTATCCCAGTCCATACCTCTTTTCCAGATATCTTGTAACAAATACTTGATTCTTACTACAAAGGGTTCAATCAATCCTACCGGATCGAAAATTATCGCTACAGTCTGTAGAACATAACGTTTGGTATTGTCCAATCTTTCCAAACTATCCACTAACCCTTTCACTTCCAGTGACAAAACATCTCTGTAGGGGTTAAAATTTGTCCAAGAACTTTTAACTAAATACCTTCTTCACTCTCACAAAATCCCTTTTATACCCACAAAGCTCTCAAATCACTACTGTTGAACCTTGATTTTCTCAACTTAAACCCACTACTTTTCAAAATTTCATCTGATGATAACGTAAATGCTTTCATCATACTATCCGCACCAAAATACAAATCACCCCCCTACAATCCAGAATTTACATTGAAACTGGATTGGGTCTTTCGGCCTCGAATTTTGCGATGTGATATTAACGGAGAAGTTTTGCATCCGAAGGGTAATATAGTCATCTGCATAATCCTATAGTCCTCATGATAGCTACCTCCATTCCAAAGAAATTTCAAAAATCTACAAGGTAAAGGTTACTTATAGTGTGCCCCTTGCCGCGCCAAGGATGCCAAGTCGCCAATAAAGATGGCGGACACTGTAAACAAACACTTTTAAGAGTTAGTGACGGTTACGACTTTTCGCAATATAATGATGATTTTTTTTAAATCGATAAGCATTGTCTTTTTATTATTATTTTTCAGGCCCGGTGCCTTCAACAGATGCCTCCGGCATCTGTTGAAGGCACCGGGCAGAATTTTTTAACTTAAAAAAACATCCTACGGCTTCGCTATGCCCGGGAGCGGGGAACTAGTAGCTTCGCTAGCACATTGAACATAAGGAATGTGCAGATAACATGAACAGTAAATAATAAATAATTCAGAAAGACAAAGATACAAAAAGAATGGATTTAAGAGGAAATTTTAAAGACATAAAGTACAAACTTGAAGTATTTAATTTGTTGTAAAAAAAATATTCCAATCACCCTTCATCCATTTATCAGGTTCGAAATGTTTTTTTCCATCCCATTTACCTGTCATCCATTCTTGAATAATTGCCGAAAAAATAACTAGCGAAGAAAACAAACGATAGAGCTTTGAAAGAATGACGAGAAATGCGAATAATTCTATTGCAGACGGTTTTTAAAGAAAGAAACCAGACGATTTTGTGAAATCGCATACTGACAATTAAAATGAGTAAAGGAATAAATATTTTATATTCGCATTAAAAATATAATTGAAACTTCTTATTAACTATACAAAAAATCTTAATTATAATACAGATCAAAAATAAAATATTTAATTGATATTATTTTTAATTTATATTTTCATGAAAATAGTTGAAGCTCATGTACAACTCAACCATTGTAGAAAGAAGTAAACAAAACATCATAAGGGTTACTACTATTTATAGCCTTTGTTGCTCCATATCCCATAATATTTAAATTCAAGAGCTTTGTATTGGGTTGCCATATTGGCGACAAACTCGGGGGCACACTAATGACCATTTTAACCATCTACAATCCTTAGCAGCCATTCCGATCATGAAAAATGCCTTTTCCATGTTCCCATGAAATACAACCTTAAATCTCCTAAATTTCATTATTACCTCAAAAATGCTAGGATTCAAATTCGGATCAGACTCTAAAAAATCCTTAAGTGACCAATTTTGTCCAGGTTTGGAATCACAATTGAACACTATGCAAACTTTAGTTGTTTCCTTGTCCCCTATGATCACTGCTCTACGAGGTATGAAATATTCAATTTTATTCCTACCACAATATTCTGCTATTCCACTAGCTTCATGATCACTAATTGTTTCGGGTTAAGCTCTAGTCATCCATTAGTTTTTATCGAACCCCTTTTTCAATTCATCGAATCGCCTCTTGAGTTTTTTCTCTAACAGTTTTTTGTTCTTTCATTTAATATCCTGGCAACTCTATTATTATATCCATGTTTCCTTATAACAAGACGAACTGTTTTCCACGATTTCCTAAGATGTTTTTTCACCAATACAATTAAATTCGATGCACTTTTTTTTTCCGGATCTGTTTAATAATGTAGCGTTCTTCTCATCGAGAACCCCCCCCCCCCCTCCAATTTTTTTAACGATTTTCAAATAAAATGTTCAATTATATGTTGAACTGTAGAAGGACTTATATTTATTATTTTGGCAACTTTACTTTTGCTTTTATTAATTTTAAAATTATGAATTGCAAGTTCATGTTTTGGATAAATAATATGAGGCCTTAACGAATAAAATTCACTAAATTAGTGTCAGCAAATGAGTGGAATTCAAAATATAATTTCTTAAAACACTATTACGATTTAAATACAGCATAATCGTTTATTTACAATTGAATAAAAATAATCCAAAGAAAACATTTTATGGTTCAATTTCATTTTGATTGCTCGTTTGATACTTTTTCTTATTTTAGGTTTACAACAAAGAAAAGAGAACTGTATAAACGCCAAATTGAAATATACGACAATTTAAAACCTAAATATGTTTTTTTTAAATAAAAGTTATGGCAGATTAATTTTAATAGATGAATTTTGTTTTGAAATATACAGTGGCACAAATAATTGAGGATACACCTTACTTTTACTTGATAAATCCAACTTTCAATCGAAATAACGCATTAAATAGAAGTGCAGACGTGTTTTTATTTTCACACGTAACAAAAGGGTTAAGTTGCAGTAAAAATAACGAAAATCAACAAAAAATATCTAAAATTAAAAATTTTACAAATATTTGAAATAAACATAGGCAGATTTTTACCTCAAAAAATTAAGGATACACCAATGAAATTTGTGTGACATATCGCACACAAAGACAGTGTCAATATTTGGTTGCATGTCCTTTGGCTTTTATAATGTCCTCCAAACGTCTTGGTACCGATTCGACCAATTTTTTGGTGTTATATGGAGATATTTTAAACCATTCTTCTTGTAACACTTATTTTAAAAGGGCTTTGTTCTTAATTTGGTGTTTTGGGACCGCTATTTCGAGTGTGGCCTATAAATTTTCTGTCATTGATGTCAGGGGTTTATGGTGGTGTGTACAATTGCTGTTTACAATGAAAAAGACACCACATTTTGATATTACGTGCCGTATGTTTGGGGTCGTTGTCTTGCTGGAAAATAAAATTTCCATCTAAACCCATTTTTTTTTCACTTTCTTTAAGATTGTTGTTTAATATATCTATATAAAGCTTATGATCCATTATACCACCTATAAAAATTAAATTTCCTTCCCCATTTGAAGCCATACAACCCCAAACCATGACGGAGCCACCACCATGTTTAGCTGTAGGAAGTATAGTTTTTGGATCCAAAGCGGTGTTCGGCTTTTTCCAAACAGTGCGACTGCCATCACTTCCAAAAATGTTGAATTTACTTTCGTCACTAAATATAAATTTCTTCCAAGAGTTATTTGTCTTCAATTGATGAGTTTTTGCAAACTCCAAATACTTTTTCTGATTTTGTCAGTTTATGAAAGGTTTCTTTCTAGCTACTCGACTGCTATATCCAGCATGTCTAATCACATTTCTCACAGTTTCAGCTCTTACACTTCTGACCATTATTCGAGAAGTTTCTGCAGCTAGTTTGACTGCACTCCGTTTAGGATCAATCTTGATATCTTTCAAAATGTTCCTTTTGGCTAAATCACTCAGAATACTTTTCCTTCCACTTTTATTTTCAATTAATCCATCGCTTTTAAATCTTTCAATCATTTTCTGAACACACGAGTGGCTTCTACCGACAATTTCAGCTCTTTCACGATAAGATTTCCCTTTCTTAAATAACCTTAAATAAATTTTCTTACATCAATACTGGTCTCTCTCCGAAGACCCATTTTCCGTTTAAAATTGCGACTTTAAATTCACATAACCAACTTCAAAAGAAAAAAGTAGAAGTCGAAAAGGTTTAAGATAAAATTGGCGAAACTTAGGCTATTACAATAGCAAACAGAAAAAAAATCTAGTGGTAGTTAAACAAAAATTGTATTGGTGTATCCTTAATTTTTTGAGGTAAAAATCTGCCTATGTTTATTTCAAATAATGGTGAAATTTTTAATTTTAGATATTTTTTGTTGATTTTCCTTATTTTTACTATAATTTAACTCTTTTTTTACGTGTGAAAATAAAAACACGTTTGCACTTCTATTTAATGTGTTATTTCGATTGAAAGTTGGATTTATCAAGTAAAAATAAGGTGTATCCTCAATTGTTTGTGCCACTGTAATTGTTTAGGTGAATCATTTTTATTTTGAGTCATTGTATATATTTTCGTCTATTCTAGAGTCCTAAAATTTTTGGCACATGGGTACGTAAACAGATAATTAAATTCATGCCAGCAATTGTTGTCACCACATATTTGTTATCAAAATCGACGATAAAATATCATTTAATAAATTATCGTGTCTGATGTTGTAGTTACTTATAACACTTGCCTATAGGCAAGCCTCCGCTGATACAGCAGCAGATTTAAGCCTAAAGGAGCGTCTCTTGCTTTTGAAGAAGCGCCATCTTGGGCCAAGAGAACGACTTTGCTACGCACTCACCACATTTGCTTGCACAGCACCTTTTTACAGGGGGGGCACGATCAAACATCTCGCAGATAGCACACAGAAGAACAACCATGCCCAAATCTGGACTCGAACCCAGGAATCCCAGAATACGAGGCCTTATCGTATCTTTCCTATATAAGACGTGTTTTGCAACAAGCCTTGTAGTTTTGAGCTATAGTTAAAAGATAAGGACGGCACAAGAGTCGTTTAGCCCTTTTTGAAATTTCTACACCACACACAGGGAAGAGTTATGTAGATAAAACAGCACAATAAAGCATATAATTATATATACTTTATAAGCACATGCGGTTATAAAATAAATATAAATTACAAATCAAAAATTAACAGTTCTTCATAGTATTCTAATTGTTTATGAAGCATGTATAAAATATATATGTAAAGAGATTTAGATATGGAAATCAGAGAATAGAAAGCTTTCTACTTAGATTTCTTGGATAATCCGTTGTGTATATTGAATTTAATATAGTCATATTACTGTTCGGTTTTGAAGCAACTGGAAAGCCATTTTGAAAATACGTAGTTTTGAACCATGGTTAGTTGAGGATGATACTCGAAATGGCACACTTTTGCTAAGATGCTGCCCCACATCAGTGGAAATTTTTGACTACGACATCAGATTTGATACACTCCAGACTTGATATATGTTTCATATTCAAATCAAGTAAAGGGTAGTCCCAGGGGAGCAACAATTTTGGTTTCATCAATTTGTAACTGGAATTACATTATATTTCCGAATGAGCTATGCTTGGATGTTTATACTTTTAAAAAGAATGGACACCGAATTTGTATAAATAAAACTGTAGCTGTGTACTCTGCGAGATGCAGCGCTTTTTATTTGTTCTTAAAAATATTGGTGTTTTTTTTTTAATCCAATGTCTGTTAAATCCAATGTCCAATTTATGTCAAATGTCACTGCCGATTTCGTACACTGCTATTGTTGTGAGAAACAACAATAATATATAACGAAAAATATTGATGAAAATATCCAATAATATATGATGAAAAATATTGATGAGAATATCCAATA
>JAOUZG010010699.1:2382832-2414099 GCA_026289955.1 Argiope argentata
CCAAAGTGGTCAAATAATGACCACTTCCTCCTGTACAAACCTTCAAATAATGGGGAAACATGCCCTACAGAGCCCTAAGATTATCTGGTACCATGAGTGCGGAACTCAAATCATTATTTTCCACTTGCAGGTGTTTTCTATGTTCGGTTATTTCAGTGCATTCCTTTAAATAGTTGGTAATCAGTACCGATTCCTCCACAAAGGCATTTGTTTTCCTGCATTCTTCTAAATTTTTGGAAATATGCAGGGGATCTCCTATGTCCTAATATAATTTGGATTACCAGTGGATGGTATCTTCTTATTTTTATTTCTATTCACTAGTGCTCACAAAATTTCTTTTCTTTTTCAACAGTTATGAATGCAGTTAATAATGATCAGCATAAAGAAATTCCATACTCGAGCGAAATAAGGACTGAAAAATGCAAAGGCTGATATGCAAAAGAAGCAATTTCGACCTTCCTAATTCTTAGCAATCTTTTTTTAAAAATACATTAGTTTTTTTACGACTGCGAAAAAGTAATTCTGCTAAATAATTTTTAAATATAAAATTAAAGGGGAATCAAAACTAATAGAATTTTGGGTAAAATTAAACGGCATTTATATAGGAAGGTACAGTTCACATACCTTGTGCAGTTTGTAATAAAGACCGCAGGCGTTGCACAAAGGAAGACCATTTGGATCTCTTCTCCACAACGAAGTAGTTTCCGTTTTGCAGTTTGAGCAACATATCTTTTGAACTTTTCGACTGGAGCTGGAAATCTGAAAAAAATAAAGAATATTCCGAATTTTTATTTATTGCAAACAGCAAATTTTAATCAATCAAAATTTATTAAATCGGGGAATTTCATGATCAGAAAAATAAAGCATAGATTTTTAAATATGACCGGTTACTCAAACACACACAAATGTTCTTTCTTTTAATTTTACTTTTTGTAATACACGATTGGTGGTTACAACTTCCGGAATTCCTTAGCGGAAGTACTTCCGGAATCGATGCCAATCTGTCTTCAAAAAAGTATGGCCATCAGCACAAGCTTTTTTTCTTTCGATGGTAAATGGAAATAAAAATGTACAACAAATAATTTAATTTTTTTTTTACAAAAACGCGGAGGAATAAGAATTTCTGATATTCCCATTTGGGATACTATGCCCAACCTTGATCCAAATCGACTGCTATCAGGTCTATAACAAAGTTATAACAATTTTAATATCACGCGAACTCACTCAAACTGTCATTTGCATACTCTCAACCGTGATTAACCCCTTGACCGGTTTATTTTCCTTACTATCTAATAAGATGATACCTTCTATTTTAGGAATATTTTCTTATTTTGATTCAAATGGAAATCCATGGAATGTTTGGCTTATCTACGTATTCGAAGTAATTTTACTATTGAATTATAATTGTTTTGAATGATTTATTTATTTATTTTTTTGTTTACAACTATTAAAATTCGATAAATCGATGCACGTATGGACAAACCGGTTAAGGGGTTAAACCTATCAGACAGGGAAATTTTTTTTAATTCTTTTTTTTTTTGCTTCAGTGAGAAACAATGGCGTAAATACAGTAGAGTTAAATTTTCGATTTCGAAGCAACTAGTTATACAAAGATATAGGAACAAAGGTTAAAATTTCATAATTTACCTGCGTCTTCTTCTTCCTTTTCTTCGGCTTCATTTCGTTGCAATGATCGCAGTCATAACGATTACCCCTACGAGTCATGTCCCGTCCACATGCACGGCATTCTCTAGCTGGCTCACGCTGAGGCTGTGGTTGTGGTTCAATATGATTGACAAAGGGCGAACGGGAAACATTGTTGTTATAACTGGCATTCAGAGAGTCATCACCATAGGCAAAACCTAAAAGATATACGAAAAAGAAAAAAATTAAATTCTGCATTGCGTTATAAGTGGCTGGTATGAAGCCGCGTTCCTACGACCTGTCCGCAAGCTTTTTCCCGTTCCCCCCTCTTTTTTTTTGGGGGGGGGGTCTTTGATATTTGCCCAGTTTACCGACAATTTATATTATGTGTGTGTGTGAACTGTATTATGTATTTAAAACAAAAATACATAATACATCATTTTTTCCCTTGAATATAATTATTAACACAAAGGATTTTCTTTAAATGGTAAAATTATAGCTTTCAAAAAGAAAACCAAATCCTTACTTAAAGTATTACAGAGCAATGGTGAAACAGAAAGGGGAAAAAAGTTCCAGATGGCAACTTACAATTTCATCATTTTCACAAAAATAGACCAGAAAATAATCATATTGCAAAATGATTCATTAAAAGTTGAGAATATTTTAATCGATTACTTTAATATTATACTTTTTTTAATCTATCTAATAATAAGGGATAAAAAAATTTCATTTAATAAAAGGAGACCACAAATGGAAAAGTATGTCAAATATTTTTCTTAACATATTTGAAATATGCATAAATTCAAGCGACATTAAATACGAATTAATAATAGTAAATGACGACCATGAATTAATTAATTGATCATCGTCATTAATTTTTAATAAAAAGAAGGAATGAATAGTTGGCAAAATGAAGACCTTCCTTAACAGTATTAATATTTAAATCCACTCCGATTATTTCCATTACTAATGTAAAAGACCTCCCACACACATTTTATGGGTTGTACCTGAATAATGAGTTTATTTCGTAAAATAGTTAAGTATAACATTTATCTGCAAATTTACCATAATCTGAAGAATAGGGCAATTGCATTTGTTAGCAAATTCCTAATTCATTGGAACAACCAACTTTATTCATTTCATTCACATGCCTAATAAACACAAGAAAAAAATAGACCTGTCGCTTGTTTTACCGACCCATGAGGTCCCATTAACTCTTAATTGAAAATGGGCTTTCGTTCGAAGGCATTAATTACAGCAATTATCTGCATATTTTGTAACACGAGATACCCCGTTAGTATTCAGTTCAACATGTGAATCATATTGCTAACATAATCACCGCAAACAATAAGCTTTCCCCAGTCCTGGACTTTGCTCTGCTATTCAGTGCTAAGTAAACATCCCTTTCCCTTTTGCTCGAGAAAGAAACCGGAGACTGTAAGCGAGAGCGCTCATTATTGTTTACCCCGCACCCCTCCTCCTCTTGTCAACCATTAACACATGGAAATGGTTCCAGACACACCCTTAAGACCCCACAGTCTCGAAAATAAGAACAAGTACTAAAAACACGGACAGACAGACGCAGTTTCCTTGCACCTGTACGGAAGTTGACGATCTGTTTCGGACATTAGTGCTTAACGTTTGTCAGGACAAATAGTACAATGTTAATAAATAACTAAGGTCAGAGAAAGTCAAAGTTATAAATAATCGCTAAAATTTTGGTTGTCGATTCGCACTGTAGAGGCAAATATCAGATTTTTGCTAACACGCGATTTTATTGATTTGAAAACTCGTAAAATGGGGTTTCGGAGTATGAAAAAGTCAAGGCAATTTTATTCAATTTTTTTTAATGGTAAAATTTCTGAAAATTGACAAATTTTATTTTCAAGTATTAAGGAAATAAATATTTTTATTAAAATTAAACGTTCATTTTTTTTTCTTATTGGATTCGACTACCTAAAATGATACTACTAAAATTTATTTCTAATGTTGTTTTAGATCTATAAAATTATACCGAAGTAATTATTTATTATTACAAATAATTTTTTATTTCATTTATATTTTTATAATTATTACTTTAATTAAATAATTTCAGCTACCAATTTAGAAAAATATTCGTTTCAGCTAATAAATTCATAAAAAACATTTTTCATTAATTCGAATGCAGAGAATATTTTAAAACTGTTATACCAAATCAATAATTTAACATATCATTTAAACTTAAAATAAAACTTCATTTAAATCACTGCTGTACACTTCCTGATTTTTAAAAAAAAAATCTTTTTCATAAAAAGAACCGTCTGAAAGCTGCTAACCGAATCAAAAAGAGAGCTGAGTTCCTCCAGTCCTATAAACAAAATGTCATTATTTCTTTTATTTGCCACTCACTTACGCTTATGCTGGATTAAGACTCAAGAGAAAAAAAAATTAACAATAAATATCTTTTCATATAAACTTCCTGATGAAAACGTACTCGAATTCCCAACGGAGACCACATAATCACCGAGTCCCCATTCATCACCAGAGAGACCTCCCTACGAGTTGAGGAGTATTTTCCAGCAAGCACTTACATCCATCAAACAACTGGGTGAGGGTGGTTATGGGCCCAAGGGGTCCACGCTACACTATAAATCTATCAACTCAACTCGAATAAATAAATAGTCGGAGAAAGCATGAAACTCTAAACCTTACGACCACCTTGCTTGACATGGAAAATTATGTGCCTAGGTCCCGTTCCCGACTTGTTGATATACACAGAGAATAAACTGTTAGATACGGGAATCTTCGCTAAGAAATTGGATGTAGCTTCTTCAAAGGAAGGTGTGGGAGAATAAGTTGGGGACTTTGAAGAAAGAAGAGTTTGGTCGGCAATAAGGTGGTTCTTTGTATATTAGTTGTTCACAGGGGTTAGTTCTTTAATTTTACTTCAGTATCGCATATATAAATTCCAAAGTTAAAAAGCCTTGGAATCATTTAAAAAACTTTAATGTAAATTATTCGATTAAGTTAATTAGAGATATTATTAAGGGTCTCGATTAGATACTTCCTAAAGGCTTTGCTCTTTAAATGAAGATCGACAGCAATAAAAACAGTTGTTATATTATGTTATTCATGGCAATGCATATGTGTGTTGGCTGACGTCCTGGCATGAGAAGCGCGTCTTCCCCAATATCGGTTCGGGCATGGCTGTTCTTCAATGTTCTACCTGTAAGGTGTGCAAATGTGCTTCCCTGTGAAAAAAATGAAAGGGGCCAGCGAATTTGATAAACGAATAGCAAAAATTGTACTTTTGGCCCTTGTTGCAAACAAGACCTTGCTACTGCAAAACAAGAGACGCTGATTAGGCTTAAATCGCTGACTACCTCAGATAACTTGACCATGGCAAGTGCCATAAGAAACAACATGTATGTTGTATTTTTTCAATATCTTCACGTCTACGTAGCTATTTGTCATTATTTTCTCGAAAGAATTGAGCTAAATGTATCTAAAGTAATGAAATATTAAAATTATTCTAAAACGGTGTCTACTAATGGAAACGGGCCACACAAAATTTAATAGATATCATTAGTCATATAGTTTTAAAAAACCATCTCGATCTAGTTTCTGAATTAGTTTGGCCCATTTTAACAATAATAAAAGCTAATATTACTACATTTATAGAATATTATATTAAATTAAATTATTTATAATTTATAGACGCGTCTACAATTGCTAAGAATTTTAAAAATTGTAAAGATGTTGAAACTTGTCTAAAAAAATTTATTCTAAGTTAGACAAATAAAAAGAATTTCCCTGCCCAAATTTTTGATCTTTGTAATAGTTTTGGGCTCAGAAATTATATCAAAACAAAAATAATAATTTTTCAAAATAAAACAAATTTTTTTTACATAAATAAATTTGAAATAGTTGAAAACTTCATCTTAAAAGGTACTTTAATCAATGGGTTTTATACAAAACGAAAAGTATACTAAACTCGAAAATTAAATTTTAAAAATATAATTTAATAATTAAATCTTTAACTAATAACATTAAAATATTTTTAAATGTTTTGAGTTTAAATAATAAAACTGACCATAATCTTTAAGCCTTTGTTTAATCCAAACATATAATTAAAAATATTTTATGCGTCAAAAGTATTCTGTAACACGTGTTACAACATAATTGAAAGGGGGGAAAAAGATGTTTCTTAAAATGAGATAATCTTATTCGATATTAATGATTGGTAAATGTTTAAAAATAGACAAAGATAAGATGGATAAGTTAACGCTTGAAGATTGTTTAAAGATTTTAAAATTACTATATTTATATCCCAAATAATCAAATTACATTTTGCTGGTGAAAATGTCTGCATCCATATTTCCAGTTTATGTTTTTTACATTACCAAAACATGAAGAAAGCGTGTAGTTTGAGCAACTTAAAGCCTCTAAGAAATTGCAATATTAGCTGAGCTGAAATGCGAAGTTAGTTACGAAAAATGCGTTGCATAAATGAAAGAAAGACTCGACAGCTTCGAAGAAGGTTTACGTTATTCTCTTGGCTATGAATGGCATCTGAAATCTGCAAGCGGAGTCAGTTGATCTTGCAAATTGCGGTAACTGAATAACATGAGAAATACAGAAATGGTTTTCGGAAAAACTTCCAAGTGAGAAAGTCTTAAGTGCGCAGTAAAAGGAATGTGCTCAAAGGAAATGGACTTCTGAGTGAAAACCCTTTGTTAATCATTTCTTTAGTCAAGATGGATTTGCATGTTGCCACTTAAAAAATACGTGCCAGAATAAAATCTTTTTGATGAGAAAAGTTTCATAATTATTTCTTCATTCATTGTTATGCACATTGATTTTTAATTTTTAATGAATGTTAAAATAGCTTAACAGTCAGAACTAGATGCTGTGACTTGTAAATTAAGGTTTTTTTTTAAAATACTTTTCGTCACGCTAACATTATCTAAAAATAGAGAAAAGACTGAATTGAAACTAGATTGGCTTGAGAAAGAGATAACGAATTTAGTAGGTCATGATTTGGTTTCGAGTCCCTATCTTGTTTTTGCTGATATAGTATTAGAGAATGATTGTCGAATAAAAAAATAAAAGAAAAGAAAAACGGGGTTATTTCTTTTCTTGTGCTATCATGCCGCTGCATTTGTTGACATTCTTAGAGTCACTCAAGTTTCATTTAATGTGCAATGTATTTGCTGAAAAGATTTTACTAATATTCCTTTTTTTTTTAGAAACCATTTCAGTTTCAAGAAAAGTACGATTTAATTATATATTAGTAACTAGAAAAATAGTAATATTTTCATTAGTTGCTTCTTAATAAAACAAGAAAGCTTACTTTGAACCTTTGGTGTGTACAAATGAAATTAAAAATTAGAAATTAAGAATTATTAAATTACAATTGACTTTATATTGAAACCCTTTGACATGAAAGAATTAAAAATATTAGATTGCATCCTCAATACTGTGAATAAAAAAATGACCTACGATTCTCAGGTCTTTCAGATTCTTAATTCAATTATATACACATATGAATATTGCCACTGACCTATGCTCTAGGATTGTAAAATGAATCTCATCTTAAAAATTGCCAGAAATCTCACACTTTTTTTTTGATATGCCATTGCAGATATGAAAAAATAAACAAGGAAAATCAAAATGAACAGAATATATCTGCAGGACGAAACAATAATAAATACTCTAAAAACTCACTTCAATTTTATACATTGATACTCAGATCATCTGCTCTTTCAGTTCTCATTTCAACTAAAAAATTTTAAGAATCACAATTTCGCACGGGAATTGTTTTATTTTAAACGTCAACTATAAAACATCAAAGTTTCATTACTTTCATAAAAAAAGGGGACACTAATCAACATCAAAAGAAGTTAACTTCTAAACAATAAATAATTAACGTTCGGAAAAAAAAATCCCTCGCATGTAACTACACAAAGAATAAGATACAGAATTTATAAATCTAAAATCTTCAAACATAAATAAAGTTATTAAAAAAAAAACAAGAACCAAGAGACAAAAAAGAAGGAATTGTGTCTTCAAAGAAACTGTTCAAAAGCAAAAACTTCTCCATCTAAGCCGAATCTTATCCTTTTTATCAAAAACATGATGGGCAAGTGTTTACATTAAGTTTGGAGCTCGTCCAATTATGTGGTCCACAGTTGCTTGCTCCATAGCGTAAACACGTATCTAGTGCAAGCGGATCCAAAAAATGATTTATCCTTTCATAGTTTACATATCAAATGCTTCAAAGTGGTGATCCAGGAAAATAGTCGGCGTAACTGTTAACCGCGAGGAGGGTTCAAAGGTCAGAGGAGTCTGTCAGTGGTCCTTGGGACAGTTAACTTGCCAAAAACTCAAATTGCAAGCCAGGAGAAAATAGGCGAAAGAAGTTGTTTTATGGCGGAGAAGACGGGTGGGTGTGAGGTTTCGAATTTCTTTTGGGATCGGGGGACGCTTGCAGTTCGGGAGTGTCACACTTGCCCCTTGAGGTGTAGAATTTCGACACGGTTCTTAAGTGATTTATTGATCCCTGATGACCTCCGAGTTCTTTCTTGGGGTTAAATTGCCTTTTCTAACGGGCGAACTAGACACTTCTTAAATTAACCTCTCATTTTAAGTCCTTGGCTAATAACTGAATCCACCAATTTTTTTTAAAAAAATAATATTCGAGAAATTAAACGAACTTTTACTCATTAAATAACAACAATATCAGAGATATTTAGAATTAAAAAAAACCTTGAAGAATAATTTACAAAAGGCCAAGCCACTTCTTTTTTCTTTAGAAACTACAGGAATGTTTAATTTTCACTGGGAACTCAGTAAATTATTTTTAACAAAGCAAATGGAATCAAATTTTAATTTTGATCACAAATTAAATTTACTAGTAAAATTCTTTTAACTTTCCTAGACCAAAGAATGCCATTAATTAAGTCATTAAATTACAAAATTTGTCATAAAAAAACGCGGCGCTGCATTAAAATAAAAGGTTAAATAACTGATAATTGTATCTGCTGGACATGACTTTCATTTAAAGAACTAATATTTTCAGAAAAGCAATATTTATATGATTGAAATATAAATTTGCATATGCTAATGGAACAATGATAATAGTTGATAATATTTCTCTAATTAAAATCATGAATAAAAATTTAAAATTCTGTAAAGATATACACACACAAACACAAATCTATTTTTATCATACGACGACGAATATATGTGGAAGTATATATTTTACAAATAAGATTTCCAATTAACAGAGGATTCATGATCGAAAAATTAATTTTTCTATTTTAAGAGCTCTATTAAAATAAAATAATTTTTACTCTCTTGTTAATATTCCTCTTTTTACATTCTTTAGTTATTTTTCTTTATTTACGTGTCAGTCAGCTGTTTTCCCTTATCTCTTATCACTCTAAAACACACGTGACCAATGTCAACTTACACGTGGTTATGCTTAAGACAAACACTACGCATTCAGCGGTAAAAATTAATGCAAAAGATACAAATCTTCTATAGAAAGGAGTAAACAACTACATTTAGTCCATATTATAAGGATAAAACGATAAATATCTAATTATGAATAAATAACGATAAATGCCTCATTATGAATTTATAACACTAAATTGCAGATGATAATTCATTATCGCTTGATTTTAATTTGTTTTTCAAATTAATTAATAGTTCAATTATAAGTACTAAACGAAGAATAATGAAATACACCTTAGATCAATTTTCATTAAAAAATAATAGAACACCACCAATGATAAAAATAATATATAATTTTTTATTTAATATGAAAGAAGAAAAAAGGGGAATCCACCAAGCAATGAAAAAAAAAAAACTGATTATTGCTGCAGTTACAAAAGATGATTCTATGATGGCTTCAACAAATTAAGTTGACTTTAAAGCTTAAAGGATATCAAAATAATTCTGAACTTCCCCTTATGTTTGCGAATTAATCTCCAAATATTAAGAAATGAAGAAAGAATTTAAGCTCATTCTTTACAAGTTATCACAATTCAAATACTGATTAATCATATAATATTCACTTAAATCTAAAAACTACGTGCAAATTTGTAAAATTAAGCCAGTTACGGGATAAATATTCAATTTTATTACGCAAAAAAACATTATTAGCGCTAGGAATTAAATTAAGTTATAATTTTGAAAAGCATTCATTTTAACGAGTATTTTGTTGTGTACAAATGCATCAATCTTTTCACTGACTGCTACTTTGTCATTGTCTATAAGAATATCTGTTTCATATCTATTGCGAATTCAGTTTATCACTACAAACTCAATATACTTAAAATGGATGCTTTTTATAAAGTGATTAACAATTTTCCCCTTTCTTTTTCAGATGGATTATCAAAGCAAGCCAAAGCACACACTAAATTAAAATAATTGTAATAAAAAATAAAAACAGAAAACTCACTTGGGCTGCTTTGACTTGGTTGACTTGGGCTCGTTTCAGGAGATGTTCCCAGACCTTCATCGACAGACATCAAGCCAGGAAGATCCATCTTCTCATCGAATTCCCCATGATACATTGGCCAGTAAGAATTGTCGTTCTCCGCAAAACCAGAAGAAGCCGAAGAGGCAGCCTGAGTCGAAGAATTCGGAGCTATGTCATACGGCTGGGCTGAACTCAATATGGTGTACGTAACCCCAGACTGATTATTCTGTGCAGTAGCAGCAGGATATGGCGGAGGATCTCTTGGCACAAATAAGTTATTAGAAGCATATGAGGAACTTGGCCCTGCAGAGGTAGATGGTGCAAGTTGCAAAGATTGTAATGGCGCCGTTATTGATTGTAAATCTGAATGCATCATGGGTGGGCTATTGCTGGCAAAATGAGATGAAGACGTCGAATAATTCGCACGTGAACTTGGCGATGGTGTTTGATTCCTTGAATGTAGAGGACCGCTTGATGATGTACCGGGAAAAGGAAATGAGTTGTTCACCCTTAAAGAGGGCGATGGAGTTTGGCTTCCAGGATTTCGAGGACTATTCACCGTCAAGTAATCCCTCTCTGAAGACGGCGATGGTGCCGAGTTCTGTGCATACGGAGGACTGTTGAGAGCATTCATCTGCTGATGTGAAGTAGAAGGCGAGAAGGGGGAATTCAGCTGCTGAACATCTTGACCTGGCGGACTGGGAACAGGCATCATAGAAGATCCGGAAGCCGTTAAGAAAGAATCATTATGAAGACGGGAATTCGGCGATGATGAATGATTACTTGGATTTCGAAAACTATTTACTGTAATGTTAGAAGAATGCATCAAGTAATTCCTGTCCAAAGGCGGCGATGGTGTCGAATTGTGTGCATATAGAGGACTGTTAGAAGCATTCATCTGGTGATGTGAAGTAGAAGGCGAGAAAGGCGAATTCAACTGATGAGCCTCTTGCCTTGGTGGACTGGGAGCAGGCAAGAAAGCCATTAAGTAAGAATCATTATGAAGACCGGAATTCGGCGATGATGAATGATTACTTAGATTTCGACGACTATTGGGAAAATGCATCACGTGATTCCTGTCCAAAGGCGGCGATGGTGTCGAATTGTGTGCATATAGAGGACTATTAGAAGCATTCATCTGGTGATGTGAAGTAGAAGGCGAGAAATTCGAATTCAACTGATGAGCCTCTTGCCTTGGCGGACTGGGAGCAGGCATTACAGAAGATCCGGCAGCCAATAAAACAGAATCATTATGATTTCTTTGGTCTGTGCCTTGAACGTGAATAGAGACATTCATCTGCAATTGCACATCACGCAAAAAATCACTTGAATAGCCACTAGCGGTCGACTGTTGGTCTGCCAGACTGGAAGAATCATTACTTTGTGATGAATTTGAAGCCGGAGGCGAAGCATCGTACGATGGATTCATTTTGAAGTTTTTAAAAACAACTGTATATATTAACTTTCAGAGAAGAGAAGATAAAAACTCTTCAGAAAAGGAATCAAAATTTTATGTTCTAAAAAACAGAAAGAAAAGCAACAATGAATTACTTAGGAATCATAAAAATAAAGATTCATAAATAAAAGTACAATATAAAGATTCCTTAAAAGAAAAGAAAATCGTATTCTAAGATATTAATCAACCACATTAACAAAACGTATAAACTATATGACTTTTAACAAATTGCAAATTATTCCAAATTCAAATTAATTTACTCACTCTGTACATTTCAAAGATTTTACGATTCTGTTTAAAAAATTTTACAATTAAATCAAGCACAGTAAAGCCAACATTCACCTTCGGATAGCTCTAGAGAAACATACTACAGATACTGAACAAAGTTATCGAATCTATATTCCAATTATTTTTGCTGTATTGTATACGTTTAATATTTTTTTAAGTCTATAATTATTTCAATAAATTATTATACTTATGGAGTCACGCAATATTAATGAAATTTTAAAATAAAGTAAATGGTATAAAAATTTACGTTATAGCAGGATAAATTATAGTAAATTAAAGCACTCTTACAACTTTATAAACTATGCATTATAGAGTTAAAACTATATTTAGTTAACTAAGCACAAATATTTTTCTTTTAGAATAGTTATCAAAATATTAACTTTAATATAGGTATTTTAAATCATCTTTACAATAACAGAAAATGTTGCTTCTATTAATCTAAGTGCATTCCTTCTTTACAAAAGTTACTAAATGATGAAAATTTAATTTTTTTTTCTTAGTAAAAATATGATAAATTTCATTAAAATAATAACTCCTAATGATTAATAAATCAAATATATTAATATTCAAAGCTCATAATGAAAGACAAATGGCCTTTAAGTTCAAAGTAATCAATGCAATAGCAAATAAAATCGGCGAATATCTTCAGTAACATGAAAATTAGAACAGATAATTTTTCTGCAAATGATCAAAGTTGGTTATCCAGAGTTCATACACTCAATCATTTAATGAAAAAAGAAAACCACCATTAAGAAAATATTTTTTAAAGAAATTTTTATACAATAGTATTATAATTTAGTTAAAATGCAGAGTAGAAATTAAATAACACAATAAGAAATAAATGACATAAGAATATGAATTAAAACACCCGGAAAGTATGTAGTGAAGCTTCGGACTTTGATGAAAACTAAAGACAATTTTTGGAAGAATCTAGCAGAGACAAATGTCTGGTAGTTTTTGGTACATAAGGAGGGGAAAAAAATTCATTTAACAAATAAATACCAGACAACATAAATTTAAAAGATAGCTTTTGTAAAATCTATTCGTTTTGAACTAAGTTGAATTGCATTTATTTAATAAGTTCTCAGCAGCACGCCCTTATTACTAACAAATAAATAGTGCAAGTAAAAAAAAATTTATCTTTAAAAATAATATTTGACTTTCCTACTTATAATTCAGAATTATCAGTTGATATCTTCCAAAAATCTTTACAATAAGCAATAATTGAAAGGATTTTTTTAAAAAAGAATTTAGATAAAATCAGGATGAAATAGTATAATACTATATCACACTATTTCAAACAAAATTTTGCTTATACAAAAACTAAAATAAGTGAATTTTGCTTTTACCTCGAAAGTAGCGTTACAAGATGAGAAGTCGAGTATCTATCCACCAAGTAAGAAATTTCATACACAAGAGCAAATGCAACGTCCAACAGCAGAAACACACAGTGAGAGCGACTACGAATGGGTTGACGGGGCACTGAAGGGCCTTTTATACCCCCTAAAGCTTACGATGCAGACAGAGAACTACCCTAATCCCCAATGCAAGCCAATAATGGGTTAGGAATTTGTTATTGGTCTAAGGATAGCCATTCCGGGACCTCAATAGAGTAATGGGAGGGGTGTTAAAGCCCACCACTTTTTCTCTTGCGCCCTCTTTGGGGTAAAATCTGAACTACATAAAAAAAAAGAAATAATAAAAAATTATCAAATACAAGTCTTTATGATTTAAACTTTTAAAGCATGTTTTTTTTTATTAAGTTGCTTTTTTTATATAATAATAATGAGCCCGATAAGAGCCATTTATTCAAGTCAAATTGCTTTTCTATTAGTTTCCTCATTATTATTTAACGAAGTTAATTAAGAGTGTGATCAAAATTAGTCAACGCAGTCTTTTTATTAATTATGTTCGTCAAATGATAAAGAATATGATAAAACATGATTTAATAAATATTTTAATTATATTCACTAGGTAATAAAGAGTTTGTTAAAAAAAGGAATTAAAAAATTAGTTACCCCCCCCCCATTCTTTGCCAAAAATGGCTTCATTCTGGTAGAAAGGGAGGTAGAGTATAATTGTCAAAGGAAACCGATTGTCATATATGAACGAAACAGACAAAAATCGTTTTTAATAAAGGTGCCTGTTAACACACCAGATGGGCCAAAGTCAATTCGTATAACTATCGATAATAGTTAATTTGCTACATTAGTTAACCTGTGATGATAAATTATAAGGGATTAGAATAAACTTCTTCAATTAATTAATTTTTTTAATAAAATTGCAAACCAAATTTGTTACTTTATTTTTTATCTGAACACTTGTTACTTATTGAAAGAAATTCAGCAAAAGTAAATATTGTGAAAGTTGTTAAGATCTTAACCTTTTTTCGCTTTAAAAGAACAGTGAAAAATGTTAAAGTTATTCAACTAAATTGGATTTCTTAGCTTTACAGTGCATAGTCTGGCCATTTGACTAAAAGTTTTTATTTTCATTTATATACATAGTTGTTCCAAAAAAAACACTGCGAGCCGTTGAAATTTTCGACTATTTTTCGAAAAATATTTATGAAAAAGACCGATATATAGCAATAGTGGTAATAGAATAAGATTTAATTTAAAAGCTAAATAAAATATCAAGATTGTTGTTGTGTACCATTAAAACTAATTTAAATTTTTCTTCTTCTTTGTATTGTGAATAATATATTTGTAAAAAAGGACAGAATTGTTGTAACGCGATTTGTGTTACGATGTTTAATTCATAATGTGGCATATTATTTTTTAAAATTTCCTTTAAAAATATTTAAAATTTTAATTTTTTAATTACATGCAATTGTTTGAATCACCCATAATTTTTTGAAAAAATAATTTAACGCATAAAAAAAAGTTTAGTTACTAAAATGTTAAAAAATCTGCTATCGCAAATTTTAAAGTTATCATGTGAGAGCATTATTATTTTTTAAATCATCGATTATCTGAATTAATTTAAATAATTAAGTAGCTTTAAACGGTTTGAAACAATCACGTGACTATCAGATTTCACGAGCCTCGATATTTAAAAAAAAAAGATTTTTTTTTTTAACCTTTAAGATTTGTCGAGAACTGAAACTTTTTTGCCTTATAGGAATTTTTTTTTTCTTCCGAAAATGCGTTTTAAATTGGTTTGAAATGGTCACGTGACTATATTATTGTACAATCTGTACTTTTTTTTTTAATGCTATTCCCTTCCATCTTAAAAATTTCTGAACATCAAAACTTTGTTTTGCTAGCTAGAAAATTAAAAATGAAAGTTTTAAATAAAATTAATAAAATATGTTTATCAAAGAAAAAAATCGTTTGCTTTTAACTTTCAATAATATTTTAATTAAATAAAAATGGTAACAGTTATAAAATGTCTGAAAAGGAATCGTCTGTAAACGCAACAATAATAAATGTAAAGAGTTAGATAAATAGAATTGGGGTATAAGTTTAGATCTAGATCAATAGAATTGGGATAAATTTTAACATCTAAAAATGTAGATACATATCGTATTTGGAACCAAAACCAAAAAAAGCTGTCTGTCTATCGGTGTGTACTTTTGCATTTATATAAACACTATAATTTAAAAGCATAGCAATTACATAAATGACATTTATAATTCGCAATTTTAGGTTTCAAGTGTGAATTCCTATCAAATTTTGATGCGTCTGTCAAAAAGTGGACCATCTGTCCGTCGGTATAATATTTCGAATGCCTGTAAATACGCCAATCAAATTCAACAACGCGGTGGTTTAAGTAAATGAATCTTGACGCATGATTTTTTAAGTAATTGTTGAATTTTGACTTTAATCGGAAGGAAAAAAAAAGACATTCAAAATACATATACTTTCAAAGTATATAGTTTTAGGATATTAACCTGTGTACCAGGGATTAACCTTCAAAAATCGTACTTCTGATTCTGTAAGAATGTCGTATTCAAGTTAAATATCTATATTTCTTAACTATTGTTTCCCAATTTCAGGCAAGACATTCATGACCTTACCTGAGGGGGAGGAATAAAGAGGAAATAAACTTTATTAGAGATTCAGCGAGAAGTTTTTCAAGAGACCACTCTCACATATTGCATAAGAATTTTACTCAAGTTGTCAACCTCAGTATTCTGAAATGCCTGCATTAATTCATTCATTTCTCTGCTGTATACAAGATAAAGTTAATAACCAAACACGTTATATTGCCTAAAAATACAAAACAGTTGAGGGGAAAAACTCTCCGCTGATTTTAATATGAAATAATTAATAACAATCATTTTTAAAATATGGGACAATTTAGAACATCCATGAATAACATCCATTTCCAGGACATTCCAGGACACCTGGGCATTTCCATTTCCAGGACACCTGGCTACAGCACAGTATGTAATAAAGGTTGTCTAAAGTAGTGATTGATTTATTACAGGTGATCGGTATACCTTCCTCCCTCTGTTACAGGATTCACAATTCATCAAAAAATTCTGGAACTCCTCGACCAAAATGGTGACAGTCTGGCCGATTCTTTTGTCCATTCGAAGAATTGGAATTCCCTTTGGTGGGGGCAATTGGCCCAGACGCCAGACGTGAATGGGTAGTGTCTGAAACATAATTGATGGGGTTTCCACCACATATTTCTTTTGTAAATGATGAAGTTTCTAAATTTGTACTTTTGAAAGAGGATATATACGATTTTAAATTCGTGTGGTATCTAAAGGGTTGGCATTCTTGTAAAAATGAGATGATATTTTTATTAACAGCAGCAATACATGAAAAACAGCGGTGTTTTTCTTAGAAATTTTTTACAACTGTCTGTTACCACGATTATATCAAACTGCTAACATATTTAAGTTTTAAAAGTTAATAAATTTATTTATTTATTTATTGTCTCATTTGAACATAATTCGAATAGTTCTTATTACTCCATTTCCAAGTATTTTGGGTCATGCCAAGAGTAAAGCAATCTAAAAATTATTTAATCAAAAATTGAAAAAAAAATCCATTAAGTTTTGACTTTAGTAAAAATATCTCAAATGAAACTGTTAAAAGCTTTGCAACTCTAATGTAATGGATGGATTGAACCAAATCTTGAATTTGAATTCTTCGCAAATTCGATTTTTTTTCTCTGAACCTTACATTTTTCAAATAGCTAATGTTAAGCGACCTTATGTTAAAATGAATGTTAAATGAATATGTTGAATTCGTCAAATTCAACATGATAAAGAAAAGAATTGTTTTATTTCTGAATTATTTTTGATAAATAAGTTGGACTTCTGTATTCATCACGTTTGATAAGTTTCAGTAGGATTATAATTTCACCAACAATTACTGTTAATGTTTCTCCATTAAATAAAAGCAATAACAATTTTCTCACTTTTAGTGCACTACTGTTGTATCCAAAATGCTGTATGCCCTTCGTGTATTACAATTATTAGATATATTGCTTAATGTGACATTTATTTAAAATCGAAAAATATTAAACTACCATATGCAGTTTAAAAAACTTTTTTTTTCTTTTTCCTTTCTATTCTTTAATTCTTTTCATTTGACAAGATGTTTTAGATAAATCGAACTTTATTATGTTTATTTATAAATGTGCAATTTCGAAATATTAAAAAAAATTTCTTTTATTATTTTTAAAGCTAGATATTTAGATAAGCTTACCGAAAAATCTATTGAATTCCAAGATGATTTTTAAAAAAGGGCATTAGCATGGAAACTTGAATTTCAGTTGTTCACCGCGAATGGCTAAATGTTGGGTTTCCCACAAACTGATATTTTTAGTATTTGAATCTTTGAATCATTAAATTGAATTATATAACGGGGAAAAATATGCTAAATAAGCCTTAATGCTTATAAATTGCATACATTCATTTAAAATGCAGTAAATTAAGTACCATAAATAATTTTATCAGAAATGTTGAAATATAACGATAAAACAATTGAATCTTTATAGTTAGTATTCCGTGGTATTAAAATATTTACAACGTAGCATATGAAAAAGAATAAATTAATCAAACTAAACTGCAGATAGTATCTACGAGAAAGTGACAAAGCTTAGTTTTAATTAAACAGGGTTATACCAGCAAGTTAATCCATTCGTTGCCAATCACGAATATACTCGTGGTTGGCAGGGTGTTTACTCATTGCCAGCACGAATATACTCGTGATACTTTCAATATATTATAACGTACAACTTGTCAAACTTGCAAACTTTTTATGGCCACAAACAAACATATAAGTGTAAAAAAATTGAAAAAAAAAAAAAAAACTTCAAATAAATGGTTTTTACAAAAATTCTACCTTAATTAACTCATTCATTTCCAAGCCTAAATTGTATGAGGTCATTCCCATTGCCAACCACGAGTACACTCGTGTTTGATTTTTATACTTGTTAATGATTATTTATGACAAAATATGTGTATTTATTTTGAAATAATAAAACTTAGATAAACAATAACACTCAAAACAGAAATGGGAATAACCTCATACAATGTTGGCTTGGCAGCGAATGGGTTAGTAGATGAAATCATGTCACACAGTGTTCTAAGTGAGTTTTCTTATCACTGTTTTTCCATTCTAAATTCAACTGATTTTTTTTGATAAAATTTTAAATCTTCATCAATTGGGAAATGTTTCTCGGATACTTTCTTCTGTCCTACTATTTTTACACAAGATGGCGGGATACCAATCATACGTGCAATTCTTTTCGAGATTCCAAATGATTCCTGGATTCCCAGTTCTGCGTCTGCTGCAAAGTTTAAACATGTTGACCTTCTCTTTTCCGCAAAGGACGTCAACAAATGTTTACTTTTTTAGTCACTAAAGGATTATCTTTTTCTGGAAAAAGCTTTCTCCTTGTTGGCATACTTGGTGTTGCCAACTAAGACTAGCATATGAGTAAACAAAAATTGGCAACCAGAAAATTTTTTTGATCCATCTTCGGGCTCTATTGAATAGTTAAGTTGTTTTTATAAAATATATTTTCTTAAATGAACGATAAATACTTATTTATGAATAGGTTTATTTAAGGATATTTTTACGAATTTTAGTTATGTATGCTTCTTTTCGTATAAATAGTGAACAAGGATATATAAATTTAAAGCATTATACAAATTTTATATTTAGAAATATTTATAGATTTATGAGTTAAAGATTTAATATTGTTTAGAAGTTTCCCTTGGGAGGATTGCATTCGAAGTCTACAGAACTAATATATAAATTAGAAAAGAATAAATGCAGCTATATCTTATAAGGAAAATCGCAAAAATTGTAAAAAATTTTATTTTCAAAACACACTATTATAAATCCTCCATAGTTCAATTTTTTTCACCAGTTTTTTTTATTTTCATCAAGTATTTCCATGCATTTAAATGCGTGTAAAATTTGTTATTTTCTAAAAGATAATTTCTCGATAATAATAATGCATTAAAATATTTTTTCGGAAATAAATTAATCTAAGAAAAATTCGCTTATTTATTAACAAATTAAGTTATTTGATTATTAACAAACCAAATATTTTATAATGGTTTGTTTAAAGGAAAGGATAAAAGTTTTTTTTATTCAATTGAAAAATCTGGCTAAAAAACACACCAACCTTCTTCCCAGAGTTAAATATAGATGCATTACAGTCGAAAAATGGTGATGATAATAATAATAGACGATTAATTCGATTACCAATACCATATTATGCAATAAGAATGTTTAATAACATTTTTGTGAGATTCTTCAAAGAAATCGAGAGCAATCATCATGAAAGATTGTATAATTTACAATTTAAAATTGATGTATTTCTGGATAAATAAGCGTCTCAATATCTTGGAACGGGTTAATATCCAATATACTTATTGCCAATGGTTCTCAACAATACTCTCATCAGCTTCGACAAGAACTTGACCAATTAGATACAGATTTTTACATGGAGAAATGAGGTTTTGTTTTGTGCAAAATCAAAATCCTTTATAAAGATCAAACACTGCCAACAAATTTTCAAACGCGAGGGAAACTGGCGTTAGGCTCACGACAAGTAAACGAAAATAATGATAAGAAAGTTAATCAATCAAGAGCATGGCACGCGCAGCTGCGATCATTATTAGCAATTTGCAACTGTATCCACAAAAATCCCGATAACGAATCAACCCCTACGAATTCAAAAACAGAAATAAGGGGATATATTTCACTTATCCGTATTAGAGAAATTAAAGTGATGTGCTTTTACTCTATTAACCCTTTGCACTCTGATGGCGCCTCTGACTCACCATTCCAGATTGTGCATCATTTTGACGTTTTATTCATTTATTTTTCTAATTTAATAGTTAAAAAAGCCTACATAATGATTAAGAGACATAGATTAATTTTTCAAAGATATTCGACTTAAAAGAATCATGTATATTTATTTTTCATAGCAATAAACAAATTTTTGTATTAGGTGAATAATTGTGCATCTAATTATTTTTCGGACTGTAAAGGGCTAACCACTTGGCATACGAATTTATTTAACTTCCCAATTAGATGACACATCATATCTTGAACATTTATTGTTACTTTCATTTCTATAATAATTCCTATAATAACATTACAGGACTTGGTGGGTGAAAAACATCACCCAAACATTTTTAAATTTTTAAAAGCCATTGGCTATTATAATAACATTTAATATTGTCTTTACCTCAAGGTTTTACATAACATTTTTATCAATTTTTGTGAAAGAATCAATACTCAAATTTCTATTTAAAATTTTACAATATCTTGAAAAAAATTTTATCCAATGAATTTGTAGTATGCTTTATATTAAACCTTTTCATGTTTTGTTCTTTCTTTCCTCATAAGTTTTCGTGCCATATGCTTGGCGCAGTTTGGCCAATGATGGCTCTTGTGCCAAAAAAATCTCATCAACTAACCAACCAACCAACCTATAATAATGTAACGAGCTTTAACATATTGAATAGTTTCTAAGTGATTCTTGTATTTTAAACTACTGAATACTTTCACTTAATTGCAGATTTAAATTTAAAAATTCAATAATTCGATGCGCGTGTCAGATACGTCATTGTATGTGAAGTGATTAATAAATGTTTCTTTTTGAAAATTTATTTCCAAATGTAAACATTCGTCATTGATTTCAAATTTGTTGAATATTTAGAGTAAAGTTATCTATATTTTCAAAAGGATGGAAAAATAGGCAGGGGGGATCTGCTAATGAATGATAACTAAGTTACAAGAAGGAGCAAGTGGCATTATTCTCAATTATTCCAGACCAAAATTAAAAGTGTTCAAAACTTGAACTAGAATAAATTGTCAATTAACACGCAACACCAACACTGCATACCTCAATTTTGTAAATTTAAAAACGAAAAAAAAATCAAATTATTAGAATTCAAATTTATAACTCATAATTTATTCAAATTATTAGCAAACAGAATAATTGAGGGTGGTAACTGACCTTCTTGAGCAGGAATACAGTTCTAGCTGTATTTTTAGAAAAGCTTGTGTTCATGGGATTTACACGACAATGAATAGTTAGAAAGCAAAATTTTTTTAAAAAAAGAGGAAATAGTTTGTTACCCTTTACAAGATATAAATCTTCAATCACAAAACTGAGGAATCCTTTAACAAAAAGTCTGATGGGAATGATATTTGTGTATTGTACATGAAATGATTTTAATTATCGAGCAATCCCCGGTATATCAGCTAGCATAAAAATAAAAATTCAGATCTTGGATCTCTCAGAAGTGGTTGTCTATTTGATAACTCGTCCATCGTTTTACGTTCAAGGTATATCCAATTTATGGCTTTGGCTCACGTTTTAAAAAAAGATGAAGAAATCTGTAGAATTAGCTCTTAAGGAAAAGAAAGTCCTCATCAGAAAAATTTATAAATGCCATCAAATCAGGGATTGACTTTACGAAAAAGAAAACACAAGTGTATCTCAAGTTAAAAAAATTCAATTTAATAGTAAATGAAGCCATTTTTATGTAAAGAAATTTATACGTCTGTTGAGCATAGGAATCACTGTTTTAACCACTTAACTGGTCTGCCGTACGTGCATCAATTTAACGAATTTTGATAGTTATAAGCAAAAAATAAACGATTCATAATTATAATTCAATAGTAAAATGACTTCGAATACGTAGATAAGTCAAGTATTCCATGGATCTCCATTTGAATCAAAATTAGAAAATATTCCCAAAATCGAAGGTTTCATCTTATTAGATAGTAATAAATAAATAAAACTGTTAAGTGGTTAAAAGTGAACTATCGAGAGATTTCTTTTATCACAAATAATTCTGTTTCAAGCCTTTCATCATTATAGAGTTATTAATTATATGAGCAATTTCAAGAATTGTAGATCTTCCTTTCCCAGGATAACGATTGATTCATTCTTTTACATTTTATACTCTTATTTCATTAGCAAATACCATGCATACGAATATATTCAAGAATTCAGAACTTTATTTTGAAGATTTTTTGTAGCATTAATAATTTGCGACTAAATTGGAAGCCCCCCCCCCCCCCCCGATAGGAATACAAGTCAATAACTGACAAATTTTGCCTTTTGCTATTTCATCAGTAAGTAAAATATAAACATCAGTTTCCAATTTTTTATAAACATTTTAAAATTACTTAAATTCTGTTTATCGTTAGTATCAAATTTTATTTTTTTAATTGGCGTGAAATAATAAATAAGTTTTCTTGAAGTTAAAAAAATGTTTCCCATGATTTGTTGATTTGTTATTTAAAAGTCTTGTATACAGGGCAGTTGCCCCTCCCTCCCCAAATTGAACTCCCAAATCGAATATAAATATTGTTTTACGTTTTCTTCTTTAATGAAACTTCTTTATTACTAAAATAGTGAAGCAGAGGAAGGGCCCAAAAGAAGTTTTTGTCCCTGGCCCCAACTAGGCTGTCGGGCCCTGCTTGTATATACATCAAAATTAAAAAGAGCTTAGCTTTCAAACGAAAAAGGACCCCGAAAAGTGTTTTTTCTAAGAGTTCCCTAAGAGTTTTTTTTAGATAACCAATAATTAAACCCTTATTCAACAGGCAAAGTAATTGCCTAGGAGTCCATTACTTAAGGGACCCCCTGAAACCTAATGACTTTTTTGCAATATTTTGAGATCTATTTATATTTAATGTTTTCATTTAACTATAGAGAATGTGGTATCGAACTAATACAAATCAAAATTAAGTTTCGTGGTGTATTAGTATAATAACATTTCAAAATAATAATTATTTCTTAATTTTATATTATGTATGTAATTCTTTTGAAAAAAACAGAGCTTTATAACTCTAAAAATATACATAATCTCATTAATAAACATTATTTAAATTGTTTTTTGCCATTTTTTTGTTATTTTGTTAATATAATTTATTTCTTTTATATTTCAGTTTTGATTTTTTTATATGCAATACACTGAAACCAACTATTTAGAAGTGCAATCAAACGCTTTGCTGTTCCAGGACATCAAACTTTTCTATTCACATTATTTACACGGAGTTCAAATTAAAATGGATAAAAAAACATCAGATTTTGAAAATTTGAAAGAAAAAGGAGGAAAAGGGGTTGAAAAGCAAAATCTGTATCGTCTGAAGGAATCTAGGTTTATTTTTGTTTTAAAATAATGGAATCATTTAGATCCAACATCTTTTTAACCTTTTTGCAGTTCGAAAAATAATTGGATGCAAAACTATTCACCTAATACAAAGATTTGTTTATTGCTGTGAAAAATAAATATACATAATTCCTTTAAGTCGAATTTCTTTGAAATATCAATCTACATCTCCTGACCATAATGTAGGCGTTTTTAACAATTAGAATTGAAAAATGAATAAATAAAATGTCAAAATGATGCACAGTGTGGAATGTCGAGCCACACTCAACATCGGGCCGCAAAGGGTTAGGAACAATTTCGGATGTTCTTCGAAAACGCAGTGTTCACGTCTGTAAATTGCTTACGCCCTGATTGTTTGGCACGCTCTTTTGTTGCCAAGAGGAGAAGGGATGTCTGTCTGACAAATAGACAAATAGCCTCAATTCGTTCCACTAACATTCTCGTTACAGTAGGTCTTTTGTCATAACGTCCTTTTGTCATAGAGATATTAAGAGCATCGGAAGCCATTCCAAATTCAGTTGCTAACTGGAATTGAAGGATTTGAGGGATTGGAACACCTGTAGATCATTGTTCGCCTGAAAATATCCATTTATTTACCCTTCCTTCCCCCTCCCTCCTTTCTTTCCTACACCTATTCATGAATACCATGCCAACTATTCATGCCCGCGTCTTTTTTTAAAGTTTTCTGCAAAAAGAATTTATACTTGAGTTTTTATTTTAATGCTTGGTATGTAGTGAAGTTTTTGTAAAAAAAGGGAAGTTATACAGAAAAAAAGTTTCACAGAATGTACATAACAAAGTTCCAATGTTCATTTAAACAAAGAATTCAATAAAAATCAAATCTAAAATAGAAAAATTTGCATACCATGAAATGTAGCTACAAAAGTTAATTTTGCAGATCTTGTAAACGAAGGCTGATAAATTCAATGTAATTTTTTTTTTTTTTTTTGAAAAATTCAGTTGGCAATTCTTTATTTCTAGCTGATTTTCCGGAATTGTAGGCTTCATAAAATTTCAAATGAATCTTTTGCATGCAACTTATTCTTAATGGCTTACACAGAAAAATATTTTTGAACTTTAAATTTTGACAGTTATGTACTGTTTTAAAAGTCTTTCATCGTTTTAGCCCTTGTGCTACGAGCTTCCTTAATTTTCTGTCAACTGGAAAAAAATTTGCACTTTAATTTGAAATAGAAAGCGATTCCATTTCAACTAATTTGGTAACATGTTTTCTAAACCCAAGCCGTCAGTTACAAAAATATAAGGGGAAAAAAAGAAACTTTCATTTTTGAAGTTTGTATGCTTTGCAGTATATATTTCAAGATTTATGTAACCAGTCAGTAGATGATTCAATAACATATATCTGATTTAATAAAAAAATATAATGTGCTACATTAAGAAAGAAATGCTTAAAGAGCGATAATATAAGAGTGTATAAATATATGAGAACATTAAAAATGAATTTTTTAAAACTAATCTCTAGCTGTAATTTATCACAGTATTCAAAAGCATTATTAAAATTTACTTCATACTAAAACATGATCTACATAGGGAAAATAAAAAGAACTTATGAATCGATCAAACACAATAATAATAATAATAATAATAGGATGAAATCTTAGCAACAAATTCAAAAGCGATTTTTCAACAATGAAAGGTATTGCTGTAGAATATGTTTGAAATATTTAAAAAATTGATTAAAATAGAAAATAAAATTACATGAAAAAAACGCATACCCTAAAGTTGTTGGAAGTATAATTTTTAAAATTTTTAAACAATGAAACACTTTTGAGTTCCAACATTTGCGGAAGTTATCGCCATAAAAAGCCAAAGTTTCATTTCATTTTCAATTAAAATTTGAAATAAATAAAAAAAAAAACTAAAAATTGCTCTAAAGTGCATTTTGTCACTATCCAAAATTTAGGTTCAATTTAAATGGAATAACAGTTTTATTTCAAAATATATAAATAAAAGTTATACATTATCTAAAAATTTCGACACGTATTTAAATAATTCAATTCGGCCTCTAAATTTACCAATGACTGAAGTTAAATGTTTCAAAGAGTTTTCTGTTGCAATCTGTTTTATTATTCACTTAATTATTTCTATAGCACACAGTAGTCAGAAGTTTATCTTATCTTCAGTGTTTTGTGTAGATAATTCACACTATTCTTTATTTGCATTCATTCTCAAAGGAATGAGCTGGTCTAAAAAAAATCTGGAATCCCATTTTGATTCCGGTTTGGTCCAGCTTGAATACATTGAAGTCATGCCAGGGCAAAATGAGTGATGTTCAAACATTCAAATTCAAATAAAATCTTGAAAAATGAAAATACTTCTGAAATTTTGACTTCAAATAGATTAGTTTCTTTGCTAAAAAAGGTTGTATCAATTTTTCAGTTTTGCTTATTTTTATTGTTAGTTAACCACCTTCCTTGATTAGTTTGTTCCTTCAAAGTGCTAATAATATTATGACAAATAATTTGATTATTTCGCCTAATTCGTATAATTGGCGAATCACTGTACATTAAGAATGTACAGTTTTGTACATTAAGAACTTTATTTCGATAATCTGACTCACGAAAATTGTAAAAGTTTTTTCGATTTTTCTTATTGAAATCCAAATAATCAGGAGCCCTGCTAGTTACTTTAATCATTTATAATATTCATTTCGATTTTTAAAAAGTTGTGCTTCTTACATTTTGTGAAACCTTTTTCGAGAGTCATTTGTCATACCTACATGAAATAAAAGGTGACAATCAAAATAGATAAAATAAAAGATTAAAATGAAATCTGAAGTGCATATTTCAATGTATCATATCGGAACAACATTTCTTGAACGGTCAAGCACCACGTGCTCGTGCGAGTTAAATTCTATTTTTGTTCATTTTCATTGTTTCATTGAATCAGTCACTTTAGTACTGCCAACGATCATAAAAACTTTTTCTCGCATTTGTTGTTAAAAAAATATCACATTTCCTATTTATTTCATTTTATATAATCACGTGCTCAAATTGACACTTTTTCTAGATCTTATTTGTTGCCGTCATTAACTTATTTTTTTTCCAAATCAGAGCTATTATAAATTCAATGGCAACAACGCATTATTAAAAGCTGATTTTTTGAGATGCACGTGCAGATAATAAAATTTCAATTTTTGGCCGACGGATTTTTGTTGACGCTCATTCCCAAAACAAAATCGTGTTCTGACATGATAAAAAAGTTCCAAATTGCGCTAATAATAGGTATGGCAGACGCATCCACCTGTGCAACAACGTCGCCATTCTAATCCGTTCTTTTACATAGACGGGTCTATTCAGCTTATAGATTTTAGAATCACTTAAGTACTCCTAGAAAAATAAAACTCAAACTTGATCTCATGTCTGTAGGCTTCATCTTCAAGCAATCTCAATTCATTTAAATAAGAGTAAATGAATTTATATTTGAATGCCAGGGAAAATTAAAAACAAGGTTCCGTGATTTTTGGAGCTATTTCTACTGCACTTACTGGATTACAATAATAAGCGTAGAACAGAATAGAATAACATTCAGGGAAAAAAACAGTGAAAAAAAAAGACCAAGTAAGAGAAAAAAGGAATACTCCAAAACAATGCAATTATAACCTATAATTAATTGATTATCTTTTTATTTTCTACTTTAACAATAATTATAAAGCATGTTTTATAATATAAAGCATATATATTAGTATAATTTTAGATTATATTTGGAATATATTTGGAACAAGTAATATAAAAAAAATTTAATCAATTCCTATTTAGGTTAAAGAAATTTTTTATTTTAGTTATTCTTTATTAAATAATCACAATTTATATAAATATGTATAGAAATATGGCAAAGTCACAATATTAAGCGGCAAAATAGAAAGCGAATTTCCTTGCAATGGTGTTCACACTCGCAGGCCAAAGGATGGGAATCCCACTTCATATCAACCAGACTATCCCGGCTTAACGATTACAATTACTAGAAATAATTGATCAAACAATTATAGTAGCATTGAATTTTCAATGCCAATTGTGGCAACGCAACATGCTTGATTTTGAAAAACATAAGTTCAGGTACGCAATACAGATGAGATATTTCTAATTTTCCATATGGCCGGAAACATATTAAGCCTAACCTCATGTGAGTAGGGAAAAAACAAACTGAATTCGTTATTTATTTGGCAGCGGGGAAATGAAGATTTTTGGCGAAAAGGTTAGTTTTTAATTAATACAAAGTTATAATTGAAAATTCTGTATTTACATCAAATGCCCTCCAATACAAGTTTAAAAAAAATTTACTTGAACTTGATTAGATGAATATATATTATAGGGAGAGTGCGAGCTAATAGTAGGAATTGAATAAAAAAGAGAATACTTTTCGATTAGAAAACGTTCTAGATTCGGAGGATCAAACTAAAGGAAATGATCTTTTCTAAAAACACAACGATCGCAATAAAAGGTGCTTAACAAAATATTTATTATCAGAAGCGTTTATAAACAGATCTCAGGTGAAAGTCTAAATTCTACTAATAATTTGATTAGTTTTTAGAATAATCCATAGCTTGCCTTTCGGCAATACAGAAAATAGAATGTTGGTGGCCTGCAGCCAAGTTTAAACGGAACACTCATTCTTAAATGGTCTTCAGTAATTGCATCGTACTCCTCAAAATAATCCTTTTCATACGAGTAACTCTCCCGAATCTTCAATTCTGGAAACTTATCTCGTAAGATATCAAAAATATGCGCTCAAAGATACGACAAACATTTTTTTCACACGTTTCCCGCAAATCTACGCACAATGCTATTTTTATAATTTGCCTTTCAACTTTCATTCTTTCATACGTTTATGCATTTGGATCAATTCGTTTAGGGGAGGAAGAAACTTGCTTATTTTGTGTTTTATTTGAAAAAATAATATTTTTGCGCGCATAATCGCACGCCATGGAACTCTTTGAACTTATATTAGCATTCATCAGACTAATTCGTTAGGGTTTTTTTTCTTTTAAAAAATTATTTGGACATGACTTTACTTCAAAAACTTCTTTTTGCTGTTTCTTTAGTATTTGATTTGTATGGTTTGGCATCTGCAAAAGATGTTTTATTACAAGGAATAGGGTTGAATGTGAAAATAGAATCGCTTGTGGAAATTTTTCATGTGAGTAAGACACTTTTTGGAAGGCGACATATGGCCGGGGTGATGTCCTACTCAAAAACTACGTCAGCTGCGCCTTTTATGTAGTCCAAACGAGTCACTAAATACTGGAGACAGCAAGTATGTCTCCAATAACAAGGATCAGAACCACAGCTATTTAGCCCCGCCGGGCGTCAGCTGCTCCCCTAGGCGGAACAACTTCCCCGGTAACCCCTTTGAGTAAGGAACGCCCGCAGGTTTGATTTGACTGTAATAAAACTGCAGCAGTGGTCTACCTGAGACTGTCTTGCATATTCTAAAGTCAAGATCTTATCTTCCTTCCCCCCACTGAAAATTAGGGACTTTGGTTAAGGCCTTACATAATGGTGGCGAACAAAAGTTACGATTTATGCATCTTTGGCGTGAATATAGCATTTTTACTGACTCCCGCGTGTTGATATTTTTTCCCCAATCAATCGAAGGCCGTGTTGCCAAGGTCTCAGCCCATGAGCAATACAGTTTCAGTTTCAAGATTCGATTCCAACGAAGAACCGTTGTGTAAGGAGTTGGGTTCTGTTGCACGTTAAATCCAACAGGGGAATTTGTCCTCTTGCAGGTGTGGTGTGGAGTACAGAGAGAGGGTTGCCAGCTCAGGTGTCTTCCTCGGCATCTAACTGCGGACTTTAAAAACTTCTTTCTGCTGTTTCTTTAGTATTGGATTTGTATGGTTTAGTATCTGCAAAACATGTTTTATTACAAGAATTAAGGCTGAATGTGAAAATAGAATCGCTTGTAGAAATTTTTCTTGCGATTAAGACACTTCCTCGTCATTTAACTGTGGATTTTACTTCAAAACTTCTATCTGCTGTTTCTTTATTATTTGATTTGTATGGTTTAGTATATGCAAAACATGTTTTATTACGAGGAATAGGGTTGAATGTAAAAATAGAATCGCTTGTAGAAATTTTTCTTGTAAGACACTTTTTGGAAGGCGATATATAGCAGAAAGCAATTTTCCACTCAAAAACTACGTCAGCCGCCCCTTCCATGTAGTCCAAACGGCGTTCTAAATGCTGGGGGGGAGAGGCTCTGTTGCACGGTAAATCCATCAGGGGAAATTGCCCTCTCGTTGGTTGGTGTGGTGTGCGGCATCTAACTGTGGATCAAAATTACGAGATCCATCCGAAAGTAGCCCTAATGTTTCTTTATAAAAAGACGTTACCATATCTAAACTAAACAGGAACAACATTAGTTGAATAGAGTTTGCGTTCTTCAAGGAGGGGGATAGTATCATATAAATGATCAAAGACATCTTAGCAGACACTTAATTGAGATCTAGGCCATTACCTTGATGCAAGAACCAGTATTTACTTTTAAATGTATTTTATTGTTTTCTTTATTCCTGCTCATACAAATTATAATAAAAGTACATGGATAATATAAAATAGACTATTTAGCTTTCACATACTCTCTAAACATTTCAAACTAGTCAAAATAGCCCAAGTGATTCTTTACAGCGAGATGTTAATATGACTAAACTAAATTTTCCAATCGATTGAAATCAGACATTGACGCGAAATAACAATGGTAAAGAAAGAAAAAAAACCTACATAGCAAATTTCATATTTTTAGGTCATTCCATTTTTGAATTATATCGTTTGCATGCATATGAAAATATAAATTGACTTTTAACTATTGTCCTTTAAATAGATTTGGTTTAAAATTTGATGTGTCGAAGTTTAGATGTTAACATTATATATATTAAACGTTTTATTCATTTAGATCTTTTCGTTTTTTAGTAATTGTGTCAATTTATATTTGTACAGTCGTACAGGCTAACTCTGTATGAAGGAATTTTCACAAGATTTCAAAGAAATCTACAAATTCGAAGTAAAGTAAAAAGTAAATTTTATCTGTCTAACTCAAAATGTTTTTAATTTATTAGGTTCAATGGTATAATACATAATGCTAAAAATATGTATTTTGAATCAAGGTGATCTGAGATGAAAAGATTTGTTAAAATTTACAGTTCGATTTTGAAGATTACAATTCTTTTTTTTTATTTAATGTGAAATATAAAGAAGTAAAAAAATTCGAAAGTAAAAAAAAAAATGAGTTGACTTATTCTATTATGGAACAATTTCTCAAATTGTGTGCATTCATTAAAATCACGCTTAAAACAAAATAAAAAATTTCTGAAAAAAACACACACACACCTTATACTTAACCACTTGAACGGAAATGACGAGTCCAGCTCGTCATAACCTTTCCTGAACAAACTGACAATGACAAGCTGGACTCGCCAGAAATTATTGAGGTTTGATGCTTTTTTTGAGAGAAGTATGTGTAAGTCATATCTAGTTTATTGCTTTGATATACTTGTGTGCATGCTTCTAGTTACCATTTAGAATGTAATTTGCATAAATCTATCTATATATATATATATAAATGTTGAAACACGTGCTTACTTTCATTTAAATAGTATGTAGAACTGTAACAATTTTGTTAAACAATAATAAAGAATTAACCAACATTAATTTATATATATATATATAGATATATGCATATTACTTTCTAAATGGTAACTAGAAGCATGCATACACGTAAGTCAATCAAATAAACTAGATATGACTTACACATACTTCTCTCAAAAAAAGCATCA
>JAOUZG010010699.1:2419099-2457862 GCA_026289955.1 Argiope argentata
ATATATATATATATATATATATATATATATATATATATATATATATATTCCATGCAATCTTTTTAATCTGAAGAAATGGATCAAATGTCAGCAGACCAGTTAATTTTTTTAGGGCAGGATTTTGAAATTGCAATTATCTTATGACGAAAATTTAATACATAAAAATGAATTTTTGTTTGTTTATAATTTATGTGCTGCAATGCTCTTCACCCGATGGCAATAAGACTCAGTCAACTTACATTTTTGAATATAGAAAATTTTTCACATGATCTGTTGTATGTTCACGAGACGGGCATCTCCTGAATTATTATTTTTTTTTTGTTGCAGATGGAAAAACAAAAGATATTGTCTACCCTAAAGTAGACTTGAATAACATTAAAAAAATGAATAAACATTATTTATACTTCTGCTCTATATATCATTCAACTTCAGTGAATGATTATTCATTGTTGACGAAAAAATAAACATCATTCTTCTGGTCATTACTAAGTAAACAATACAGCTATGTCGAATTGCAAACGATATTTCCAAAATTATTTCTTTTGCAGCTGCAACTAGTATCTTTGCCGGTTGCTAACTAGTGTATTTTAAAAATTAACGAAGTAGCAAATTGTCTTTCAATTAAACAAATGGAAAATTAATAAAGTTGATATTTTATCAGCTCATAATTATCCCATTTTTTAAAACAGAAAAGCGATAAAATGTTCTTTTACTCATCTTCAATTTTTAGATTAATATCGATAACAATTTGATTAGATTCAAACAACTTTTTTCTTTTGAAGCTCTTCTCTACGAAGTCTCCTCCAAAGTTCTCCTCTATTGCAAAGTTAAAGTTTTAACAACTAATAATCTGTTCTTGACTGAATAAAAGCTTTGGAAGATCCTTCAAATTCATTTTTTCCCTTCTCAAGAATATGAGTACATAGTATTAGGAGAATGAATTATTAATGGAGCATTTATTATTTAAGAAATATCTTAATTATTTGAATTTTATTGAATATTACAGTTTGATGAAGTGCTAATTTATTTATACCTTTTCAACTATACTAATGCAATATGGTAGCGTTTTAGAGATCCAAAATTCGACTATCAGGTGTTTAAAAAAATCTTTTTCTGTAAACAATGGTGCTTTACTTGTAATCAATTGAAATCTGTAATGAAATTACAGAGAAGATGGATCTCGTTACGTCCCAGTATGTTTGGAAGGACAAAACGGTATTTCAGCTGCCATGCTAATTTCCAAACTTATACACCATGACATCTTAAGATGTTTTACCCACAACAGCAATTAAAAGAAAGCAAGTCTTTTCAAGATGGATCTTAGCTGGAATTCAATCTCGAACACGATATCGCTATTTTCGGAAAATACAAGTATTTACCATCAAAACATAACAGTTCACCGATTGTTTTTGAAGAATATACATCAGGCTAGATATTATATCTATTATTTTCTAAGGTGTCAATAATAGAAAAGAAAATCTGAATAATGAATGGGTAATATAATAGTAATATGATATGTTTGGGCAGAAGATTGAATCGAAAATATGTTAATAATGAAAAACCCAATTATTAATATTTTTACATACCAGTTTTACCCATTTAAGAACAGTACTGATTTTTTGTTTGTATTAATATGAACATCAACAAAAAAGAAGAAAGTAGTTTTTGTATTCCGTTAATCCCGTTGCTACAACATAGGATGCATTCATTTAAGCAAAAGGAATCAGTTCTCCAGTCCCAATCAATGATCGGATTTCGCCATTTTTTAATACACCAAAAGATCACGATTTCTTCTTTTTTTTCAGTGGTTACAAGTCTCCTTTCCCCATTTTAGAGAAAAATATAAATAATAACATATTTCCGACCATAATATCAATTTAATCAATCTTTTTTCATGCTTAAAAGCCAGTTTATGTACGTCATCAATGGCGACTGTTGATGACGTATATAAACTGGTAAGAGGTCATCATACCATTTCTTTGTCTTCCAGTTCGAATATATTTCGCAAAATAAATTCTTAAAATAAATCTCCGACAAAACAAGGAACGATTTCCCCAATTTGCTTGAATCAGAATGTTTATTAAGCAAATATGGTTCAAAACAGAACTTTGTTATGATAAAATAAATTCATCAAAGTAAGTAAATGATTGAAACAGCACTATCAATATGGCGGACTTGGGGTTGCAGAATGCATTTAGTTTATATTTGTGACACTAACTTGAAAAACTTGTGTGTTACCTGAATTCCTTCTAAATTGATGCTTATTTTCAGTTTCTAATCAAAATATCCATGCCAATATTGGTAAAAGTAAGACTAACGGATTACATTTAACTCAAAATGGAATCCGTATCTAAGTGTTATCAGTGTTCAAAGGGTGAATATTTCATGCTTGGAATCAACCTATGTGATGTCACAGTTGCATGATAAACGTCATTGGACACGTCGTCTCCTGATCAATTGAACGTCATTCCATGCTGAACTATTATATCATGATCCTCAATTCCTCACTTTTTTTAAAAACTGCGAAAAGTGCAAAGAACTCTCAAAATAAATAGCGTCTAAAAATGTTACTTTGTACAAATTAAAGACATGACTTTAATTTAGACACAAATTTTCTACGGTTAAATTAATTTTTAACTTTATTTTACTCACTCTGTTCAATATTTCTGTTTTCAGTTCTATATTTTCATTGTTGCTATGCATTATTACTATTAATTGATTATGTTGTTGTTGTTGTTTCTTATCCCAGATGGTGTAGTTGAGCTACACCATCTCCATAAAACTGAAAATCTCGAGGAAGTCCAAAAACATATTAGGGTCCTTTAAAATCTCGCCAGTAGTCAAGTCCAAGCACTTCAGGATATGGCCAGGGGAAGCCTGTTCAGCCATGCACCAGTGACACTCGGAAAAGAGTTTCCGACCCTGTTTGAAGGTAAGAGTTCTAATGTAAAGCGAGAGAGGGTCGTCTGCTGCTTCCTAGACATATGCAGTCGGTGGCACCAACGTGGTTTAACACCGAAGTACCAAGGGTGCACAGGTGGTATTCTAAAAAGAACATTATTTTCAATTTTCTTATTAGAAGATATTTCTGAAAAAGTTAAACTTGTGTTGGATGTATGCAAAGCAGCAGCAGAGACAAAAAAAAATGATAAGATGTAATAACGTTTTAGTTATTCTTCAGTTTGGTAGTTATTTTATTCCGAACTATAATTATTCTCTATAGCTTTACTTACAGTTTACTTTCCTTTTATAATTGGTCTTAATTCTGAATTTAATTTCTTTTCATGATATTATGCCTTCATATAAATATTATGCAAGCTTTTGATACCTTTCTCACTGATTCCCCTGAACGCACAACCGATTGAATTTAAATAAAATTCTCAAGTATAATGTCCTTTAAAGACATTGGCTGTTTTAACCAATTACAATTAATTTTACTTTTTTTCTATAGTCTCTTGTAATCAATTTACAGAATATTTCATATTTTGTTTGTGATTCATTAGTAATAAATTATCAACTTCACAAATAAACTATTAAAACTAAGCTAAAGTTTCTCAGATTGCGGCATTTGCATCACTAATGATTCATTAACTTTTGTATTGAGATAAATTTTTAAATAGAATATTTTAATGAATGTAAAACGGTGCTATTTTTAATATTTTGTTTTAAACTTAATTAAGCACACACGCACACACTTCAAATTTTCAATCGGTAATAAAATACTTTCTATTCATCCACATTTGATTTTAATACATCTATTCATGACATTTAATTTTAATACAGTTTTTCAAATATGAATTCATTAATTTTTTATTAATTAATTAAAAACTAACTTCCTCGCCAAAAACCTTCATTTCCCCACGGCCAAATAAGTAACAAATTTAGTTTGCTTTCCCCCCCCCATGCTGTAATGAGGTTAGACAGAACATGTTTTTGGCCGATTATTTCAAACGATTCTGTTTACTTTCTTAATGTTTGATTAATTTAAAATTCTACATTGTTGATGAATCGATTTTTCGGATTAATGTTGAAGTACTTTTGAATTAAAATAATACAGAATAAATAAAACAAAAATTTCAAATTGGTATTGAATTACCCCAACTGGTGTAGAAAATTCAGGCATTTGCTTTGCCTCAATCGGTGTTGAAAACTCTACGTCGATTGCGTGAGTTCTGATTTAATTTCAACAGAAACGAATTTGATTTTATCTTGGGCAGACATAATTGTTTTGATCAATTACTTATATTAATTATAATTATTTAATAAAAAGTAACTAAAATAAAATTTTGCTTTGTTGCGCGCGCGCACACACACACACACACACACACTAAGGAAAGGACATACGGGACAGTTGACCCGGGGTCCCATAACAAGGGGGGGGGGGCAAATTGAAGAGAAAGTATATTTTACGTTTCCCTTTTTTAAATGAAAGTTCTTCATTATTAAAGTAGTGAGACAGAAGGGGGCCCTCAATTTTGCCCTGGGTCCCAATTAGGCTAAGTCGGGGACTGCACACACACACACATCGTGAAAGTTTTCAGATTTTTTTAAAACTTAATCAAAGATCACTGAAACATCATTAAATCCAGCTGGATTAAAATGCTCTTAAAAGAAACACCTGCAGATAACAACGAACAAGATAAAAGACGAAATCCGATTAATATACATCTCACTCGATAAACGTATAGCTGGATTTTAGGAATGTTTGGAACATTCGCTTCGACTGTAGGCTTGGAATTAATACCAACTGGATTACTTACTGACAGTCACTTACCATCTGCAGATAGAAATTCCAAATTTCGATCAGTGCAAACAATCTTATCAACTTTAAATATTGATTTAAGCCAACGGTTTTTGCAAAGAATTTTAAATCAAAAAACAAAGATATGCAACTGAAAAGAAACAGATTTGTGAACTTGAATTCTAATTCTAACCACACTTTTTTGCGGTGGGCTAGAATAAATAGACCTCCATGAATCAACCGGAATGCTCCGATAAATTTCATAATCCAAAATAAGTTTCATAATAATTTTCTGAGGGTCATGTAGCAGAAAAAAAATTCTATATCTGCTTAATTTTGCGCTAAAATTCTTGCAACAATGTAAAATATTAAGTATGCATTTTGCGGCAGCAACTTTTCCCACTACAATCGAATCAATATTTATCGAATTTTTTCGTTCCATTCAAAAACTTCGTTCCAAATGAAAATTCGTTAAATAGACAGTTCTAAAATACCTAAATTATAATATAATAACAAGATACAAATAACAAACTATCCATTTTAATGACGGTAATACATAATAACAAATTGAGGGGGGAATCTAATCCTGCTTTGCGTAGGTTTGTTGTAAAATTTTTTCACACATTTGAAAAGATTGAAGCACATCATAGCCACCATTACCCAGAAAATGCAGTTTATTTCGTATCATTAGCCTTTCTTTTTGAAAAGTTTTTTTTAACTCTTTAAGGATAGTGGTTTATATCCTGAAGAAAAATATATAAAAGTATTTAATTCATAGTGGTACAGTTTTAAACATCATTATGCCTTGAATATTTTGATATAAAAGATCCAGGAAATAAATCAACATACTTGAAAGATTTAAGAAACTTTTCATTATAATCATCGTAGTTTTTTTCATAATGCCTTGCAAAAGGTACTAAATAAGCTATCCAACAAATCTCAATAAAATGTTGTAGAATTTATGAGAATTTTGACAAAAGGGAAAATCATAAAACATTAAAACTGAAAAAAAAAATGGGAGGGGGAGGATTATTCTAAAATTTTTATTTCAGAACAATTATTTTTAGTAATAGGGAAAGTAACTAAAATGTAAATATTGTTCAAAACTCGAAATCAGTAGAACAGGGGGGGGGGAAATCGTTAAAAACGAACTTTCATTAAATGAAAGGTATGGTAAGACGTTGAATAGTGATTATGTTATAAATTAGTCAAAAAATGGCAAATTAAATAAAGCTTTCATGGAGAACAAAAAATAATATCAAGAATTACAGCAATTTTTAATACGCATAAAATAGAATAAAATTCAGCAACATTAAAGAAACCTTTCTTTAGTAATATGGTTCTTTAATCTACTTCAACAACAGAAAACAGGTAAAATAACCTTGTATTATTATACGTGATATTACGCAGAATTATATCTAAAAAAGCATTGAATAATTTTTTTATGGAAAGCTCTAAAAAAATTTACTTCTATTTTTGTTTTAAATAGCTTTATAACTTAAAAGTGGTATATAATAAATTAAATTATCAAGAATTGGTCTTTTTTCTCTCGGTGCAGTGTGGATGAATCTTATTTATATAACAAGAAAACAAAAAAGAAATTTTAAAGAATTAAAAAAATTATTCATTCTTCAGAATTTAAAAATAAATATTCGAATTTTATAAGAGAATTAATTTAAATTTAAATTCATTAAATACTAGGCAAAATTTAAAGTACTGAAGTGAAAAAAGTGAATATTCAACATAAATTGATGAATTTGATTGAATGTAATACATAAAACAATTATGAGCTTAATTATTAAGAAATAAAATAGAAATAAACAAATTATGTGAAATATTTAGCATTTTGAAAAAAAATATAATGATTAATGCGATGAAATGTAAAAAACATATGTATTTTTTAGATATGTATGCATATTTAGAAGCTATTTTCTAATGTTTCCAGTTGAAGAATTTCAAGAAACGATGTAAATAATTTATTAAAAAATCCTATATATATTTCTATTTCCTTCTCAACGACCTCCCTCCCCCCAAAACACTTCAGTATCGTAATTAAAATATACTCTTTAATAATTTTTTTTAATTATTTGTCCAATGACTTTTATGAAAAAAAAATAGAAAAGTTTAAAAACCGACGGCTGAGAAAAATGGACATATGTGTTAGAGGGGATGGGGTACTTGATTACTTGTGCCTCTAGATTCGTCTACAATCAATAGAAATTGTCCTAGTCAGCCGCTATTTTGTCTATGTCAACAACTGGAGAAGATCTGAACTCAAAAATTTCCATTGCTCTAAATCCATGAGCGAACAAAAGGTCATAGGTCAGGGTTGATACTCGGAGATCCACCTGCAAATGAATCATACTGACTAATGCTACTCTTTCTTCAAGAATTTTACGCGTGTACGCCTTTTAATCCAAATAAAGACACCCGGTCATGAGTAATACACTGCTTTTTAGGGATCTCATGGGTTGGATATGAATAGGATTAACATTTCTCTTTACAAACTTGCAAGTCCTTAAGAAGTTCCAAAGAAGTCTTCTCTCTTCAGTAGTATCTTTCTGTGGTTCCTCTTCTTTGTGCTCTCTTATGTGCTATTTATACCACTTTAAAAGAGTGCTTTGTTAGAAAAGAGAAAATTAAAAGCATTCTTGAGCCCCCCCCCCCCAATATTTAAGCTTTGTACGATTCTATAACCCTTTTACAACGAATGCTATTGCAAAGGGGCCGCAAGCTCTTGGGTTGGTACACTTATGTCCTAACATGCCGACAAAGCATGTCCCGTCAGAATTTTCCATCCGTAATCAAAGACAACTGAACTTGACGGTAAATACAAAGGAAGGCGGGGAAAAGACACCAAATAGTGACGTAATCGTCTTAGGATTAAAGGGTCTAAATGAAAGGGATGTCTACGTGAAGAGGAATAATCCCTGGAAAATTGAATTCCTTGTCACCGCGGGTGTGTTCAAGCTCCTCACTGACCTTGAAAAGCTTATGACGTATTTTAGGATAGTTAAAGATATTTTCTCTTCAGATCTTATTGTTGGGAGAAAGTGACAAAGCAAAAGCAATTACGGAGTAGCCCTAATTATTCAAAGTTATTAAAACCAATATATCTTTGAATGATCCAAAACTCGATTAAAAGAGACTAAATTTTAAATCTGACTTTTCTTGTGACAAGATTTTTGAAAGGTCTTTATTTGAAATTATTTCTACAAATCTTCAATCACTCAATATGTTTTCCCAATACATCAATAAAATGTCAAATAAACAGAGAATACTAATACCGACAAAAACAATGAAAGCTGTAATACTAATATTTTTTCTGAAGTCTTTTAGATTTAATCACTGTCTTGAATCGTCTATGGATAGATGTGACCAGAATTTTCTTAGTTCAGACGGATTTTTTTTGTCGTATTATTCTGACATTATTTTTCAATTATTCTTCATTAAAAATGTTTCTTTGGCGTATATTTTTCTCAAGGTATGTCCATGAATTTAAATAAGATAGATCAGGATGATTCAAAGTCTTTGCAACATGGCAGAGTAATTGCTTTTGATTTAACGCAAGTATGAAGAAATTCAAGTTTGAAACATATCAATTTTTAAAGTATGAAGAAATTCACGTTTAAAACTTATCAATTTTTATGGGTAAGTTTCAGTAGTTATCTTCTTGTACCGAAATTCAATTAATTGAAATACTAACATTTTTCCCACTAACAATTAATGAAATCTAAATGGCATTTTTATATAAGTTGTTCTGTGAATCTGCTTTAGAAACGGAAAACATATCCTATATTTCGCACAATTGCAATCAAAAACTATTTAATACAAGCACTCATGTTTATTAGAATATTTGGTATATTAACTCTAAATCTTCAATAAAATTCCGATATCATAAGTTTATATATTCTGTGAATTTAATATGATTTGGTTTGGAATTTGCATGCTATAAACTCCAAAATCATAAAAATTAATAATTTTCACAAAAATTCTTTTTATTATATCAGAACATGTTTTGGGGATGAGATTTTTGGCGACAACAAAAATATGTAAGCGAAAAATAAAAATTTTATTATCTGTTCGAGGATCTCAAAAAATCGACTTTTAATAAAGCATTGCCATTGCATTTACAATAGCTCAGATTTTTTTTAAAAAAAATGCGTTAATGACTACAGCAAATAAAACATAAAAAAATGTCATTTTGAGCAAGTAATTACATGAAATGAAATAAATAGGAAACGTTATATTTTTTAAAACAATAAATACGTGACAAAATGTTTTTGGATCGTTTACAATACTAAAGCGACTTATTCAAATGAAACAATTAAAATGAATAAAAATATAATTTAACTTGCACGAGCACGTGGTGCTTGGCCGTTCATGAAATTATATTCTGACATGATACATTGAAATGTGCATAGCTTGATTTCATTTTAATCTTTTATTTTTTTTCTCAAAAATTTACATATCATTTTTATGAAAATGGACTAAGTACAGCACACGACAAATAAAATTATGGATAAAAGCTACAAAACATTATCAGTTTCCTATAAAAACAAGATGAGCTGTAATTATTTTTATTTTCCATCAGTTTTGATTCGACCCCGTAAATGACCTCGATCAAATCTCCATTGTAAAATGGGGAAAAATCTTTAAATATTGGGAAAATTCCTATTCCTTTAAATAGCCGAATTTCCAGATTGTCAATTCCATCTTTCCTGGATTCCAATAACTAAAATAAATATTATGCATAGATACGACACTGCCAGGACACTTTCGAATGTATTTTGCAGTGTATTTATACTTGCAAATTTGACAAAATAATTTCATTTCGTACAAGAGCACCTTTTTAATGGCAACTATGGAAACGTAACACAATTTTATTTGTAAGAACTTAGCTGTTCTAAGAACAATCATCCTATGCTGAAATTAATATTAAATACTTATTTACAATTTGAAAAAGCTTAAAAACAAGAGGAAAAATGATTATGCATAAATAATGTATCTAAGTATACAATTAAATCTATTAAATAGAAATACTTTTTTTCTATCCGTGAAAATACATTACGCAATATTGTTTGTCCTTTCATCCATATTTTTAATAATAAAAGCAAAATAAAATCAAAGCTCTTCTAAAATTTCTTGATTGATTTAAAAAATATACAATGATTAAAATGAATTTTGCTATGCATATTTCGATACATCATGTCAGAACATCATTTCTTGAACGGCCAAGTACCACGTGCTCGTGCGAGTTATATTTTTATTCATTTGAATGGTTTCATTGAATGAGTCACTTTAGTATTGCAAACGATCCGAAAAAAAAAACTTTGTCTCGCATTGATTGTTTAAAAAAAATATCGCATTTCCTATTTATTTCATATCATATAATTACAGGATCAAAATGACATTCTTCTAGGTTTTATTAGCTGTTGTCATTAAATAATTTTAAAACCAGAGCTTTTGTGAATGCAATGGCAACTTTTTATTAAAAGCTAAATTTTTGAGATGCTCGTGCAGATATTTTTATTTTTTGGCACAGGATTTTTTTTTTTCAGATTAAAACTCTCATCCCCAAATAGCATCTTGTTCCGACATAAGAATTTTCTAGACAGTAGAGCATTATACTTTAAAATAGAAAAGGTGCATTCAATTTTCTTTCCGAAATGGTACACTAAGAGAATTCTGAGAAGAATTTGTTTACTATTCTTCGGAATGCTCTAGTTTTTACAAAATGGGCCATTCTTCTTGAAAATTCACAAAGCAAACGGGGCGAAGTAAAAGACTTGGGCATTAGCATTTTCTATGTTAGTGATCTGTCTGAATTGATGTAAGTTCTCAAGGTCGTCTGAAGCAATATTTGCTTAACGAGTTGACGGCTACCGAGAGGAGCCGTTCAGTCGAAAGGAGCGACCAATCCGGTGACTTAGCTCGATAACAGAGCAGTTTCCCAACTCCGTAATGTGCAGTATCTGTTCTGTTGAGTACAGTAAATAGAGTATAGTTCCAAGTGTTTTAAAACTTCTACGCTATTTTGCTATATTAAACCTAAAGGAATTAAAAATTAGTTTAGATTTGAAGACATTAAAATCACCAGATGTCTCTTATGTTGTTTACTCTGTATTTTAATAAAATGTTCTAGAGTGCCTTATTATCTAAAAAATTATTTTATGTAAATTTTTTTAAACATCAGTATTAAACTGTCTCCCAAGAATTATCCTCCATAAATTTATAATGAATATATATTTATTCAATATACTCGTCACCTTTGTCAATCGTGTAGTTCACAGGGAATATTGACTGTGCTGATTTTCAGTTATATCTCTTATAATATGGATATATTCTTTCCATCAAAATATTTTTAAGCATCAAATTGTCTTTATAAATTAAAATTGTGTTAGTTTAAAACATTAATACTGCTCTGTTGTTGTTACTTATAGAACTTGCCATCGACAAGTCCCCTGCTGATACAGCAGCAGATTTTTAAATCGAAAGGAGTGTCTCTTGTTTTTTGAAGTAGTGCCAAGTAGGGCCAAGAGTACGACTTAATCAACGCGCTCACCACATTTGTTTACACAGCACCTTTTTACAGGGGGGGCACAGTCACACATCTCACATATAGCACAAGGAAGACCAACCATGCCCAAACCGGGACTCGAACACGAGACTCCCAGAACACGAGGAAGACGCGCTGCTTCTATGCCAGAAAAGCCGGCATACTGTTCTGTTCATTGCATTTAAGAATTCTCTTCTGTATGAATCAATCTCGAGATTTTCATGTTTGAAACTTTTTAAGAGCTAAAAACACATTTTTGGAATTATGTTTGTCTATGATCACTATAACTCAAAAACTCTGAGATGGACAAATGATATTCGATTTCTGGTTCTTACATCAAATTTGCAGATTTTTATCAAATTCTCTAAGAAATCCATTCACGATTCACCCAAAATTTATATAATTACCAGAAGAGATGAAAACAAAGTTTACGGATTTTTGTTTAGTTATATTAATTTCCTCGTTGTAAAGCAACACTAGGGCTATTTTGAGACGGATTCCGTAATGTTGAACCTCGATCGATTGACAAGGATGGCGCCTGGGCTGGCACCTCCCCTCCCCTCACCACACCATCGGGGGTGGGGAGTTTGCCCCTGAGTGAACCCCGTTGTGGTATAACCCCCCACCCCTAAGTGCTCTTATGGTTTCTGGAGAAATATTGCTCCTGAACATATTCTGAATGTCCTTTTTCCAGTTCAACCACATATTTTTGTGTCATTTATTTAGTTCAAGGCTGATTTCTTCCCATTACTGTTCTATAGGATTTAAATCGGGGATTTGATGCTTTTGTTTAACATGATAGAAATATCACTCTTGGCACATCTTGGAGGTGTGCTTATGATCGTTGTCCTATTGAAAATTAACCTCTTGACATAAGACTTTATATAATTTTCTAATTAGATGACACATCCTGTTTTGGCCATTTATTGTTAATTCGATTATTTAAATAATACATGGAGCATTTAGGATATTAAAGCGTTTCGAATTGATTTTTACGTATTTAAATACTTAATTCTTTGGCTTAGTTGCAGATTTGACACTAAAAATTCAGAAATTCGATACGCGCGTAAGACACGTCATTGTATGCGAAGGGGTTAATGTCAGTTCCGAGAGACACTTTTTCTGCAATGGTAAAAACGTTTTATTTTAGAATGTCAAGATACCCTTACCTATCTATATTTCCTTTTATAAAACATAAATTTCCGACATCAGCACTTCTCGAATACCCCCCCCCACCCCCTCACACAATGATCCAACCATCACCGCGCTTTCCAGTTCCATTTAAATTCTTAATTAACATCTGCAGCTTTGATTTCCTCCTGACCATAACTCGACCATCGGACCCATTGATATTAACCCTTTACAATTCGATGGTGCCTCTGACTCACCATTCAAGATTGTACATCATTTTGACGTTTTATTTGTTTTTCAAATTTAATTGTTAAAAACACCTGCATAATGATTAAGAGATGTAGATTAATTTTCCAAAGATATTCGACTTAAAAGAACTATGTATATTTATTTTTCATAGCAATAAACAAATCTTTGTATTAGGTGAATAATTCTGCGTCTAATTATTTTTTTGGAGTGCAAAGGGTTAAATTTCGATTTGTCTCCAAAAAAGACCGATTTCAAATAGTGGCTTACTTAATTACTTCTTTGCAAACTCGAAATACTTTTTTTTTGTTGCCAAGACTTATAAAGGGCTTCATAAGGGCCACGGTACATTATAACATTTTAATGACATTTCTCCCCGTTTCAGGTGCGACTTTTAATGCTGCAATCAATGATTCAATTAATTACCAGTTGAAGTGCTTGAATCCAGGATTATCTTCCCCCTTAAGCGGGATATTTATATAAAGCAACTGATTTAACTTCGGAGGTCCTAGGGGTCGATCTCTATCCTCAATTGTTTGTAATTCATGGAACCTTTCATTAATGCACTTCACTGTAGGTTTTGGTTTATTAATTGATTTCAATTTTTTTTCATCTTTTACCAACCGATTTTAATTTGGTTTAGTGGATTTAGTTACTTTAGCAAACTATTTTAATTTCGTTTAGTGGATTTAGTTACTTCAAGCAACCGATTTTAATTTGGTTTAGTGGATTTAGTTACTTTAGCAACCGATTTTAATTTGGTTTAGTTGATTTAGTTACTTTAACAACCGATTTTAATTAACTTTAATTAGACAAATGAAATTTGATTTCTGGCCCTTACATCAAATTTGTAAATTTTTTTTATCAAATTCTCTAAGAAATCCATTCACGATTCACGCAAGATTTATCTAATTACCAGAAGAGGTAAAAATAAAATTAACGAATTTTAGTTTAGTTACATAAATGTACCGTTGTAAAGCAACACTACGGCTATTTAGGGACGGACCTTGTAATTTTGTCAGATGACGAGCACGACATATGAGCTCACATACCCCTTTCCACACTACACCAAGCGGGAGGACGCAAGATGGATTTAGGGTGCAACAGGCCCTCCAACACGAAGGTTCTTCGGTGGAATCTGGTTTCGACCCTGAAACCCTACGGCTCACGAGCCGAGGAGACCTTACCGCCATGCCACTACCGCCCTATTTAAGTCACCAAATCAAAACTAAATGAAATGCTTTCGGTAATTTCATTTTAAAGAGATTCAACAAAAATTTGTAATTAAAACATTTTTGCTAAGTTGAATTCTTTACACTGACAAATCAACAAACCTCGAACATTTACTACATGCCAGTTGTTGAACATGTTGGGAAGAATTTGCATATCCCTTACAGAATTACTTTTTTTTAATGAAACTTTGTCATTTTTCTTAAAAATTGCAAAAGGACTTGCAGAGTTTTGTAATCAGAGAAATTTATAATGAAACTCCCAATTATAGACTCATACCGACCATACAAAAAGTAGTTTACAAAGATAAAAAGATTAAAATGAAACCTACTATGCATTTTCGGTATATCATGTCAGAACGGTTCTGTGTCACTTGCGCTCAGCCTCATTAGTGCTAACTCATTAGAGGGTGTCATTTGCGCTCAAGCCTTTAAAAGGGTACCACATTGTAACTTTTATCTTTGTATCTAAAATTTGGCGATTTTACAATGTGCGCCATATGGAAATCAATTACTGTCAAAGTGAGAATGATACTCCATATCTCTGATAACGTTAAAAGGCTGACGTGAGAAAAATGCTAATGACCGTTACCGCGTTTCAAACGATTGATAGAATAAGTAGAATGAGCGAAATTTGCTACAAAAATTTACTAAGATGGAACATATTCATTATTTTCCTACACCGAAGACATTTATGAAAATTATAATTTTGATGCATATAATACAAATTTAATCTATTAAAGTGAATTATAATTTTTAGTTTTAGGAGGATTGAATTTTTATATGTCTTAAAATTTAATTTTATTTAACAAAATGAAAAAAATACATTAAAATTTTTTTGTTTAATTCAAACTTAAATGGATATCAATATTGTTTAGCTCTTTCAATATGTATGTATGCTTATAAATATATATATTCTACAAACGGATACTTGAAACGAGCTAATGTATTATTTTACGATAAAGATGTTGAAATAAGTTATCTTTTTTTGGAAAATAATAAGCACTTCGGCTAAAATAAATTATAATAATCATAATTAAAATTTCAAAAAACAGCTGCTGGTTAATTCTCAGGGGGAGAAAAGCATATTTTCAAATCAAATGTGTTGATAATTACTGAAATTCCTTCAAATCTGAAATACATTACTTCATTTCTTAACTTATTTACTGTCAGATTTAACTATACATAATCCAATGTACCATAAACAATATTTAAATACAGCATCTAAACGCATAACATTAAAATTCTTAGTTCTCAGATAATCATCATATGCTAAAGTTTTATTCGATGGTAATAAAGTTGTAAATTTCTTTCTAATTTTCTTAAAAGCGATACCAGTGATTTAACATCAATTTTCAATTTATCTAAGATCTAATCATGGAAGAAAGCAAGAAATTAGATACGATACTTTATATTTTATTCATTCTTCTTTTTTTTGTCCCTGAATTTCTTGCCAAAAGTATAGATTCATATAAATTGAACCTTTATTGTAACCGAAATTGAAATTACAATAGTAAATGTTTAAATATTAAGGCGTAAGATAAGACTAATTTCATAGCTATGTTGGTAAGGTTCATGAAGTCCCTTTTTTTTTTTTTGTCTAAAACGCATTGTTACATTGTTGCACTTAGGAACAAGTTTTTTTTCTTTTTTAAATGCTGCATCCAGACATACTTCAAAATACAAAATTTCATTAAATAAGGTAGGCAATTGTTCAAAAATTGCAAAAAAAAAAAAAAAAAAAAAAAAAAAAAAAATACTAATTCAATTGTGAATCGGTATATTTTTTCTCTTGTTTTCATTTATACGTACAAAATTTCACACATCTATACAGAAAATTTGCAGATATGCTTAGTTGCTAGTTTTAAATTTCAAAGGACTGGCCATGTGTGTGTATGTGTGTGTAACCAGTCCTTTGAAATTTACAACTAAGTTAATACTGTTATATATATATATATATATATATATATATATAGCATTATCATTCTCTCTCCCTTATTTTGTATACAATCGTAATGCTTCCCTCGTTTTTGCATACAATAACATTTTTAATGGTTGAAATTAGTAGGACCCTTACTTCAACCGGACAGAACTGGTGAGAATCAAACGTCATATATATAATGAAAAGAATTGACATTTCTCTATATTTTTTAGGTTACTGTTTTGCTGGATTAGAAGCAATCATTCCCGAGCTCAGAATTCCAAAATTAACTGTGTAGATAATATTACAACTTTAATAATTGGTATACTCATTCAGAACACAAAATCGGCATCTAATATCAAACAAATAAACCCTTTCTTAAGCAAAATAAAAACATCCTTTTCGAAAAATGTGGTTTTGAAAGAAAAATGTAACTTTGATCTAGATAGAAGCATTAATTTCACATTTAGCAAAATTTTCACATTTTGAAAAATGAAAACAATTCTTCTTGCAAGAAATTCATCATCACTTGCAGTTTTCTATTCTTATTCTGCATGTTTCTGTTTTAAAAAGCTCTTGAGTAGGTCTCATTTTAAGCATAAGTGCGCGGTATGGTAAAGATAAATGACATTATACCTGAACAAAGAAATGAATTAACTGTATCAGAGGATATATATGATAAATCTTTGCTGATTTATTCAAAACGCCAGTCCTTATACCATATGAACTCCATCACATATGTCCGAGTGTTATCAAGTTAATGCAATTCTGTATAGGTGTCGAGGGTGTTAGTTTGGAACAAATTTTTAAACCCTTTAACAAATACAATACCAGGCTATTTTTAAAAAAATTATTTAAAGGTAATAAATATGTTATAGACTCTAGCGAAGCAGAAAAAGAATTTAAACAACTTTAAATTAATAATGATGTTAGGTTATCCTTTTTTTAGGGGGGGGGTAGGAGGTTTCCCCAAAGAGGTTTAAATTAGAATTAAATTTTTTCCCTTAATTTAATGTTTAGATAAAGAGCTCTATCGTTACTCTCAGAAAGCAGTTATAGTCATTATCATAAATTGGAGTTGGAAAAATCTAAAGCGAAAAGATAATAATTAATATCAAAAGACACCAGCCAATACGTGTGCTTTTAGTATATATTGAGGAATAAACGAATAAAAACAGAAATGCAAAGTTCATAAAATATCAAACTTGAATTTAGATTTTATATGCGGAAATGAACTTGAAAATCAAAACCTATTTAGTATTATTGAGCTTAAAGAGATTAGTGATGTATTTTGGGGAACCATTTTCTTTCATTGAATCGATGAAATATTTTTAATAAACTATGTTTTATTCTACTTTAAAGTATATTCCTCAGAAAGGTAAAGGTCTATTTAAGTGATTTAAATATGGCAATTTTTTCTTATTCATGCAATTTGGAAAATACTTCTTTTAAAGTAAGCAATATCAAACAAATATTCTTCTTATCCTAATAATTATAACATTAAAGTAAACAAAAATCTATAGAATGATAACTGTGAGGAAAGCACAAATAATTCTATTTACTGACCAATTATTATATATTTGTTAATTGATAAAGTTGTATCACTAAAAAATGAAGTTGAAGTCACAACTCATGTTCTGCCATGGCCTCAAAATTTAATTCCCTGAGTATTAGATACCCTATTCTATTTAAGAAATAGTTTTCAAATTTCGCATGTGAAAATATTCTGTTTAGACATCCTTATTCTTTATCTTTTTCAATTTCTGCTATTAGATCCCATTATATCTTGTTCTATAATCTCGATTTTTATATGTTTCCCCTCTAAATTTAATGTAACCCCTAATCTAAAATAAACTATAAAAAATTTACCTAGCGTTCTTAAAGAAAATTTGTCAGTTTTACCGTGAGAAAAAAAGCAAATATTTCGAAGATAAGGACCCTTATTATCTCAATTAATCTAATCAATGCGAGAAACATGCTTTCTCTATAGCCCCTCTAGATGCACGCCAAGTTTTCCTGCCAAATGTGATTAAATCCCAGTAAACCTACCATGTGAGCGCAAATGACACCCTCTAATGGGTTAGTGATAATGAGACTGAGCGCAAGTGACACAATCCCGTCAGAACATCATTTCTTGAACGGTCAAGCACCACGTGCTCGCGCAAGTTAAATTATATTTTTATTCATTTTCATTGTTTCATTGAATGAGTTACTTTGGTATTGCAAACGATCCAAAAAATTTGTCTCGCATAGATTGTTTAAAAATATATCACGTTTCCTATTTACTTCATTTCATGTAATTACGTGCTCAAAATGACATTTATCTAGGTTTTATTTGCCGTAGTCATTAACTTATTTTTTTTAATCAGAACTTTTGTCAATGCGATAGCAACGCGTTATTAAAAGCTGATTTTTTGAGATACTCGTGCAGATAATAAAATTTCAATTTTTCGCCTACGGATATTTGTCTACCTCATTCGCCAAATAACATCATTTTCTGACATGATAATAAAGCAAAGATTAGAAATTATGCTAGTTTATTTTTATTTTGTCTTCTGAACTGAAACTTTTTTTATTCACTTTTTACACAAATTATGTTGTAAATTCGTTTCTGGCTTAGAGGGGTACCAAGTTCAAACTCTGCTTCTGCTAACGAGTCGGTGTATACATCGGCTTGGTATATATATATTCAAGATAATGGTGTGGTGGTGGTGACTCACATCAATTCCAATTTCTCGTCAGGGGTCGGTATTTTCTCTCAGCTAGCCAGCGTATGTGCCGATAGCTTAAATTTCTTGATAAAATAAATATCTCAGGAGTAGTGGGTTTCTTATACGTGCCAAAATGAAAATGTCATTTCAACAAGCCGAAAATTGAAGATAAAACTAATTCAAAAGATTTGACTAACAATACGGGAACATCCATTCGGCTATTGTGTATATGCATCAAGGATTTCAAATTATGCTGCAAAAATACGTGTCGAAATGTGATTATCACACGAACACTATTCATTTACCTATGGAAAATTATTATACACGTAAATAAAATTCTATACAAAGGTCAAATATTTTCTTTCTTTTTTTCTTTCCTGGTTAAAAAACTAAATATTTGCAAAGCTATAGACATATGTAATGGCACGAAATTGTTCTTAATCGTCTGTTTATAATTCAAAAGTACAAGGATTTTAAAAAAAATTAAAATTTTAACTTAGCATCTTTGTGTCTAATAGCATGTTCGATTCGTATATCACATCACATAATTTTATATTTAAAATATAACCTAATCTAAAAGACAAAAAAAAATCACTTGGGCTTAAGCATCTTAGATGGCTTCCTTGTTTTCACATGGAATGAAATAGAATACCTCAAACAGGGATTGTCATCTAATTAGAAGTTGAAACAATTTCGAAAGGATAAAATTGCACACGGAGTAATTCATGTTATTAAAGACAGACCTCATCACATGAAGTAAGGTCAGCAAATATGATTCATCTTCTAAATTCTCACATTTTGTATAAGGCAAAAGTATTTGATTCTCGACCAGATTTATTGTACAATCTGAGACGGGCATGCAAGAATTCGAACTCAATGGAATATGGACAGTCAAAAAGCCAGTGACCACAAACTTGAATCACCATGCCGCAACCGGGGAATTGAAAGAAAGGTCTTTGTTCCTTAGGTGAGGAAAGGATAAACAAGAATCAATCTCCTTTTGAATAATGTAAATGTGTGTGATAAGTGAAGAGATCACCAGTATTGGTAGATAGAGATGAAACATTCGTGCTTTTCGAAAATTCTCTTTCAAATCAAAAATGACCCGAGTTTAATTTCTCTTTCTAAATATTTCATATTAATTGCATAGAAATATTGATTAGATGTGATTTTTGAAAAATTTTCCTCCCTAATTTTAGGATTTCATAATTACCTTTTAAAGAAAATTACCTAGGAAAAATGAAAAAGGGTGACTTTTGAATACTATTTACATTCCTAACATATGTAAAAACAGATTTCCGAATTTGACAAGATATTAAAATTATATGGGTATAATTTTTAAATTGTTAAACTTATTATTGTATTTTTATTAAATAAGAAGACAAAAAGAAATCCTATTTAATAATCCAACCATTAAAACTTATATATGCTATTAAAATTAAGATTGGCGGAAACTGGTTAGCCAAATTGAATTTTAACAAGGTATCAATTTTCAAACTTCAATTAGAGGTGTTTTTTTTTTTTTTTTTTTGAATTATAAGAGACTTCATTGGAATATAGGTATTCAAATTCTTATGCAGGATTATGGTTAGATACGAAATTACTTGAGTTAACAATGCATTTTCGATTTAATAGAAATTTTATTAGATTCTAAGAAAACTATTTTTAAATATAATATAGATGGAAAAATTTTCTATTGCAGGAAATAAATTTCTATCTTCGGAAAATCAGATAACAGTTACTTTTTCTTCAATTGTTGCGATGTTTATTGATTTTTTAGAATATCATGTTAAGCGTCCCTTATTAATGTTTAGTTTTTTATAGTCAAAGAAAATATACGAGAAATTTCTGTTTTATTTAAAAGTTTTGGAAAACCAATTAAATGACCAAGTATATACCAGATATATTTTTTAGTTATTAAAGGCGATTTTTAAAAATAACACCTTAATAACTATCAATTAATCAAATGAAATTGCCAAAGTTTTCTTCTGAATAAGAAAATTTTCCAGAATATAAGAAGAAAAATAAAATATTAATTTCACCTCTTTTTTAAAAAATAAGTATCTCAAACACAAATATGCAAAGTAATCAGACATGAACGAATTCTTTCTTGGTGGTACCAATACAGACATATTCAAGTGAATAAAAAAATTCCAAAAAATATAATTAATTTAAAACAGCGTTACAAATCGTGTTTCCAAATTACAAATACTGATTAGGGATTTGTAATAGCACATACTTTAATTCTTCCACAAAAGAAGAAATTATGCACTGTATGTATAAACAGAATTCTTTTTCAAACTTATTATAAGTGAATTGAAAAAATATATACAATCGAATTCTACCAAAATTTAATTATATTATAATGCAACCTAAAATCCTGAATTTGCTTGGACATACCCCAATTTTAAAATCTTGCTACGGATTTGTGCCGGTTTCGAATGAAATGTATCATTTTTTAAAGTAAAAAAAAAAGATTTATATTGATGCATTAAAAAAAGGATTTATTTGGTTTTATTTTCACAAAGCATTTGAAGAATTTTCGATCTTTGTTTTCATTAGGTATAGCTTGGATATTTATTTTGCTAAAGAAAACTCTTATATGCTTAATGTAATCTTTTGAAAGTTAAACTCCAGATTACTTACATGCCATAATTAGATCATGAAGTAATCTGATGTCCTGGTTTAGCCGAAAAAGTCCCGGTTTGACCCACCTTCCATATCTAAAACGTACCGAACTGAAGTTCGTAGAATCAGGGTCATTTTCAATAAACGCACATTCGATGTAATTTATTTATTTGTTATTATTATTGGCTTTAAATACTACAGCTGATGAAAGACAAGAACATTTCACTGTCTTTTTTTATTATTATTATTCAGGTATTTTTAATTAAATTGAACTTAAATAAAACACTATTCAGGTACACTAAATATTCTTGTAATAACAATCCAAAGATTTCAAAATTCTTATATATGATAATGTGTCGATTTCTTGAGAAAAACTAAATTAGAAACAAATATTATTTACAGAATATTCGAATAGAAAAATGTCCACTGCTTCTTTCAAATCGTCATAGCGTGAACTTTACACCCTAAAAACACATGCAGAATGAAGTCATTATGTAAACAATAAGAAAACCTTCCGAATGCATCAAAAGGAATACGACAATTAAACGCGTTAGATTGCACAAATATTAAAAGTAGAACTCACCAGTTCGAAGCAGCCTCTTAAACCGGCAAAAGACTTTGTCTATCCTACAATAAAACACTCGACTTAATCAGAACGCACGCATCTTTAACTGTGCCATTCTCCCAAATATAAACCACTGACTGCTTCTACACACATTGGGTGTCTAATACGAAAGCTACAGTGTTTATGGGTGCTCGAATAGGCGGCCGGAAATACTTCCGGTTGGGTGATGTCGGGGGGTAAGGAAATGGTCTAAAGTCCACTCTGGATCCGTCTCTGCTGCTGTGAGATTAGAACGTGGCAGATTTTATTTTTAAACACCCTTTGCTGACCGTCGCCAATGCATGTGTGTTTAAATAATAACATCGAAGGTCTCCTCGGAGCTGGAGCAAAAATGGGACCGATGCGGCCGCAAGGAGCTCAGAGAATGCGCGAATCGAGTGATTTCTGATATCTCTGAGGTAGAAAATGATAACTGATAAATATTAGATTATTTTGTCTGGGATTGGCATAACATTTCTTTCGTTGATTATTTTATCTGTTGTTTCGGTTTCGAAACAGCCGCTGGAGTAATAGTGAGATAAATACGAGCTTTTGATTTGCTGAAAATGTAGGAGTAGGTTTTATTTATATTGATGGTCCATTTTTTTCCAGCTGTTAATGATAATATAACTTCTTACTTTAGTTGTAGTGGATTCGATTTTGTATGAGTGGTTTAATCTGGAAGTAAAGATAAATTTTACGTTTTGAAATTAATGCTCGATGACTTTTTTTTGTTTTGATTTTATATGATAGTTAGGTTATACCTACAACGGTGTAACCTACGATTTCCTCAGGTTAAAATTTTCTCTATTTTCTGTTGCATCCGTCTGTTCTCATGGATTTGCGAGCTCATCTCTTGCATACAGACAAAAATTCGTTTAGTTTCAGAAGCATTTCAACATATTAGGTTGGAGGAAAAAATCCATTATTATTTTACATCCACCTACCGAGAAAATAATGGATTTCTTTTTCCATTATTTTAAAAAAATTCCATATGGAAAGAAATGGAAAATAATGGAAATAAATATATTATTTTCTCAGTAGATGGATGTAAAATAATAATGGATTTCTTTTTTTCCCAATCTAATATTTATAAACTATGCATCTAAATTACGATACAAATAAGTTCTATATGTATAGTTAAAGCTGCATGAAGATTGCTTTAAAGACAGACTTTTCCATTTTCGAACATAACCTGATGATGAGAAAACCACCTGAGACAGAACCTCACTATTCAAATTATCATTCCATGCAAACTTGAGAATGCTAGATCATATATTCAGTATGCAACAATCCTTCATACATGGTGAAAGGATTATAGCAAAAAAGGCTTAGAGCTCGTGATTATTCCTTTCTAAATCTGATGATTTTTTATTGCAATCCAGGAGGAAAAAGACATCATAATTATAAATTAGTAATTAAGAAATTAGTGATCCTCACAAATTTCTTACCAGTGAGAATTATCAGAACAAATCAACCCCATCTTGTTGACATACCAAGTTTTTAATATCGAACCTGAAACCGTCATCATCCGTTATTCATAGTCATATTTTCAAACCTGTATTTCTTCAAACCTTAACCCCTTAACCGGTTTATTTTCCTTACTGTCTAATAAGATGACACCTTCTATTTTGGGAATATTTTCTTATTTTGATTCAAATGGAAATCCATGGAATACTTGGCTTAGCTACGTATTCGAAGTCATTTTACTATTGAATTATAACTGTTCTGGATGATTTATTTTTTGTTTACAACTATCAAAATTTGATAAAACGATGCACGAATGGCAATCGGGCAAACCGGTTAAGGAGTTAAAACATTATTTATACCTTACATATATTCACGCCATTTCCAAAATTCCTATCTTACCAATCCTTATTTAAGGAACTTGTTAAAATATATTTAATAAACATTTTATTTCAAAAATTCTTAAAACTGATAAGTTAATTTAAATTTTCAAAAATGTTAAGCTTGTATTCAAAAATGACGAGGGGGGTGGTCAGTAATCTGCTTCTCAAACTTTGACTTAAGTTGACAGTAAGTCAAGAAGAATTTTGAAAGCATGTCTGTTATTTTTTTGGTATATTTTACATATGAATAAAGAATTACTCGTATCTTACCCTTTTATCTTATTGTTATCAACAAGTGCCAATATAAGATACTAGATTTAATCCTGCCAGATTTGTTCTTATCGTATTACCATCTTTTCAAGAGTAAAATATGAAAAGGTAACATTTAATTCTTATAATTCGGTGGAAAAAAACCTGTTGACTCCATAGAAATCACTAGGACGCCAAGTTCTCTCAGTTGAATCAATGCATCAATATCTTCTTAAAATGGAAAATGTTTTATAAGTGCATTATGAAATACTGATTCCCAAATTGTGATCCGCATTGCACTAGGGCAGGAACCTTTATGGAATGAACGTGCCATTTTTTCTAAAGAAATTTGTCATGAGGTATACACGTGTTTTCAAATACTTTTGACGTGATTAGTGGGAAAATAATGAACCTGAATACTAACAACTCAAAACTCTTTCTTTATTACGGGAAAATACCTTTTGCACTGAGTTGTAGAAAAGGTTTCAGTTATGCGCGTAATTCAAATTAAAGTAATAATAGTGTACCTTCTGTTGTTGTAGATTAGATACAGGATTGTAAAATGTTTTTTTTAAATGCATGCTGAATTGGAGTCATCTGCTTGATGGTTTCTAATTGAATCTTGTATGTTATTCATCTGGGGAAATAATAACTCGCAGGCATAGAGAAATGAAAACATGGTTCAGATTGCATGGGGTAGTTTCTTCAAACCGTTAAATGTGTCTGGAACCGAAATGCGAGTTTCCAAAATTTCGTGACTGGCATTTTTACTTATATTGATTGCTAATCTTTCTGTTTCAATCAATTCCGACTTTTTCCTTGTTCCAATAAATTTTTGAATTCATTTTGAACTAAGCTGGTGTGGTGCAACGAGTAGCAAAAACATTTTATTATTGAACTTGGATGTTGTGCGACTACTCAACCCTACCTTGTGTATTGACTGAGATTTGAAAGACTGGATATACCTTTAAGCGTTACTTCCGTTATCTCCGATAGTTTCATTTAAATGTTTTAAATGTAAATTATCTGTAAATATTAAATACTCCTATATCTTTAATTACTACGCACTGGTGACCCGGACGTGATACCTAGGCATCAAAAATGGTTGATAATGGCAAAAACGAAAGTAACGCTTAAAAGGTATATCCACTCTTTCGAACCCCAGTCAATACACAAGGTAGGGTTGAGTAGTCACGCAACTTCAAAGTTCAATAATAAACTGTTTTTGCTACTCGTTGCTCCACACTGGAAATCAAGTCAGTTGCAATTCAAATTTTTCAATGTCCAATCAATCGACTTCGGGCACGTTCAATTTATCAAATGAAGTCACATGCAAAACCATTTTGATCTTTCGAGTGGCCAAAATATTATGTTGCGTACCATCAATGGCACTCGTTGCATAGGTTTGTGATCCCTTCTCTAGGCAAACACAATTTAAAGATTTTCTTTAATGCTTATTTTTCACTGCACCTGAAATAATTTTAGTTCCATCTATTCCATCTTATTCTATTAATCCAAAATTCTCGTAAGTGCGGTGTTTGACTCTTTAACAGTTGCTGAAATAAATTCAAAGTATTGCTTGAAAATTAATGAGTAAAATAAAAAGAGGGTTTCTGTGTGCAGTGTAATTTCATGATTCTAGAAAATATTCATAATAATAATAAAAATTTTAAAAACTCATCCATTCTATTGGGTATGGGGATTAGTAAAATTAGGTCGAAAAATTATTATGACCTAAATTTTGTTTTAATTTATTCCTAACCTAAATAAAATCATTGTCTATTTTGAAAATAAACATTATTTATTGAAGTTGTTGTTGGTGTAACTTATGGCACTTGCCATGTATAAGCCCCTTGCAGATACAGCAGCAGATTTAAGCCTCTTGTTGTTGTTTTTTAAAGCAGCGCCAACTAGGGCCAAGAGTACGACTTAGCTACATACTCACCACATTTGCTTGCACAGCCCCTTTTTACAGGGGGACGCAGTCACACATTTCACAGATAGCACACAGAAGAACAACCATGCCCGAACCGGGACTCCCATAACACGAGGAAGACGCGCTACCTCTGTGCCGGAAAGCCGGCACTTATTGAAGTTTTGAATATAAGGCAAGCCAAAGTCTTAGCTTAATGATAGCGCGTCTTCTCCGTGGTCTAGGCGTCCCAGGTTCGAGTTCTGGTTGGGGTATAGTTGTTTTTTTTACCTTGTGTTCTATCTGTGAGGTGTGTGAAAGAGCCAACTCCCTGGAAAAAAGGGTTGTGCAAGTAATGTGTGGTAGTCATCTTCATATGAGCTAAAAGTCAGACTTCTACCCTCGGGTGCTTAGCGTCTTTACCTTCACAAGTTACTACACAAACGCGGCTTAAAATCGCGGGCTTGTCTACGGCAAGGGCCACAACCACACACGGTAAAAAGGAAACATGATTCAGCAAGGACTTCACGGATTGAAAAAATGCAGGGTGTTCATTAATTATTGTCAGGGTTTCCGTACCTTATAACTTTCGAATAAAAAAATATTACGCAAAAACTGACTACGTATTCGTAAATTACAACTCAAAGAATTTTATGTGACAACAATGCAATATTGGCGCATATGCAGTCTGGGTAGTTATGGCATCATAAAAAACCGTGGCAACCGTGCAAGAAAAAGCAATGTGTGCATTGTGGTTTTCCTAAACTAATTCAGTCATAACTATTCAACGTCGCTTCAGGACCACGTACAAGAAAGATTCTCTTTCGGATAATTCTATCAGACACTGGCTAACACGATTGCAGGAAACTGGTAGCGTTCTACACCGAAAGGGAGCGGGAAAACCGAGCACTTCACAGGAAAATGTTGATCGCATCCAAGAAACATTTACTCGTAGTCCACGAAAATCCACGAGACAATCAGCTGTGTAGTTATATATACCGCATACGACAATATGGAACGTTCTCCATTACCACCTTCAGCTAAATGCCTACAAAGTGCAAATTGTGCAAGCTTTAATATAAGCTTTTAATAGGCTTTTTGTGCACTTTAATATCATTAATAAATTCTTTGAGTTGTAATTTACGAATACGTAATCGGTTTTTGCGAAATATTTTTTATTCGAAAGTTATGAGATACGAAAACCCCGACAATAATTAATGAACACCCTATATTGTAACTACTGATAGGTAATTGAGAGTGGTCTCCCCTAAGATTTCCTGCATTTTCTCCAATACTCAACCTCCTAATTCACCAAAATTTTGGACCATTTATAAGGTTCCGAATATCTTACATTGCATTGAACAATACGAAGTGAAAGTATTTGTCGCGAAACCTTCATTTTTATTGAATTTGTTTGTCGAATATATATTTTGGACGCGTATTCGACACTGATTGACTTTGAAATTCAGGACAAAAATACAGCCGTAATGACAAGATAACATATCGTATTGCATTAATACGCATGCAAAAGTCTTCAATGCAGGCAATCGACAATATGGTGGATTTGATTCAAAATTTCATAAGTATCCACATCTTAGATGCTAAACCTGTGTACCAAATTCTATTTACATAGCTCTTTTTGTAATTACCGAGCTCTCGCTCACTCCAACCTTTAGACTGAGACTTCCTATAAATGGATTTCATACAACATTCGATAAGGACGTAATAATTCGGAAGTAATTACATATACTTCAAACGTTTTTGAACTATTGTGTTGTTATGTTCCGTTTTACAACGGAAGGAGTGATGATGTAGCTTCTGTGGGAATGGACTCCTGAGCACCCGAAAACAGAAGTTTGACTTCCAGCTCACATACGACACAAACAATTTTATAAAGCGGATTTCATTCATCCATCTACAGTTAGTAACTTAGATCTTGAACAGAAAACGCCAACTTTCTGGCACAGAGGTAGCGTGTTTTCCTCGTGTTCTGGGAGTCCCGGGTTCGAACCCTGGTTTGGGTATGGTTGTTCTTCTGTGTGCTATCTGTGAGATGAGTGAATGTACCCCCTGTAAAAAGGGGCTGTACAAGCAAATGTGGTGAGTGTGTAGCTAAGTCATACGCTTGGCCCTAGATTGGCGCTAATTTAAAAACAAGAGACGCTTTTTTCTGCTTAAATCTGCTGCTGTATCAGCTGGGGGCTTGTCCAATATGGCAAGTGCCATAAGTAACAACAGAACAGAAAACGATCACTTCTGACCAAGTACCCACAGTAGTATTGCTCTTGGCATGAGGTACTTTGTGCCCACGACAGATTTAACGAGCGCCAGCGACCACGCACACACACGCACAGAGAACCTCCCTTCGTTTGGTAGGTCCGAACTCACAACCCAAGGGTTACGAATCCAACATCCTACCAACGAGGCTATACCGGTTCAGTTATTGTGTTCATAGCCAAATTTAATACCAAAAATGTATTTTCCCAACTCAGGAAGATCTGATAATTGAAAATTAAATAGTCTCGATTTCAATTTTTTTGATGATTATAATACTTTCTATACACTTCGCATACGATAAATTAAATATTAATTATGATGAATAAAACTCATTGTGTGATTTGAAAACCGAAATCGAATATAATATCGAATTTTGCGATGTTTCTGATAATCGGGAACTTTCCAAACTGTATACATAATATTCCTTTATCTTTACTTATAATAAAGCACAATGTGTGTGTGTGTGTGTGTGTTGGCGGCGTACAGGCCAGACCATTTGACTTACAGCTACCAAATTTGTTACATGTATACCTTGGGGGCCGGGAATGTGCACTTTGGAGTCCTTTTTTGAATTTTTAATTAAAATTTTAATTAATTAAAAAATTAGCCAAATTTTAACGTTTTTTCACTATACCTTCCGAAAATATTACAGCACACAATTGATTCTTGCATCATATTAAAGCACAAAAAATTAGCTTTTCAATGATAGTAATGTTTTGACCTATAAATTAAAACTCTATTTTTAATGAATTTTTAAACATTTAATTTAATCGGTTTTTTTTTCAACAATAAAATAAAAATAAACAAAATAAAAATAAAATTTTATCTTCGCGAGGATCTAAAAAAAATCAGTTTTTAATAAAATGTTGCCATCATATTTTCAGAAGTTCTGATTAAAAAAAGTTGATTACGACCAAAAATAAAACTAAAATATAATTTATATCACGTGATCATATAAAATGAAATAAATAGAAAATGCGATATTTTTAAAACAATAAATGCAAGAGAAAATTTTTCTTGATCGTTTGTAATATCAAAATTAACAATTCAATTAAAGAATTAAAATAAATAAAAACACAAAATAAAAATATATTACAGAAGTGCGACAGTTAAAACTGAAAAAGAATTTTTAGAAATGTACCAAACGATAATCTTTTGAGAGCGATATTAATTATTTAAAAGTAAGAAATCTTAATCGAGCTTGAAGATGACGTCATTTCAAAGAAACGACGAACAAAAAGCAATTGATATTAAGTAGAAGTAAAATATTTTTGCATTCGCGTTTTTGTTTTTTAATTTTTAAAACACTAAGACATGTTTTAAATAGTTACTTTTACTCATGTGAAAAAATATATTGCGCAAATCAAAGAATTCGCCTTCGTGATTGTAATTTATCTCCGCATTTTAATGAATCATGCAAAATAAAAACGCACCTGCTTTCAACGAAACATACGTAATATTAAAGCTATACTGGTAAAAGCAGGTCAGCTATTTGAAAACGCATCTTTCAAACAAGGATACGTAATAATTACCAATGCAAAATTTGTAAAAGCTTATAAACACATTTTTTACCCGCATATTTCGGAGACATCAAAACTTCCTAACCAAAGCAATATCATGTTCTCACATGAGAACAAATAAATCAGCTTTCATTCCAAATTAAACATATAAAAAAGTCATTTTCAGCACGTGTCTGCATAAAATGAAACAAATATGAAACATGATATTTTTTTGGAAAATAAATGGATGGAAACGTTTTCTATTATATTTTACTATACATATATTACTAATCCAATTAAACAGTTTTATTTAAGGAAAATATGGCTTAACTTCTGCTAGGTATCTTCTGTAATCGGAGCCCAACAGCTAATTTCTTAATTTTTTTGTGGGGAGGGACATAAATCTCTTACCAAATGGTCTAAGTGAACTATATAATTAGTAGATTGAGGGGAAAAGTGCTGATGAATTACGACTTTTAAATTTTTACATATATCATCAGCTCTGTGAATCATGTTTAACAAAATATTCTAGAGACAATAAGTCCTTAAAATAAAAAAGTGGCACTCCAATGAACTAAATCAATCATCAAAGCTGATCGAAAGCTATGAAAATTTCAATATAACTATTCGATAAAAATTGGCGATTTTAGATCACTTTATCAAGATCTCAAAGAAGCCAATCAGGGTTACTCTAGAATAATTGGTCTAGACTATAAAAATGATGATTGTTCTAAACTTGCAATATTCAAAACTGAATAAATCAGCCAGAATTGGTCGCAGAAGATAGAAATGTTTTTTTATTTATTTAGAAGTTGAAATATTAAGAATATTTTACAGAATATTAATCTATAAGACAAAAGGAATTTAAACCATATTTTTTTGAAATATATTTATATACCAAAAAAATAAATAAAATGTTATTATTGAGAGCATTTATATACATCTAAAAATAAAATTAAAAACTTCATGTTTCAATTAACCTGTGAAATGTTTGCTGAATATATTTCTTGAGATATTATAAATTATAAAAGAATATTAAACAGTTTCAATTTCTGTAGGGAACATTCAACTTAAATGTAGGACTACTCTGCTTTCAGTTCTTAGTTTTATTTAAAGGCATGCTTGGATTGAGTAAAGAGGTCTTTATATTAATTGAATTTTGATCATTTCCATTTTAAATTAAAACTGAATTTTACGTGCTCTGATAGAAAATCAGAGAGAAACGCGGAGTTCAAAGATCAGGACTGCTACATAATAATATAAGTGAATGATATGACTATCGAAATTTGAAGCTTAAAAATATTTTGCTGAAAAACTTTTTATTAGACCAAGTTATATAAAATTGATTGAACCCTTTAATCGGCATTAATACTGGTGAACCAACTGGTCGCCAAAGGCGGCTAGTATACTATAAAAATGGATGATTTCAAACTATTTAATTTCATAGAACAGCTAGGCTGAGAGGTGCAACAGACAGATTATTAAACAAAATTACTGATGACTTAATTATAAAATAATAAATAAACAAATTTAATAGGCAAAAAAGATAAAAATGAAATCTGCTATGTATATTTCAATGCATCTTGTCAGAACCTAAGTTCTTGAACGACTAAACACCACGTGCTCGTGCAAGTTAAATTATATTTTTATCCATTTCAATTGTTTCATCTAATGAATCACTTTAGTATTTCAAACGATCCAAAAATCCTTGTCTCGCATTTATCGTTTAAAAAAATATCATATCCTATTTATTTCATTTCGTATAATCACGTGCTCAAAATGACATTTTTCTAGGTTTTATTTGTTGTAGTAATGAACTTATTTTTTTAAATCAGAGATTTTGTAAATGTGTTGGAAACGCGTTATTAGAAGCTGGCTTTTTGAGATGCTCATGCGGATAAAAACATCTTTATTTTTCGCCTACGGATTTTTGTTGAAGCCAAAACTCGCACCCCGAAAACTACATCATGTTCTGACATGATAAAAACAGGATAGCAAATTTGAAGAAAAACTGAATAGAAAAATTTACCAGTACAATTTTCAAGTCTCTTTTCTTTTATTTTTTCCCTTAATTATTACAGTATCTGTAAAAAGCGAGCGTCAATTTCAAATAACGTTCATTAACATGTTTGTCGAAAAGCGGGTTGTATTGAATTAAAAAAATATATCTGCATTTTCACAAAGTTATTGCAATAAAAATGAATAAAAATTAAATCTACAACACGTTAATTAATTTAAAAATTAGTACTAAATGTTTTTTTTGTTGATAAATTTATCAGAATTTTAACAATCTGTAGTCTGACAAGTGATTAGATTCAAAATTATTCACCTAATACAAATATTTGTTTATTGCTATGAAAAATAAATATATATAATTATTTTTAAGTCGACTTTCTCTGAAAAATTAATTTACATCTCTTAATCATTACGTAGGCGTTTTTAACAATTAAATTTGGAAAATAAATGAATGAAACGTCAAAATGATGCACAGTCTTGAATGATGAGTCACACTCGACATTGGACCGCAAAGGGTTAAATTAGAATTGCACGAAACTGGTAAGCTGATTTAAATTTACAAAGATTTTTAGTCATCGCAGATTTACGAGGAGTGATCGGTAATCCGCTTTTCAAAATACTTCCAAAGCTTACGGTTAGTTAAAAAGAATTTTGTCAGCGTTCTTGTAGCATTTTTCGAACAAATAAAGAATTATACGGATCCAGCCTTTTTATCCTATTGTTAACAACAAAAGTAATTTTATGATAATCTTAATCCTGCCTACTTGGTCGTATCCTATTATCATATTTTCAAACATAATCTGGAAAGGTAACATTTAAATATTATAATTCGGAAGTAAAAGTATGCTGATTCCATAAAAATCTCAGGTATTTCATGGTTTCTTAGTTGAGTCAATACGGCGATTTATTCCCAAAACAGAAAAATGTCTTGTAACTTCATAATAAAATACTGATTCTCCAATTGTGATCTGCATCGTTATAAGAAACTCAATGCACAGATTTGTAAAAATTCCATTTTCATAAGAGCTAAAATTCAATAATTTTAATTCTACTTACTTCCATCCCATTCCGTTAACTCAATTCCTCATCCATGCAGAGTTCGATTTTCAACAGTTACTGACGTAAATTCAAAGCATAGCGCGAAAACTTATGTATAAAATGAAAAAAAAAGTGTTTTTGTTCGATGTTTAAATTTATATTTGAGAAAGTGTTTGCAATCAACAAGCTTGTCACCTAATTAGGCTAATCATTAAAATTGGGTCAAAAAATTCTTATGACCTAAAATGTGTTTTATTTATCTATTCCTAACCTATAAAACAAACATCATCGTCTATTTCACAAATAAACGGTACTTGATGACTTGATAAACGGTACTTTTACATGAGGGATAACGGAAAAGGGATTCAACAAGATTGTTAAGCTATAGAAAACACTTATGTAAATATAAATTAGAACATTTATCCTCCCTTAGTCTTCTCGCATTTTTTGCAGTACTTAACTCGCTATTTCCTTTAAAATAGTAGACAGATAAGACCACAAGTAACGTTTGCCGGCTTTCTGGCACAGAGGTAGCGCCGTCTTCCTCGTGTTCTGGGAGTCCCGGGTTCGAGCATAGTTGTTTTTCTGTGTGCTATCTGAAAGATGTGTGACTGTGCCCCGCTGTAAAAAGGGGTTGTGCAAGCAAATGTAGTGAGTGTGTAGCTAAGTCGTACTCTTGGCCCTAGTTGGCGCTACTTCAAAAACAACAGACGCTCCTTTCGGCTTAAATCTGCTGCTGCATCAGCAGGGGGTTTGTCCATGGCAAGTGCCATAGGTAGCAATAACAACAAATACCGTTTACTTGGCATTGGCGAATATGAAATACAGATCTTTGACGTGAATCCAATATTTTTATGGAATCCATCGGGAGAATATATCTATTAGGCCTCTTTTTAATACCGATAAACAGTGAAACTCGAGTTAGCAAGTAAGACTAAAAAATTATTATTCAGAACAGCTCACTTAGGCATAATGACACGCCTTGAAGATTTCCTCATACAGCCAATTTGAATAGTTTCACTCAAATGTAGATTTCAGTATCAAAAATCTAATAATTGTTTGAAAAAATAGATTTCCTTGAGGAAAATTCTATAATTGGGGGAATGTTTTGAACGCGAAAAGTAATTTTCGTTTTTATACCGCATGAAGATTCATTTGCGTAAGGGAAGAGTTCAAAAACTATAATCATTGCATTATTTTCAATTACAGAACATCTTTCGCGCTTTTTTGCATTGTTCCATTCGGCTTTGATTTCATGAAAATGATGGTGAGAATGAAAGTGTAAGAGCTAAATTATTACAGGAGTACAGTCAGATATATATGTAACAATAGAGTACATTAGTAATATTGCACAAATTCCAAATTAAAACAAAATACTCAATGAAATTAGTCATTGAAAAAAGAGTATCTAAAGCAACACGATCTAAAAAAAAGTAAGCGCCCTTCTAATTCAGTGCGTATATCACCTCATTCTATAATAAAATCCTCTAATCATCATCCTCTTAGTATAATATAAAATCCTGTTAGAGGAATTGGATTAGGAACTTGAAGCGGACAGCAGATGACGTGGACCATGACCCTCGAAGGTCAAGGGTGGACGAGCGAATTCTTTCTTCCCGATATATCTCTGCCCCTAGCTTTCTTTCAAAACGTTTTTACTCCTGTGCTGCAGTTCAATTTATCATCGATTCATCGATCTCTTTTCCGCACTTCGACAAAATTCGAGGTCTAAAGGTCCGTTCCATCACGAATATTGTGTGATGATATAAAGCCCCAAAGTCAGCACACCTCTGTGATAGATCGAGTATTAGTACGAGGTCTTTGACTTTTTACCTCAAGAGATCAACCATGCCGTAAGGCGGGATTGATAGGAATGATGATCAACTCTAGAAGGTAAACACGATAATTTAATTGACTCCTCTGCTATCTCATAATTTTTATTTCGCCTACGTATTTATATTCTGGATGAACAATAGCGCATATTAAAGATTACGTTATATTATTTTAGTGCCAACAACCTGGCACATGGGTAGATGCGTCTTCCCCGCCGTCTGAACATCCTGAGTTCGAGTCCCGGTTGGGGCATGATTGTTCTTTATCTGTTCTATCTGAGCTATGTTTGAATGTGCCCCCCTCCCCTCTGAAAAGGGACTGTTCAAGTGAATGTGATGCTTGAGTTGCTGTTCTGTATGTAATGTCTTTATGAAATGTGTTGTCTACCTGTAAATTTCGAGTGATACTTAGTGGTACACGAGGATTTTTAAATGTTCTCTAAAAATATTATTTTAATAAAGCAGCATCAACATCACTGATGATGTCAAAGCGATTGCATTAAAAAATAGTTTGGGTGTAGAAGATATGTTTAAAGATATGTTTTTATTTTCTAATGAAAAAAACTCTCTCCCGCCAGGTGAAAATCAAACTTGACATTAATAATTGATTAGCTTCGAATTTCCCCATTTTGCCTTTGCAAGGAACTAGGGCAATATTTCTTACTAGCCACTTTTGGCAATTAATTAGCATGCTGGGATTAAGGTTACCGGAGATATTAATTAGATATTTAACATCCCCACATCTCACATTCGCAAAGAGAATCACAAAAAGACCCTTCTCTTATCCAATGAACTGTACCAGAATTCATCAACTGCCTCTTTAACAGAATTATTTTTTCCCACAATATCTCAAAGATTAAAAAGCAAGCATTTCTTCAGTGCCACGGTAATTCCAACAATTATCTCAAGAAATTTGAATTATCGGCCACTAAATTGGTCTCTTGCAGCGGTGATGGAGTTCAAAATGTCGAACTCTTGCTTTTTGACTGCTCCAAACTTATAGAAGAGAGAAGGGATTTTATTGTGGATCTCAATGCCACCTCCACTCTATGTTTGGTCGACAACAAAATGGTCTTGTTCTCATTCTGTAAATTCATTGCCTTTGCTGCTTCAGTGTTTAATTAGTCTTGTTCTTATGCTTTGTTTTTTTTTCGGTTGTTCTTATCTTTATTTTTATCTGTTTGTATCTATGTAGTCTCTTACATCTGTAAGCCTTGTGCTGTACTTTGTGGTGCACAAGAAAATGAAATCAGATTTCGATGGGGATTTCCATGACACACGCATAAGAGGCAAAGAAAACACAGGGATCTTTTTAAAGGTATATTGTTTAGGTAATTAATTTTCATCCTCTTGCACAAAGCATGGGAATCTCGTCTTTTAGCTGATTCAGCAATTATACTAAGCTTCTGTTGAATTAATTAACTAGAACAAGTGGAATGGATCAAGAAATAAGAGAACATTTTAGAATGATATTACTATGGGGAAAAATAAGATGGAGTTTTGGAAATTAATTGGGGTTTAATTTAATTTTAAAAATATCATTAACTATATATAAAATGGTTTAAATACCTTCCAAAATTTAAATTTTATATTTTGATAGACCTATCAATCATGCTACTATATTGGACACCTTATATCGTTCTGTTCGTAGTGTTATAAATATCCCAAGTTTCTGTCTTCGCCTTCATACTTCCAAACACATCACAGGAAAGAGCGAGCATAAGTGTTTAAAAATTAAAATATTAACCCTCCAGCTGCGTATCGCACGATTTCTGCCGGTTTGCAATCAGCCCAGTTTTTGTCGAAATACTGCGTTTTTCATAGTTTAGAGCGTTTATTTTTACGATTGCTGATTTTTATTTTATCATATTATTATCGAGTAACATCTACATCAGCTTACTTTCTTTGAAAATTATTTGAATTTATTTGCAAACATTGCATTTAAATATGGATTTTAAAGAATTACACAGTCAGAGGGTTAAAAAGAACTTGTTGCCATTATTTCATTCTCAATTGTAAGTACATCAACTGATACAATGTCTAGTTACTTGTCATTTAAAAGATGTGTTTAATTTGGAATTTCAAATTTCTCCGAGTCTTTTATATACTTTTAATTTTTTTTTATCTCTTGTATAAAAAATATAGAGGAAATATGGTAATCATCACATAAATTTGAGCTCCCGATTTTAGCAAATTTTGACATCTCTTACCTTCTTAAATCCTAAAAGATATTTTTGGAATTTATTTATTTGTAAACACCATAAATAAAAAACACTTTGAGCTTCGTAGGTAGATGAAAGCTGATATTAGTTCGCGCTGTAAGTTTTTGTTTCCATTCTACTTAGAACTAATTACATTTTATGAACATTATCTCCTCTCTGTCTTAGAACAAGGGATTACGATAAGTAAAAAACGTGAAAAGTTAGTTAGATATAATTTGATGTACAGTTTTAGCATCCAAATTTAAATCCATATTAAATTTTGAACAAATCCATCAACGTTGACGATTTGTTAGTCCATGCATTCGTCCGTCCGTAAGCGAGATTATCAAAAGTGAAAAGAAACTGAGTGAAATGTTTTACTAAATTTATATAATTGTATCTAGTTTGGTTTCAAATGATCGACTAAAAGTTTCTAAAATGCATATTTAATTTTCTTGTCAATACTAAGAATATGTTAATATGGGAGCATCAAGAAATACAAATTTCAATAATCATGGCTTTAACGGCCTTGTTCATGGTTCTTTAAGCGGGAATGGATTATTTTAGGGAACAAACGAAAATGTTTTGGAAAGGGCGTACCGTAGGTTAAAAAATTTTTTCGCCATTATTCTCTGATTTTTTAAATCATATTATCTTAATAAATCTTAATTTATTAATATCTTTAAAAAAAATAATAAATCTGTCGCCACTTTGAAGTACAAAAAAAAAACCATGCAGACAAAATTGTTTCAATTAAGTCGAAAATACGCTACAGCTTGACTCTAAAATGTCATGCTCGTCATTTGATGACTTATCAAAATAATTCGATATCCCCAAAACCTTCTAGCGTATGATCTTATAAAAATGTTATTTCTCTTACCCGAGTAAAATTATGACCCTTTGATTAGGCCACGAATGTCTAGCACAGCGAACAATAGTAACAAAATATCGATTCTAACATGAATATAGAATTTTTATTGAATCTCGTGCAATGCTGGACGATTTTTTGGGGGATAATCCTCTCAGTACTAAATAAATCAGAAAATGATATTTAAATTTTAATCGCTTTCTTTCGAATTCATTGGAACCAAAATTCGAAGCAAAACTGCAATCGGTACCTCAAAAATTACGCAATATTTTATATTGAAGTAATTGTTTTTAAATGCCTATAAAAGTATAGGCAGTTAGACACTCAACTATCTGACGGATATTGTTTCAAATTTGATTGGTGTCTACCTTTCAGATCTTAAATCTGAGCATCAAATTGTATCTGGCTCTCCTTTTTTTGAAATTATCGCGTTAACTTATTTCGGAAAGCCGGGTTGACAAACTTCCTCTGTATTGATTTTGCTCAAACTTTTATAGAAATCTATAAGCTTGCTATAAAGACTACGCACCAAATTCCGTCAGCCTTAATAAAAGTGTTTCTGAATTATTTTGGTTACTTTTCAGATGGCAAACATAATTTTTTTAAAAATTTTTTTTGCTTTTCAAGCTTAGGAAAGTCTAAAACGTATAGATTCGTTAAAAAAATGTGTGATTAAAATTTTACTTCCCCCTTTACTTCGTAAGCGAGAAAGCAATTACAAGATCCATTCCAAAATGAGATGTGTGTTTGTGAAAACGGAAAATTGGTTTTATTAAACTAAAAAAAGATCATACAATTGAAATATCGTAATGTAGTTTTAAACAACAATAGGCATAAATGTCGTTCAATGAAACTATTTTAAATATTATAAAGAAATATTTTATTTCAATTAGTTAGAATAATTTATTACAAAAACATACATTTCAAATTTCGATTTGAATAAAATGGTTTCTAAGGTTTCTAAAACAGACATCACTATTCATAGTTTTAAAAAAATCATGATTTAAAGAATAAAATAGTTAACAATCTGGTGATAAGAAATTTGTAGCAGCAAAGGAAAAACTGAATTGCTATAGTTCAAAAATAAGAACTTTCTCTCTTTTCAAAAATAAACAAGTAGAATTTTTTGAAAATTAAGTTAATTCTTAATTATATCAACATTTTTTATATTTTAGTTACTTTTCATTAAACAATTACGATCAATACACACACACACACACACACACACACACACACACACACACACACACA
>JAOUZG010010699.1:2460937-2475975 GCA_026289955.1 Argiope argentata
AGAATAGATTAGATAACTTTATTTAGTTTTCATGATACTAGAAGCTATTTTTATATAAGATATTTTATAAAAATTTATATAACAATTGTTTATAGTGAAAGAATACGTAGTAAGAAGTTCAAATTATTTCATTAATGTCTCACAGCTATATGAGTTTTATCTAAGGATTGAACTCATACGTTTGAATTATAATCGAATAATGAAGATGTTTTTCAGACATTCCTTTCTCCAAATTTCAATATCAGACCAACAGAAAAAGAGCTTGGCAGATTTAATGAGTTCCAGGTTTGTTATATAAAGAATCTTTGCTGAAGGGTCCTTGGTCAAAAATGGATCTTGAGCTTTTGGTCCTTAGTTGCAGACGCCGGGGGTTTGCAATCTAACCCCATCAGTTCAAAAATCTAATTGAAAAGCTTATAATTTGTTGTGCCCAATCACGTTATTTTACAGCTCAACTCTGCTTAATTTCGTTGAATTAATGTCTCATTTTGAAGCTATGTGACTATCATTTTAGGATCGATATCAGAATGCTAAACCGAAGTCAAAATTACGAATCAACTAACGAGGGTAATACTAAACTGGCACCCGTACTGACAGATCGCTCTCCGCATCTACAGATATTGGTCGAATTACGTTTCAAGCATGGGACGAGCTTTTTTCCGAGAGCCAAGATTTTACTTTAACCCTCCATGGGCCCTTGTAACTTTCAGGTCACATTTTAATTATCGAAATTTTATAAAATAATTATAGCTTTTTTCATGAGATGGCGCATAAATCTTAACTCTATGACGTTGCAAACACAACCAATACTACCAGGTGTCCAAAAAGTTTCCGTACTGATGATTTGTGAATTTATTTTACAAAAACAACAGGTTTAAAAAGAATCCTTTTTATGCCAATGATAAAAAAGAACTTTTAACATAACTAAGGAAAAAATACAGAACTTATATTTATAATAAATGTTCAAAATGTCCACCCCTTTCTTGGAGACAAAGATGAACTCGTCTGCGCATGTTTTTCGAAACGTGTTTTAACATGCGAGGAGTGGTTTCTTGTATCTTTTGGGTAATTGCTCTTTTCAAATCATCTATTGTCCTTTAAATATCCCCACAGGAAAAAGTCCGGGATGGTCAGATCAGGGGATCGAGGTGACCAAAGATTTTTTTATGCTTCTAATGCATAAAAATCTCGAATCATTTCTTTATGCAACGGTTAGTAGACGATAAAATTTAATATACTTGAAAAAAAATCATGGACAATGATTTTTTTTTAATTTGGAGTACTGGAACTTTTTGGACACCCGGTAGTATTCATGACTATTTCTAGTCTCATCAACCCAAAATAGTAAAATAATTGCTGTGCAATTTGTTGGCAGTAAAACTATGCAAAACCATTTGATCCTATTGAAATTATTTGTGCTTTGGTCAGTGATTACCAAACTATGTTTATGGATGCATGTATATTTATGCTACACCAAATACAAATTGTTTTATGGTCTTCCACATATGAGCTATTATACGCAGAAGTGCAAATTTGATAGGCCGGTGTGACTTGAAAGTCCATAATGATTATAACGCAATAAAATTGCTTAAACACAAAAATTTGTTTTCATTTGCAGATATTGGTTTATAATTTCTGATTTTTCGTCCCTACAATTTTTTTCTTCTGAAGATAAAACAAAAATTCAGCCCTTAGAAGGTTAAAGCCATTTTAATTCTATTTTGAATGATGAGAATTTTTATTGTTATAAGAAATGTAAATCTTATAAACATACAAAAATAATCTTTTCCTGATAAATCATACCAGATTCTCCAACCTGCCACGAAAGCGCACGGATTTAAACCACTAGGGCTGAATTAGCAGATCATTGCAACAGCAACACTGGTGGAAACAATGGTTGAGTCCTAAGGGCCATCACCAGACACGGTTCAATACTTCCCGTAGGAAGTGCGTCTCGTCATAGATGGGAAGGGCCTACCCCCACCTATTAATGCACCCACCAGGGAGGTGAGATCCAACCACCATACCGGAAGCCTCTCATCCTCAATCACGAGGTGCTCTGCGGGAGTTATAAATTTAAATTTTAAATCTTATTGTCGCTAATGGGATTCGAACTCACGATCTTCTGACTGCGAGACTAGTGTGATAGTCATTCGTGTATGGAGAGTCAGATTTTCTTGATGCAAAGAATCAGTCATCAAAAAAGTTAATGAGTCGATTTATTTTTATAAATTCTGTATACGTATAAGTAATAAGACCATTTATCGCATTAAAAAATTTTCAAGTTCTTTTTCCGTAATTCGAAAAATATTAAGGTGATGCCTAGTTTTATACTATTTGACTAGGTATGTAATTTTTGATTTTAATATTATAACATGACGATTTCAGCATAGAAAGATCCTAACTCTCCCTCAACAAATATGTTCGATAAAAAAAGCATCTCTAATTTTAATGAAAGGAAGTGTATTGACTTTCTAAAAAAATCATTTGATCAAGAACTATCATATTAGTATACACATGTATTTTAGAGGATAAACACTTAGATCTCAGAACAACTTAAAATAAATTCAATAATAAGTTTTAACCAATTAAAAAAATATTACTATTTTAGAGTTTTACGATGATAACGCTTGGAAACATTAGTGCAAAAATGGTTTGAACAAAATAAATATATAAATAAAAATAAATTTAACATTGTCAAAATTTTCTTTTTAATGACACTAAACTTGTTTTCTTGTAAAGTTTTCTTGAATTCTGGACATTTATTTTATGTGTAATATTTTTTGAATAATTTTCAGCAACTGATTTATTTGTTTCGATAAAAATTAACCGGTTCTCATAAAATTGCGTGATTGTCTTCCATTGTTAAGACTTTTTGAAGGAATAATTTTGAAATTCCTCAGCAAAATCCTTCTAAACTTACATGCCATATCTGTAGTTGTAACTAATAGTACTTGCCATGAACAAGCCTGCTGATACATCAGTGGATTTAAGCAGAAATAAGCGTCTCTTGTTTTGAAGTATCGCCAACTAGGGCCGAGATTACGACTTTAGTTACACACTCAACACATTCACTTGCACAGCCTCTTTTTACAGGAGGGCATATTCACACATCTCAGATATAGAACACAGAATTCTGTGCCATATATATGCCGCAGACCATGCCCGAACCGGGACTTGAACCCGGAAAGCCCAAAACACGAGGAAGACGCTTTACCTCTGTGCTAGGACGCCTGCATGCCATATCTAATAAATTCATATCTAATTTTACATGAGGAATCATAAAGTAAAATTACATAACCATGATAGATAAACTAGCGATTTGAAAAAGATCATCCAGATGTTTAAATTGACTTTAAAGCTTTAAAGAACGGAGAAAAAAACATGAGACATTTTGTCTGATTATCCTCATTCTATAAGACGGAGTAAGATGCATTTGAGAATGGATAACCATGATTTTGAACGGAAATTGCGGTTATCCGTTCAAAATTACGGATAACCGCAATTTCCGTTCTACGGGAACTACAAATGAAACGTCACATATACATACTTTTCCATACTTCCATCTCATAGTGATTTAAGAAATTTGATCTTTATCAGACTGAAAATGAATCGTATCTCATTACGTAAGAAATTTAGAATGAAATTGAGTTTCGAATCTTTCATTTTTAGTGGCTTCTAACTAATGAATTAATCTATAATTAATGAATCGAAGTTACAGAAAAAAAATGTGAAAGTTCTCCGAAATGTATATAAAAATATAAACTAAATTCTCACTACAAAATAAATAAATAAATAAAATATCCTTCTACAATATTTTATCACGATTACGTCACAGTCTTAATCTCTTGCGCTACAAATTAATTGGCAGAAGCTTGCATAGCAATGTGCATAGCAAATCATCATAGTACAACCTTCCCGTATTTACTCTACTTCTTACTAGTGATGTTAGATTTTCTATGCTCACAATGCATTAATGCAATTCTCAAATTTCCCCATATGAAATTCTTAACTTTCTTCTGTTCATATTAGGGAAACCGAAGTTTAAACAGGAAGGGGGTGGGTTTAGTAGAATTATGAGATAAACCATTAAAAACACTTTCAATAACCATTGAAGATATCTGGAAAATAGGTGGGAAATGGAGGAAGACGGAAAATAATTCCGATTAAGTTTATGAATTTGAAAACAAATGGAAGACATCTGAGAAAAGAGCTTTAACAGTAATATGTTTCAGGTTATATATTTGGTTAAGAAATAATAACCTTCCATCTGGTATAGATGTTTGTGAATATTGTAAATACAATACTAATCATTGAATATGTAATATTTCATGGAGGAAAAAGGCAATTTATTCCACTTTCACTCCATATTTTGTGATAAAAAAGATAATCGAATCAAAAGAGTATTTCATCTGTCCTTCTTTTAATTAAGGAATAAAAAAATAAATGACAATGAATCAATAGAAATTAATTTTTATTTATTTATTTGTCTTAAATTCTTGAATTAGAATTATACTCAATAACATGAATTAAGTACGCTTTTGGAATGCTTAACTCTTTTTTTTTCCAGAGAGTTTTTATCTATGAAAATATTTCAATGTAACATATATTTTGCCGCCATTTGCACCACCATTTCTATAACATATTGAAAATTTTAAGAACCAAATAGTTTGATCTACGTAAAATGTAATTACATTTAAAAAGAAAATTCGGGAGGGGGGATTTTTTAAAGATCCTTTAGAACTGTTGTTTCTATTTCCAATTGAGTTTATTTGAATTACGACATAACCACGGGATAAAAGTAAATGCGGCTCCCAATCATATAAAAAAGTCAAAGAAAAAAATCAGCTATACTTCATTTTAAGTTTAAAATTAGTAGTCAAAGCAGAAAAAGTCAAAGAAGAAATTGTACCTATGCTTCATTTTAAATTCAAAATTAGAAACCAAATCATAAAGAGCCAAAGAAGAAATCACGAGCTATGCTTCATTTTAAGTTCAAAATCAGAAGTCAAAGTAGACAAAGTCAAAGAAGCTCGACATTATTAAGTATTTTGATGTCAATTTCCATCAATTGTCGCCGTTCTGTCTGCTTATTTTAGAAGAAAACCAACTATTAACTAAGACTGGCGCCGTCGCATTCGTTCCCTGTAGTTAATTATCAATACATGTCATGTTTATTTAGATTAGAAGTCAAAATGTTGATGAATTAGTTAGGCACACTGTGTTACTAAGACATCCGTGTCTCATAAATTTCGAGATGTTAACAGCAAGCTCCAGCCACTAGCTTGCTGATCAGATGCTACCCCACGCTGGGCTTGGATATCGTGATGACTCTTGACTGACTTTCCAGCAATTATGCTTCTAATTACTTTTCTTGGAAATACTTCTCAACGTACACTTCGGCTCCTAAATATTGACTTTTCAAACGGTGGTGACTAATTTACAGCAAATACTTTTACTGAAGGTTTGGACACCGAATCTGAAGCAGTTGGAATTGTTCGTATTGTAATCGGCATGGTGATGCTAGAGTCTGATGACGAAAATTAAAAAATAATTCATCTCAGTTTCCTTGAAGGGCCTATTCATGGTACACAAATACATAAAGCATCAATACATTGCCACATTCATACACAATACAACTTAATTTTCATATTTATTGTATATCTGTTTCTCATTTGTTCCCCATACTTTAGATGTTAATTTGTCTGTGTTGTAAGGTTTACCACGTAAATTTGTCCTAAGATAAATTGGTTTAGTTATTCACGCATTATATTAATGCTACTTTAATTAAGTTATTCATGAATTACATTAACGCTACCTTAATTAAGTTATTCATGAATTACATTAATGCTACCTTAATTAAGTTGTTCATGAATTACATTAATGCTACCTTAATTAAGTTATTCACGCATTACATTAATTCTATCTTAATTAAGTTATTCCCGCATTACATTAATGCTACCTTAATTAAGTTATTCACGCATTACATTAATGCTACTTTAATTAAGTTATTCACGCATACCAAGAATCATTGTTAATGATTCTTGTGATAAAATCTTATTTTTTAAAAAGTATTGTTAAACAAATTAGTTAGTAATATTATACAAATTAATTAAACATAAAAATAAGCGACTGCAGATGCAACGATAAATTAATTTAAATGTGGGTTTTGGCTCATAATTCTTATGCATAATGTACAAATGTATTAGAAACAAGTTTTTAATGAAATGAAAAGTGTAATTAGTCACCTGAAGATTCGTACTCGCATTGAATGCCATTGCTCTTATATGAAACATTCTCTTTCCTGGAAGTTGGCAAATATTTCAAATTTGAAAAGTGTTTTAAATATCATTAATAATTATATTTTAATCAATTATGGTTTCAATCAAGGAATGGTGATGATTGTTTAAATTTAAAAAAAATGGATAGAAGTAAAAATTATGGTCTAAATTTTTATCTTGTTCTCGAAAAAATGACTAATATTGAAGTTTATTAAACATCTTAGTAAAGTAGTCTTAATACATTATCATTTTAAGCAAAAAAAAAAAAAAAATCACCATCTAAAATTGACCGAAAAAAGAAAGAGGGAGGGTGAATTTCATCATTTTAAGTTAATTTATGACTGCTTCAAGAAAGATCGATTAATCAATTAATCTTTTGCTTGATACGAGTGTTTAGCTTAATATAATGAAGTTCATTATATTAAGCTAAACACTCGTATCAAGCATGCGATTATTTAAAATGCGATTTTTTAAAACATATCAGTGAGAACAGAATTTTTTTACTGGACATCATTAACAGAACCAGTGGCTTATATAAAAAATTAGATTCAACAGTCCATTTATTGACTGAAGTGCATAAAATATTTATTTACAGCATTTAAAACATTGTTTTAATTTGGAAATATATATCTAGCTCTAATGATTTAGAATGGTTTTTACAGCGGGTGGGCATTCACACTCATTACAGATAGAACACAGAACAGGACTCGAACTCGAGACGTCCAGATCACAAAGAAAACGTACCCCCCCCCCCTATGCCAGAGCGCCGGCTTAGCATAACATAATAAATATTACGAAGATATAAAGAAGATATTAGTCTATTATACTAAAGTCTTGCATTAAAGCAACATAAGCGGATTTTTTTTCTCAATAATTTCAACAGTTTGAATTTTGGATAAGAGATAAAAATCCCAACTTAGATCCTGAGTTCCCTAACTATGGGTCGTGAACAAAAATTGAATGGACCCTGAAATGTAGGACGGATTAGAGCCTTGTTCGGCAGCATTCAATCGCCAGTTTTGTTTATCTTTCTACTGAACGCACGCTTTCATTTACAGGCAACTGCATTGCTATCCCCCTCTGTTTATAATATCTCTATGCTGACGACTGTGTGCGACACAACAAGCGCCGGTGGGGCTGTGCTGCTGTTGCGAGCTGGGAACAACCCTTGCCTGTTTGATGAAGCTATGGGAGTCTACCTTCCCTTCACTACCTCATACCAATGGGGCCCCGGGTTTTCGGCTTTGGCCAACCTTAAAATTAAATTGAACGTATCAAACTCACTGCTGTTAAAAGTAACTAAAATTGAAAATAAAGCTAAAACTGTAATGACCCCCCCCAAAAAAATTAAGACAAATACATCCTTTCTATTGAAATAAACTATTTGTAATATATTTAAATCTTTACTTATAATAAAGCTCAATGTGTGTGTGTTGTCTGTCTATTGGCGCTCTACAGGCTTAACCGTTCGAACTACAGCTACCAAATTTGGTACATGTATACCTTAGGGGCCGGGAATGTGCACCTCGGAGCCTTTTGAATTTTTAATTAAAATTTGAATTAATCAAAAAATAAGCGAAATTTTGACATTTTTTCGCTATAACTTCCGAAAATATTACAGCACAAAATTGATTTTTGCATCAAGTTAAAGCTTAAAAAATTAGCTTTTCAATGATGCTGATGTTTTGACCTATAAGATAAAATTTTGCTTTTAATGAATTTTTAAACATTTAATTTAATCGTATTTTTCAACAATTTATTTCGCATAAAATAAAAGTAAAATTTTATCTTCACAAGAATCTCAAAAAAAAAAAAAAAATAAAATAAAATAAGCTTTTAATAAAATGCTGCCTTCACATTTTTAGAAGTTATGATTTATAAAAATAAGACAATTACTACCAAAAATAAAACAGAAAAATATAATTTTCATCACGTGATCATATGAAATGAAATGAATATGAAATGTGATACTTTTTAAACAATAAATGTAAAAAACAAATCTTGATCGTTTGCAATATCAAATTTATTAATTCAATTAAAGAATTAAAATAAATAAAAATAAAAAATAAAAATATGTTACAAAAGTGAGACAGTTAAAACTGAAAAAGAATTTTTAGAAAAGTACCAAACGATAATCTTCTGAGAGCGAGATTAATTATTTAAAAGAAATTTTAAACAAAACTTGAAGATGACGTCATTTCAAAGAAACGACGAACAAAAAACAATTGATAATAAGTAGAAGTAAAATATTTCTGCATTCGTTTTTTTAAATTTTTTAAAAAACAATAAGACATGTTTTGAATTGTTACTTTTATTTATGTGAAGAAGATACATTGTGCAAATCAAAGAATTCGCCATCGTGATTGTAATTTATCTTCGCATTTTAATGAATCATACGAAATAAACGCATCTGCTTTCAACGAAGCATACGTAATATACTGGTAAAAGCAGGTCAACTATTTGAAAACGCATTTTCTTTCAAATAAGTATACGTAATAATTAATAATGCAAAATTTATAAAAGTAGATAAAAAATAATTTTTACCCGCATATTTCCGAAACATCAAAACTTTCTAACCAAAACAATATTATGTTCTCACATGAGAAAAAAGTAAATCAATTGCCATTCCAAATTAAACATATAAAAATGTAATTTTCGGCACGTGTCTGTATAAAATAAAACAAATATGAAACATGATATTTTTGGAAAATAAATGGATGGAAACGTTTTTTATGATATTTTACTATACATATATTACTAATCCAATTAAACAATTTTATTTAAGGCAAATATGGCTTAACATCTATAAGGCATCTTCTGCAATAGGAGCCCAACATCTAATTTCTTAATTTTTTGGGAAGAGACATAAATCTCTTAGCAATTGGTCCAAGTGAAATATATAATTATAGATTTAGGGAAAAAATGCTGATGAATTAAATTTTTACATACATCATCTGCTCTGTGAATCCTATTTAACAAAATATTCTTGAGACAGTAAGTCCTTAAATAAAAAAGTGGCATTCCAATCAGCTAAATCAATCATCAAAGCTGATCGATTTATGAAAATTTCAAGATAACAATTTGATATAAACTGGCGATTTTAGATCACTTTTTCAAGATATCAAAGAAGCCAATCAGAGTTACTCTAGAATAATTGGTCTAGATTATGATAATGATGATTGTTCTAAACTTGCAATATTCAGAACTGAATAAATCAGCCAGATTTGAAGAAGATAGAAATGCTTATTAATTTATTTAGAAGTTGAAGTATTGGAAATATTTTGTAGAATATGAATCTATAAGACCAAAGGTTTTTGAAATATATTTATAAACCAAAAAATAAATAAATAAAATATTATTGAGAGCATTTATGTACATCTAAAAATAAAATTAAAAACTGAATGATTCATTTAATCTGTGAAATGTTTGCTGAATAATTCCTTGAGATATTATAAATTAAAAATATATATATAATGTTTCAATTTCTGTAGCGAACATAAAACTTCAATGTCGGACTACTCTGCTTTCAGTTTTTAGTTTTATTTAAAGACATGCTTAGATTGAGTAAAGAGGTCTTTATATGAATTGAAGTTTCATTATTTTCACATTAATTTAAAAGTGAATTTTACCTGCACTGATAGAAAACCAGAGAGGGATGCGGACTTCAAAGATCAGGACTGCTTAAGGCCTACATAATAGTATAAGTGAATTATATGACTATCGAAATTTGAAGCTTAAAAAAAAGTGCAAACAAAAAACATTATTATGAGACCAAGTTATATAAAAAAAAAATTGACTGAATCCTTTAGTCGGCATTAATACTGGCGAACTGACTGGTTGCCAAAGGCGTCTAGTATTAAATAAAAACAAAAATATATTTAAGGTTTTTTCTTTATTTGAGCAGCAGTTTTCATTGATATTTGTAACACTTTTTCCATAGTGACTGTTTTTGGAAAATGTAAGTAGTTCCACAACTCATAACTGTGCTTCCCCAGTATTTATGCCCACTTTTCTCTAAAGAAGTCAATAGCTGAGTCCAAATTTTTAAGTTTTTGTTAGATGGGTTGGAGTCCAGTTGATTTTGGGAACCATTGACTTAGACATCATTTCTCTCTTTAAACTTCAAAGCCATACAAACGGGAAGTTTTTTTTCTCCCCACCTTCAGAATAACCGTATAGCAGAACCAAATACACAATTTTTTATTGAAATGGATTTGAGCTTGATATCTCCTAATCCTGAATCCGAAACCTTGTCAAAGCTGCGCCAACGATACAAATCAAAATAAAATAATTTCTCTATCCATACATAGTTAATAATAATTCGATAATGCCCGGGAAATCGATAATTCTTGTCACTGTCCCTTCTAATAAATATAAATCTAAGTTATTTTAAAAAGGGTTTCCCTTAATATAAACTATGTATTTTCAAACATTAATAAACAATATTTTTGGTTGAAACTCTGTAATCATAATAAGAAAAGTTCTATTTCATGATAGTTTTCTATCAAAATTATATTCTCAGCCCTTCGACTTTCTACCATCTTGAGTTGCCGTTGGTTACAGATGCTATTTATTTTCCTGTTATAAGTGCAAAGATTTTGTATCTCGAATTCGTCTTTTTATATTACAAATAACTTGGAATTAAATTTTGGAGGCAAAATAAATAATACTTGCTTGGAGGTTTTTGTTTTCTTTTCATCTATGTGTATTTAATTTCTAATCAATTAACAAAAATTAACAGCATAAAAATTAGAAGGGAAAAATTATTTCTCTTGTTAATGTGATAGGGTTTCTTATGAATTTAACATTGATATGATTCATCTATGGTTTCGTGACTATAATAGTGGAAATGTCATTTATTAAATTTAACAATGGAAATACATTGAGAACATATTATTCTGAAACTAATTATTAGGAAGACATTTAAAGAGTTTGATGTTATTTCTATTTACTTCTAAACTTAACGCTGGAAACCTCTTGAACAATCTTAGCGTTTTGAAACGAACAGGAAAGCAAACACAGTTTTAAGTCAATTATGTATTCGGCCATATAATGTCAATATTGCGTATTGGGTTCTAGGTTCGCCATAGAACATCACATGGTCACAGAAGCGGTCTTCTCTACGAATGGCCCAGGGTGCAAGAAACCATTTGGAGTCCTAATATTTAAGTAAAAAAAAAAAAAAAAAAACCGAACATGAGCACATATAGTTAATGCCTGTTTATACAACATGTGATTTTGTTTTTTCTAATACATCAACTATTAATTAATTCAGAATAATTTTTTAAAAATGCAGTTTCTTTTTCGGTGCTTAATATATCAAGTGCATTTAAGCGTTATGAACACATGCTTAACAGAACATAATTCTTTTTGCGAAAAGAGCACTCAACACTTGTTACAGTAACTGGCAATCATTGTAAAGAAAAGTTTTAAAGCAGTTAATGCGTTTGGAAATAACTCAATATAATTATTAGTAGTACTTATTTCAATATGTCTTGTGCGTTATTTGAATTACTTTCATTCAAAATCAAATCCCGTATCAAACAAATTTCCTGTATTAGGCTTTCATTTACAACTTTGTTATAAAACTTTACAAAGTTTTGGGAACATTTATATGATTTATATTTTTCTAAAGTATTTATGACAATGATTAGTTTCAAATCAAAAATGATATTTTTAACACTTCTAAATCTATCTTTTATTTGTACAATAAAAGTATAAATTACAGTGTTATATAAAATAACACCTAAATTCCTGTTTCGAGTTTTTTTTATAACTTCACCTTCTGCTAGTTCGGAGCATAATCTTTTCCTTTTTCGACGGTGGGACCCCGCGCAGTAGCGGGACCCCGATGCTTGGCATCCGGCGCATCCTTCGGATGACCGACCCCGGATGGCTGTTAAATTTCACGCTTCACGAACATATGGTTCTTCAAAAAGTGGGCATTGCAAATCGACCGTTGGAATTTTGAAATGTTTGTCAATAGAAAGGAAAAATTGGGAAGCTTTTCCAAATATGCACGCACAATTTTTTATCATGCCAGAACATGATGTTGTTTTTGGCGTCAACAGAAATCCGTAGGCGAAAAATAAAAATTTTATTCTCTGCACAGCAATCAAAAAATCAGCTTTTAACAGCGCGTTGCCATAGCATTAACAAAAGCTCTAATTTAAAAAAAAGTTAATGACTTCAGCCAATAAAACCTAGAAAATTTTCATTTTGAGTGCATGATTATATGAAATGAAATATTAATAGGAAATGTGATAGTTTTTTAATCAATAAATTCCGGACAAAAATTTTTGGATCGTTTTCGATACTAAAGTGACTCATTCAATGAAACGAATAAAATGAATAAAAATATAATATATCTTGCTCGATCACGTGGCGCTTGGCGGTTCAAAAATTGATGTTCTAACATGATACATTGAAATATGCATAGTAGATTTCATTTTAATATTTATTATTTTATTTATTTATTTAGGTTTTGACTTTTTTACTTGTTATCTTTATTGACATACAAAAATTTTATTTTATTATGGTTCATTTTTTCTCCATATTTCTATTTAAAAATTCATTTAAAAAATTAAAGTTCTCTTATTTGTGCATATGTTTCATTATTTTATGAAATAAAATAGTTCTCTTTTCAGTTAGGGAAAGTTTTTTGAGCGATATATAATAATTTCCGAGTTATCGTCGTAAGTCCGATTTAACAAAGAAAGCGTCGTTTCAAAACTTTATAGCACTCTCAATTATCAATAGAATTGTAATAATTTTATATTGAAGTTAATTTCATTACGATAAATCGATACAGTAAAAATAAATAAATAAATAATGAAGTAAATGCAGATACAGTTAATTAATGATACCTCAAAAATAGATAAATAATGAAATAATTTATAGATGTTGTTAATTAACGAGGTTAATCACTATGTCGATTTGCCCATTCTAGTCATTTCCATTTTATAGTAACTGTGTGAAGGTACAACAAAAAAAAAAAAAAACAAGTGACGTAAGAACCCCGATTTTTGACGATTATTTTATTTTTTATTATTCTTTTAAATTTTGTTTGCCTCAACATAGTACAACATCATAATCGCGCAATAAAAACCCAATTGAATCAAAAACATTAGATTAAACACGGAGTTCTAACACCATCCAAAACAAAATGTAATTTTAAAACTGGTTATCAGTTTCTCTTATATATAGTGTAACGAAAGTATGATAATCGACAAAAAAATTCAAATTATAGAATTTGGCGAATCTCCATATTTTACTTTCCTGAGTTCAAAAAACAGTCCCCTATTACAACTTCCTGAGTTCAAAAACCACATTTTTGGAATATTTCTGTCTGTTGGCGACAAAAACTCAGAAATACTTTAGCCCTTTCAAGGCTCATGAGAAATATGCTTCCCACCAAATTTATCAATCTTCGAATGAAGTTCTATAGACAGGGATAAGTTCTTTCGAATTTTTCAGCAACACAGAAATCTAGACATTTCAGTTCCTTATCTTGAACAGAAATGCTGTGTTTTTATTTATTCCTTAATTATTCTTTAACTAAATGAATTAATTAATCAAATTAAATTATCTATTAAGTTAAACTAATCACTTTTCTGCTGTCAATCTCAATTCTAAAATATATTTTAATAAACTATGACTAGAAAAAATGATCCTTTAAAGGATTAATGTAGAATTAATTAAAAATTCTTTGTTCAAGGAGGTTAGTTTCTTCAAAACATCCTGTCAGCGATTTAGTGTTTCACGTTTGAAAAATATTGACTTTGATTTGTGTCATGGACAAGAATTCATTTGTGTTTGACCTTCGAGCAATGTGAAGATTGGTAAGCACACAATTTTTAAATAAATTTGCGTTTCTATTTTCGTACTTTTGAAAATATTGTAACCGTGACTTTATATTTGTTGGCACATTTGAAGGTTAAAAACAGAACTGTTTCACAATACAAAACGCCAGGCATTGGTACTGGTAAAAAAGATATAATAAACTGATTACTTTCTCCTCTTAACTGAGGGGGGGATTTTTCAACTCGGAAAAATCATCAAAAGTCCGGTTAATATTTTTTATGCGAGTAATTTTTTTAATGTTTTTGATTATTCGTTTTTTTAAACATTTTTTTTTCACTAAAAATTAGTAATCTTCGTAATTACAAGTTTTGATTTTTATTATTAAGGCTGTTCTTAAAAGTTAAAAAAAATTGAAAAAAAAAAACTTTGTACAATAGTTACGAAATAATTAACAAACTTAAAAGTTCCAAACTTTCAGGGGTTACTAATTAGATGCAAATTAATCGACTAGTTTTCTCAATTTTTCAATAAAAGGCATTGTTTGTTTATTAGAACTGCTTAATTAGTTGGAAATAATTAGAAAATTATTGCCATGAAAGTCAAAAAAACGTAAGTTGATTAAAATTTGGAACTTTCATAAAGTTTTAAAACAAATCCAAAATTTTTATTAACAAAAGAGAAAAACAACTCCATTCTGTTGTAATTGATTTAGTGTATAATGAAGTTTTAGGCACATATCTCTGAAAAATATTGCTTAACCATAGTTCAAAATAGCGCATATTTTTTTTCAAGAACAGCCTCAACACACCCTGAACTTGATCATCCCTTTAAATACTGCCAAGTAATATGAAAAAATTGATTTTAATTTTCAATTTTATGCACCTAAGTCTCGTCTCCCCCCTCTTTTTTAACACACACACACACACACACACACACACACACACACACACACAC
>JAOUZG010010699.1:2523678-2548943 GCA_026289955.1 Argiope argentata
CACGCGTAGTCTTTTTTCTCAGAGTGACTTCTGTTGTATTTATTTTGCAATGATTTTCACCTTGTGCTTAGTTTATTGTAAGCACTGTACTTGTGTTCGTTTCGGTGTGTTTTGATTTTGTGAGTTTGTGTTTTATTTTAAAATATAATGTTAATGTTATATGTTACTAAGTCTATAACATTTTTTTCCTTGCAATAAGATAGATAGATAGATAGATAGATAGATAGATAGATAGATAGATAGATATAAATTTAAATATTAATTCATTCCAAATTAATTTTTTTAAATTTAGTCCCTATTAAATTTATTCCAAAAGGTTCTCATATTTCCTGTTCCAATTCCTACATTTTTTATTTATTTTATTAATTCTACACGTGCTTTGTGAAACTGCTGATCTTAACATTTTCCCATGCTCTGTGTGAAGGGATAAAAATCTTTAACACTTATAAAGTGTTTTTTAACGATACTTATATTTCACTTTCCTAAGTCTATACGTGTCAAAGAAATCCTCACAAAAATTTAACTATAAAATCACTGAGGAAATAATTTTGATCTTCTGTTTCTGCCTCACGATGTAGACGGACGTATTCTTGATCACTTACACTTTTTGAACAAATTATGCATCCCCAGGGGAAATAAATTGCTTTTTAAAAATTCAAAAGTGTCTTCCATTTAGTCATGCTACTGCTTACAAAATATGTTTACATATATGTAAATCTTGTAATCATTAGTTGAGTACATTCAGCCTAAGAATAATTATAATCCATTGAATAATTTAACACGCTATGTTTTGCAATTTGGTAAGGAAATTTATCTGATTTATATACAATGCTAAAAGTATATACCCTAATTTACGTATTCAATCGATTTTCATGAGCCAAATTTATAAAATCGAATTATTAAAGTATCTAATATCTATGAATTATGTGTATGTAAAACACAGCATTGTGAGATTCTTTTTTTACTAGGAATAATGGGAGAATAAGTAATTCGAGACTCTTCGACCCATCATGAAGGCACAAGAATTTAAAAAATAAAATCGCGTTCCCACAACCCGTCGAATCTTCAGACGAGCGACGCGTTCCCCCGTTTTACCCCTCTTGTGGTTCCTCGGAGTGCTGTGCACGCTTCCGAAGTTTTCCCGAAAATTATCGATAAAGTGTCCAGGCATCAAATGACCCCAAGAAACCACAAGAGGGGTAATACGGGGGAACGCTTGGCTGGTCAGAGATTCGACGCGTCGTGGGAACGCGGCTTAAGGCTGAACAACCCGGACCGCCGCAATATCAACATTGGGGCTGTAGGTGGGTTCTAATGGTCGTCATCATCAGCCAGGTTACAGCCCTTCCCGTAGAGATATAACCCGCCATCGATGGGAGGAGTCTACCCTCACCTATTAATGTATTTTCCGTGGTGGCAAAATCCAACCACCTTGCCAGAACTTTCTCATCCTCAATTACGAGGTGCCTCATTGGGGAGTTATACCATAGAACAGACTTTCCGACCCGCCACGAAGGTACACGGATTAACCAACAGAACTGAATGACCGGACCGCCGCAACAGCAAAGTTCGGGATCTGAGGTTGGGTCCTAATGGTCGTCACCGGTCAGGTACAACCCTCCCCGAAAGGAGTACGTCCCGTCATCGAGGGGGGAGCCTAACCCCCACTGTTAGTGTAACCACCGGGTTGGCGAAATCCAACCACCATACCGGAAGCATCTCATCCTCAATTACGAGGTGCCCCCCGGTGTAATACCACGAGGGTATAAAAATACTACACACAATCCAAATGATTTCTGGCGTGTGTAATAACTTTTTTTGTTCAGTTAATAACTATTATAATAGTTTGACACAATGAATAAAAGAAAATGCTAAAAATAAGCTAGTCACCCATATGTGGCACAGACTTCATCTCATAACACACGATTGTCTTTTTGTAAGTTTTTAAAGCGATTCATGTAGATAATCTACACGAATTATTAGGACAGTCTCCAAGGCCTGACAAAGGCAGGGGAATACGGGGCTGTTGCCCCGGGCCCCCACATAAGGGGACCCCCAAATCAAATAGAAATTTTATTTTACGTTTCCTTCTTTAATGAGTATTCTTCATTACTAAAGTAGTGAAGCAGAGGGGGGCCCCAAAGAAGCTTTTTTCCGTCAGCCCCAACTAGACTAAGTTGGGTCCTGATAGTCTCACAGATGGACGTCGAACTCAGAAACTGGCTGCCACAAATTTGAAGGAGAAGACATCATGGGTTTTTTGCATTTTTTTCAAGATAATTTAATTTCAGACTTTCATTCAAAATTACGATTTCTTTTATTGAGTTTACTGCTTGATTTATAAACCACTAATTCAGGGAAATCTTTGCATTAGAGTATTTCAATAATCGGAAGTCAATGAGTTGTTGAATTATCGCATTTACATGTTTCTGAGAGTACACGGCAATCGAGAATCAACCCGTCTTTGGATTCGACTCAGAATCTGATGGTTGTCTTAAATATATATGTTAAATCTGTGAATTGAATTTCATTTATCTAGCCCTCTTCATTTTGTAGTTATCGTGTTAACATATATTCGAAAAACCGGACAGAGTTTCTTTGAGCAGATTTTGCTAAAAATTCGACAGAAATCTGTAAATCTTGTGAAAAGACCGCATGCCAAATTTCAGCTGTCTTTACCTCAAAGCATTTTTGAATTATCTTTGCGCAGATGGGTATTTAAAAAAAATGTTTTTTAGTCGAATTTTAGTTGTACCAAATGTGGAGATTCTTCAAAATCCTCGATCTTGAATTCTTTGGCGATTTTTATACTTCACTAAACTGCGTAGGCGAGAAAATATAACTGTTAATATAAATCTAATTTTGGATATTTTGGAAAGAGAAAGGGGTTCCAAAAATTTACCTTTTCTGTAGACTTCAGCTGAGTAAACTCAAATATCTAGCGTCTCCTTTATTTCCACTGGACATTGAACATTACACTATACTTTAATTTATTTCCGTTGAAAATAACTGCTATAATGTTACTGGAATGTTCCTCTTCAAGATGAATCTACAGTCTCGCATTCCTTGGCAGAAATATTAGATTGAAAATTGAACTATTCCTGAAATAAATGGTATGCATCGATTCTGTCTTTATCTTTCCATTCTGAAGTGATAAAAATTGATTGTGTAGACGTTAATACGAATCAAGCAGCTATATTTGCGTGATGGATTGTCATACCAATTATTCCACCATACTAATCTAACTTTTTCGCAAATTGATGATTGTCAGAGATATTTTTGTCTTTGATATGACTTTTCGGTTCGTGGGAATTACATTTTACATTAGAGGTGGTGACAGCAGGGGGGCTAGAGAGGCAATTGCCCCCCTCTGTCGGCGAGATATTTAGAGTTTCGTTGGCTAAAATGTTCACCATTTCAGGATGGTTGTAGAGAGCTGCGCATTATCGAATATGATTTTTTAAAAACCTCCTTGAGATTAATATATTGTAAACAATCGAAATATCCAAGTAATGGTTAAATTGTTTAGACTGTATTTGGCAAACTATTCGATAGGGTGGTAGATCAATAATGTGCCGTATTTACATTGACAATTTTTGAAAGACCTAAAAATTAAAAATAATGGACGTAGAAGACATATGTTAGGCAGATTTTCAGACATCTGATTCAAATGGCGTTCATTCACCTTATAATTTGTACTGCTTTTGACAATTTAACCGACAAAGGTGATAAGCTAATTTATTGCCAATTTTTGATCACTCTACTATAAATTCAATGCGACGATTGTCGAAGAAGTCTGCAGATTTCCGACATTTGATTAAATAGTCGGTCCTTTAACTTATAATTTGCGATTATTTTGGCAATATATCTGACAAATGAATGAGTTATCGCATCATATCGCATAACAACATATATTTTTTTACAAATGTACAATAAACAATGAAAGGAAGGGCTAGTATCTGAATAAAAAAAGGAATCTAAATAATACTTGGTTTTTTTAATTAAATGTAAAATTAACTATTTTGAGTTATTTTGAAGCCAAATGAGAGATGTTGCGCTTGCCCCTATGTCGAATTTGTCATGCCTCCCCGTCGGCAAATTCCTATCGCCGCTTCTGTTTTTGTATTTAAAAATGTATTACGAAATTTGTCAAATAAGACATATCTAACTCGAAAATTTTCAATTCTTTATAAGTTAAAGATTAATTTATTTACATACAGCGTTAGATTACCTGAAAACATAAACGCGCGTTTAAGCCATCATAAGACCATCACCGAGAAATGCCGAATTTCTATTTTGAGATGAGTAGATATTAAAGAAAGAAGGAATATTTTCTTTTTGGAATGATATGGTAATTAATTTCCTTTCATTATTTACTTATATACAATGAAAGACATTTTTAGTTGTGACTAAAGACGAATAATACTTATGTAAAGAATTTCAACCGTAATTTATCAGCTTAGCTTCTAAAATTTCACTCATACTTATAAAAATAAAGTGTAGTCTTCCCATGATCTGGGCGCCTTGGATTCAAGTCGAGCTCGGGCATAGTTGTTCTTCTTCTGTTTTATCTATCAGGTGTATGGATGTGCCTCCCCCCTGTAAAAAGGGGCTGTGAAAGTGATGGGATACGTCAATCTTGGACCCTGATGTCGCAATTAAAAACCAAAAAAGCCCCCTTGGCATAAAAAAAAACTACTGACTGCGTTAGCGAACTTGCCCTTGGGAAATGACATTAAAACAACAACGATAAATATAAAGGGTAAAAACATAAATTAATAAAATGTTGAACTTTCCCAAAGTAATCGCAGAAGACGATGTTTGACGTGCCTTTTCAAATGTAGGTTCAGGGCCTGACCAAGGCAGGAGCATAAGGGGCAATTGCCCCCCACATAAGTAGGGCCCCTAAATCGAAGGAAAATTTTACTTTTACCTTTCCTTCTTTAATGGATGTTCTTCACAACTAAAGTGGTAAAATAAAGGGAGGCCCCTTTATTTTACCACTTTAAGAAGTTTTGAAAAAGAAGTTTTTGCCCCGGCCCCCAACTAGGCTAAGCCGGGCCCTGTGTAGGTTTGGTATTCGTCGATGTGCAATTAAAGGGGTTGACATAAAAGAAAAATCAAATAAGGCATTCTTATTGTTTTCGAATATCATCGCTACAATAAGGAAAATCTCTATCAGCGTTTCGTCAAATTACACCTTGTACGGTACAAGGTACTCTTTATTTTATTAACAAGATTGCACCTCATAACAAGAACAAAAAAAAGTCATTAACTCATTTTTTTCTCTTTAAGCTTGGCTTATATATATACACCTATGGTATATTAAATATTAATGGTTATAAAATGATCATCTGAGTTTTATTTTTTTAATTTAAAATATATCATAAATTAAATTTTAAAAAACTTAGTTCCTAAATGTAGTAAGGCCATTTATTTCAATTAAAAATTTTAATGATTGCTGTAATACTGAAAAAATAATAATAATAAAACATTGGTTATTAATACTATACATTAATAAGCATGCTTCAACTTTGTTTCTTAAGCTATTTTTTTCAGCTTTAACTTGATGCAAGAATCAGTTTTGTGCTGTAATATTTTCGGAAGTTATAGCGAAAAAACGTCAAAATTTCGCTTATTTTTTAAATAATAAAAATTTTAATTAAAAATTCAAAAAAGGGTCACAAGGTGCGCATTCCCGGGGCCAGAGGTATACATGCTGTATACAAATTTGGAATACAAAAAGGTATACAAATTTGGTAGCTGTAGGTCCAACGGTCTGGCCTGTAAAGCGCCACCACACACACACATATTGAGCTGTATTATTATAGATATAAATGTAATTGATGGCAGAATATGAATTTGCAGTTTAAAAAAATTGTCGGCGTCCAGAACATCAGGAACTGGGATTCATTAAGAAACTGCCGATTCCGTGTTATTGGTAAAAAATAGTACTTTTTTAAAAAATAAAACCACTGATGCAATTTAGTTCTCCCACTTATCATGTCAAAAGGTACCGGCTGCATCCTGATTGGCCAGTTATACCATTGGTTATCTCTCTCACCTATTGGTTATCTCTATCAGCATTTGTAATATATTTTTTTGTTATAGCTTTCGCTGTATAGTTTTATACGAGAAACTCAGCCTTTCCTTTATAATTTTCTTTCTTACAAACTTTTGTTAACAAAAAGGATTATTTTTCTTTTTTTTCCAGTTTACTCCTATTTAATTTAACTCATTGGGGGGGGGGAATACATGAATAGAAATTAAAAATTATTTAAAAGTAAAAATTAATTAATTGATAGATTTTTTTCATTTTCTTCTTTGCAAACTTTTGTTACCAAAAAAAATATTTTTTTTTCAGTTTTACTCTTATTTAATTTGATTTCTTGAGAAAAACCCCGCATGAATAGAAATAAAAGCTATTGAAGTGTAAAAATGAATTGATTAATCTTTTTCATTTTCTTTTTTACAAACTTTCGTTCCGAAAAGATTTATTTTTTCTTTTTATCATGTCAAAACTTGATGTTATTTTAGGAATAAGCATTAACAAAAATCCGTAGGTGAAAAAGAAGATAAACCATAGGCAAAAATAAATAAATAAATCCGTTGGTGAAAAATTGAAATTTTATTATCTGCACCAGCATCTCAAAAAAATCGGCTTTTAATAACGCGTTGCCATCACATTTACAAAAGCTTTGATTAATAAAAATTAATTACTACAGCAAATAAAACCGAGAAAACAGTCAGTTTGAGCACGTGATTATAGGAAATGAAATAAATAGGAAATGCATTGAAATATGCATAGCAGATTTCATTTTAATCCTTATTTTTAGTTTTACTCATATTTAATTTGGCATCTTGGAAAAAAAATGCATGAATAGAAATAAAAACAATTGTGTACAAATTTAGTAATTAACCTTTTTTCATTTTCTTTACAAATTTTTGTTTCTAAAAGGAGTTTTTAAAATATTTTTTTCAGTTTAACTCGCATTTAATTGGATATCTTGGGGGAGGGGGTGATGCACGAATAGAAATAAAAACTATTTAAGTGTAAAAATATTTTTTAATCTTTATTACTCTTTATTAAGTGTAAAAATAATTTTTAATCTTTATAAAAATATGTATTATCTTATTTTAATACATATTTTTAATCTTTATTTAGAACGAAATCCACTTTAAAGTATCGTTTGCATTTTCCCATAGAGCTGCGGGTTCAGAACTTGGTAGATGAGGTAGTTACCTAAGAAAAATAAACAGTAAGAGGTCTGCAGGGTGATTAATTTATCAAATTTATTTTCCTGGTTCAGAAATAAATAAATTTATAAAAGATACAAATTCAATGAACTTTAAAATCATAGGAAACTATTAATGGTTTACTAAGCGTAGCCATTAATAGCTTTCATCTGCATCATTAAGGCTTGTGCTTTTTACGTCCCTTATGAATATCAGCATCTACATCAATAAAATTACAAAAGCGTATGCCGGGCAATCTTAAGTTATCTTCTATTTTCGTTTCTTATACTAAATATGAATGTCTTATGTATGAGTGTCTATGCATGCATGTGTTCCATCGACTTTCTTACTTACTTCCATCGTTCCATTCCAATTCAATTAAAATGATTGAAACTAAATGTTTCTCAATTAAGTGATCAGGGCCACACTAGAGCAGGGGTATACGGGGCAGCTGCCCCGGGGACCAGCTTATGTGAAGACCCCAAATTGAATAGAAATTTTATTTGTCGTTTTTTAACGTTTTTTACGTTGTTGTTTTTTAACGTTTTTTACGTTGCTGTTTTTTTAATGAATGTTCTTCATTACCAAAATATTGAAGCAGAGGGGGCCCCAAAGAATATCTTGGCCCAGGCCCGAATTAGGCTTAGTCGGGCCCTGTAAGTGCTACTGATATGCATAAACGCAAGGATTCTTTTTTTTAAATCTAAAATTATCATTCTTACAGATAGTATTTCGCCATGCTTTAATTTTATAATTTTGTAATTTTTTATAATCTCCTGGGTTAACAAACTCCATAATTAATATATGTAAAAAATATGCGAAGGCTTTTTGATTATGCAGAAATTATTTATTCATTAATGTCCGTTTATACAGCAAGATATTCTTTCTTATTTTTTGGATGTTCTTTCAAATTCATTTTTGATTCACAGCGGGCACACAACTAGATTGATTTAATTTTCTATCCATAATAGTAAGGTTTATAAATAAAGTTAAATTTGTTTTTATGTTCATGTGCGAATATTCATTGAGCATTTACGTTCTGCATTTTTGACATTTGATCTAAAGATACAAAACTGAAAATAAAATTGAATTTTATGATGTATCGGAAATTTTCATTGAATAAACTGTTAATTTTCATGGTAATTGTATTTTATCAATCTAAGGCAGTAAAAAAATTCATCAGATATCATTAATAACTTTTTGATTTTATTGGTAAAAAATGAAAATACTATAAAATTTCAAATTGCTTCATGCATATAAAAATAGAACATAAATAATCTATTTCAATGTTTTCAGATCTTTTTTTTCAATTCTGCAAAATATTTTGAATGCTTAACTTAATTCAAAATATGATTTTCACTTTAAAGCTTGATATTATTGATTTTTTTTAATTTAAAAAAAAATCAATACTGTAATATTACTTGAAGTCTTCAAAAAAAATAAATATAAGACACATAATTCATTTATCAATGCAAAATTATATTATTATATGTTCATGCAGCAGAAGAGAAAAGTTTCAGAGTTGTAACTGAAAAAAGAATGCAGATCGAGTATTTGAAAATTTGAACAACATCACAAAATTTCATTTTGAGGGAAAAAAAATAAAAATACACTTAAATGATCCCGACAGACCAGAACCATAATTTAAATAATTTAAATTTGTTAAATATTCATGTTTATTAAAATAATTGTTTACTTTATGAAATATATACATCTATAGATTTATAATATTTTTTGTAAAAATTCACAAAGCATATAAAGGAAATACTACTGGTGAAGCAAAACCAGCTCCTTTTCTTCATCAAAAAATAGTTCAAATAAAAATTAGACCTTAATAACATTTCATTAGTCACAAAGATTACTTTATATTCACATAATATTTTTAAACTACATATGCAGCCACAACTACATATGCCATAAACAATTATAATACAAAATTTAAAGCAAATCAAAATACACCTGCTACATAAATTATATCCTCATGTTTTTCTTCTAATTTGACATGTGCTTGTTTTTGATTTTTTAAAAAATTTCATTGTAATTATATGATGACAATATGATATATAATTATAAGATACAATTTATTTTATATAATGAACTGGGGTTTTTTTCTGAGTTATAATAAAGCAGCAATCAAATTTTGATATATTTTCTTCGTGGAGGCAAGAAGGCCTCTACAACTTTGTAGTTCACTTTCTCTTGTAGTTTTTTCTGTAGATTCCCTTTCACCAGTAAATGCAGAATCAAATTCTTTACCATATTTAGCATAGGATAGACACACTTTTGATGAAAAAAAACAAAACAAAGGAACTTGCTTGAAAGATTTGAAGAAATTTTTCCTGACATTCATGACAAAGAATATTCTTCGATAAAGAAAACTAAATTGATTGCACAGAGCAATGTAACAATTTTAAAATGATGAATTCTCTATTTCAGGTTCGTTGCAGTTGATAGAAGCTTTCAGAATGTCATTCGAACTGCTGGTCTGTGAATCAAAGGATGTTTTTGTCCATCATATCTTAGCCTTTTCAGACTTTGTCTGCTTTTATTTGAACGACCTTTAGGATTTCGGCAGTCAAAACTAATAAATTCTTTTTAAAGCAACATTTTGAAAAAGAAAAATTAAAAACAAAAAAGGTACTTAAAATAGAGTTAATTTCAACTTTAAGCCAGTATAGAACTGTTTTTATATTTAATTTCAAAGAAACTGAAACGAGCAATTCGAATACGAAATGTATGACTAACAAATAAACAAACCAAAACAAACAACAAAAGAAAGAAAAAGTATAAGTTTTAACATCTGCCAAAACAAAAGCAAACAAGTCCAAATGAAAACAAGGGGACGTGGGATCTTAATGACAATAAAAAAAAACGCTGATATTGAGAAAAATACTAAGAACCCACAATCCTTCAAGTCAACCAAGGTTCTTCCCCACAGATTTCAGCTCTTATCATGCCCAGAAAGCAGCTCTCATCAAGCCCATTGTAGAGGACAGGAAAGCATAGTCGAGTGCCTGTGAGAAAACCACTCATTTCTGCCCGACACGCAAAAATTCGTTTGCAGTGGTGTCGGGAAAGAAGCCACTGGACATCTGAGGATTGGGAACGGGCAATGGGGTCGGATGAATCACGCTACACCTTATTTTGCACTGATGGAAGACGTCGAATTTGGTGAGAACCCCACGAAGCCATGAACCCATCTTGCCTTACTCGCAATGTGAAAGGGTCTGGAGGGAATATCATGATAATTCTGAAGGTAACATCATGGTATGGAGCATGTTTTGCTTGGCATGGAAGAGGTGTCCTGATGTTCCACGAGAGTAAACAAACAGCTATGTGATATCTAGATATACTAGCAGATCAAGTGCTCCCTGCAATGTTTCATTTTTATCCTGATGGCGACGGATACTTCATGGACGATAATGCAACTACACATCGCACCAGAAGTGTTCGAAATCGGTTGGCTGAGCATCAGCCTGACTTCCAATATCTTCCCTGGCCACCACATAGCCCGGATCTTAACACCATAGAAAATTTAGGATATGATGGAAAGACGCATCCGACAGGACACCCCTCTTCCATCTAATTTACGAGACCTAAAATGCTGCATAGCCAATGCATGGTATTATCTTGATGCAAACACACTCCAGAAGCTTGTAGACTCAATGCTCAAAGGAATGAGAGCAGTTATCCGTACAAAGAGGGGCTCAATAAAATATTGATCTTGGGTTTCTAATTCATTGGCCTGTGAGTGTATTTCAATAGCATTAACACTTATCTATTTATTGAATTTTTGAAACTTCTGGGCAGAATTTAGTTTCCTGACATCATCATAATAAAGAGAAATGTAACTGGCCGGTCATCAATTTTAAAAATGCTCGCTATCTTTCTTGGCATTTTAAGTTTATTAATATTCATTTAAATAAACAAATAAATAACCAATCTTTGGCTCTTAATTAAGGAAGTAAATTATGAGATTAAAAATTCAAAGAAACACGGAGAATTGTTCAAATTGCTTTGCAACATTGAAATCTATTGTTAAAAAACTTATAAAAACAAAATTTAAAAAAAATGCTATAATTTGGGAATATTTGTTTAGCAAATAAGCTAGTATTTTCAAAAAGATAATTTTTTAAATATCAAAATGGAACAGAAATTTATTTTGAGCATTAAAGTTATCTATTTTGAGAATTATAACGGAGAAACGTGAAAAAATTTTATTTAATTTTTACTAATTTATTAAATTTAGATTAATTTTTTTAAAAGAAAACCCTGAGATGCATATTTTTACTCTTCAAAATATATTTTTTTATTCTCAATCAATAAACGTCAAAAATCAAGTTAAGTTTTTCAATTGATATCATAATATCGTTTTGTAACACATGCAAAAGGTCGCATGAAAATAGCTTAACGAACACATAAGCTATTTAAATGTTTTCTTCACTTTTTCTATGAACCATATGTATCCTCCTTTCAAAGGATTCTACAAATTGAGGAAGCATAGTTTTAATAATTCCGATTTTTTTAAAAATCTATAGGATTATAAAAAATAATTTTTGTGTGTAAATTTATAAAAGCTTCTGATCAAAATATAATAATCAATTGGAAACAGTTTAATAATTCTTCATAAAATATCACTTACTTTTTGCGCTAACTGTCCATCTGAAAAGCTATGCATCCGGAATGATGATAGTGGCTAGAAAAAAAATATATAAATACTAATATTTAAAACGCTTTTCGCAAGAATCGCTCCAACAACACTAATGATTAAGTCTGATATTTTATACTGATATTTATGCTGGGGTCACATTCGGCCAGTTACAAGACGACAAGTAGACAGCGCATGCGTGGAAAGGCTAAAAAGTGCTTATCGGTCGATAGCAGCTAATTGTCCCGACGAGACAATTACATGCCGCTGTATTGAATTTTTTTTACTGAACATTCGTTTGTAGAATTTGGCTGGAAAAAATTGATGACTTATCAGATTAATTCGGACATTTTTTGCTTTTTCTGATGCAAGTGTTTTGTTTTATTTTTCATTTTAATTTCCTTTTTTTCTATAAATTTTCAAATTTATGCATGTTGACCAATTTTTTATTTATTTTAACCTGTTTCTTTGTGTAAATATCCATCATTTTAAAAGAATACGCAGTGAAAAAGAAATATCCAGGAAAGCCAAAACGACAATTTATAGCCAAGCATGGAATGTTTGGATCTATATTATGAAATTATACATAAAACAGTCCCTTTCTGTGCATGCGCTGCCTACTTGCCCTCTTATGAGTAGTCGAGTGTAAACAAAACGTTATATTTAAAAATGAAGGGGGGGATTAGAACTCAGCAGACGACTTTTGGTTGTTATACTCATAAAGTTGAATCAGAGAAAGAATTTGAAAACATTCATCATTATAAAATGGAATTATGTGAAAAGAAATTACAAATCATGCGTCTATAAAAAAAACTAGTAGTAAAGGATTAAAATGATAAATTGAATGTAAATGTAAAATTAATAAAATGATAAATTGAAGATTAAAATGAAATCTGCTATGCATGTTTCAATGTATCATGTCAGAACATCATTTCTCGAACGGCCAAGCACCACGTGCTCGTGCATGTTAAACTATATTTTTATTCATTTTAATGGTTTCATTCAATGAGTCACTTTGGTATTGCAAACGATCCAAAAAAACTTTGTCACGCATTTTTTGCTGGAATAAAATATCCCATTTCCTATTTACTTCATTTCATGTTATCGCGTGCTCAAAATGATATTTCTCTAGGTTTTATTTGCTATAGTCATTCACTTATTTTTTTAAATCAGAGCTTTTGTAAATGAGTTGGCAACGCGTTATTAAAAGCTGATTTTTTGAGATGCTCGTGCAAATAATAAAATTTCTATTTTTCCCCTACGGATTTTTGTTGACGCCAAAAACCTCATCCCCAAAACAATATCATGTCCTGAAATGTTAAAAATTACGAAAAGGAAATTATGGAAAATTATTTAAAAATAGTACACCGTTTCGAGAATAATTTAGAATTAAAGGACGTTAAAATTTATATTTCGACGACAGCAATTAGAAAAATATTGATAAAGTTAATATTCCTTCTAGAAATCGCCATGGAAGGAAAAATATCTACATCGCTGATAATAAAACAATATTGTAAAATCAAAAAACCATAAATAAGAAAGGGGTAAAGGTTACAATCGAACAAAGTCATGTATTGTCATTTCAATAGAAGTGCACAGTGACCATTTAAATAATTCAACAGAGATAAAGAGAGATTGCTGGAAATAAATAGTTAATTACATTTTTTTTTTTTTGCATTCTCACTTTTTAGTCCTGAATTATAATTTTTTTTTTATTAACGCCTTTTCACATATACACACAAGTACCTCAATTATCATTTTTGTATTCAAATCCATAAATCAAAAGATAAATAACAAATAAATCATATCCTTTTTACACGCATAAATTGTTTCTCCAGAATGGCAAAAATAAAATTTTAAAAACAACAGATAGATAAATATATGGACAAAAAAAAGTTAGCGAGGATATTAATAAACATCATTCGGAGAAAAATTTCTCAAACGCTATTTTGAATTGTTTTTCAGAAAGTTTCTGAAACTAATAATTCTTTATTTATTCTTTAAATGACCAGAAATCCCTAAATGTTCCATTTTTTTCATAGAATACTCGTACTCAAAAACATTAAATGAATTATCGGGAAATGCATGAAAAATGACTAGATCAAAATAATTTTTTATGACCTATCATATATATAATGTGAAAATATTAAAATATTCCCATTTTACAATATAGAATTTCCTCAATTATTGATTACTAATTATCGGTATATAGTAAATTATGTTATTCTTAATATGTATGGTATCTATTTCTATCAGATTTCCTTTCTTTTCCTTCAACATTTACTTTGTCCCTGGTTGAGCTTCAAAACATTGAACTTGAATTTTACCTTTGCAAATGACGCTAATAGCATAGGAGCCTTACTTTTCTATGTGTAAGAATAGAACCATCTAGTCTTTTAACACATGAAAAAAAAGCTTTTTGTAAACAATTTTCATCTCCCTTTCCCAGAACCAGCAAGGACCCCCGTGCTTTGTTCACCATTTCTAGAAAAGATCCAACATTTCTCTCACCTTTGTGTCTTTTTTCCCCTCATGCTAGACGCACCCCTTGTTCAAAATTCAAGACATTGGTCCTGTTATTTTAAGGATACAATTGGCGCCGGCCGAAAGCCCATAAATGTCGTTTTACTTCTTTTATAACACCAATAAGCCTGTTTCTTCAAACAAAAGAATCGTTCTTTTTGAGTTTTTGCTGCAATCCTTTAGCTCTTTTCATCCCTATTTGTTTGCATTCCTATCCTAAGCCGCAATTATTGGGAAAGTCTTGATTTATTGCTCCCGTCTCCAGATTTTGCCTGCCGCGTGATCCACCTGTGATTCACACCTACAGTCTTTTTGTTCTGCATCATTTATCTCATCGGAAGATCCCTTTTCTATCATAGTTATAACAAAGAAGCTGACAATATCTTGAAATTGATGTGTGGGCATGAGATCTGACTGCGAACTTAGGAGACGGACACCCTTTCAACTTATTGTACAATATACAAGTATAATTGACACTAATGATATAGGTAGACCTTAAGCCTTTTGTGAAATTCATATATTTCTCATTCACAGGGATTGCACGTGCCTGAGTCAGTTTTTCCCAATCCCATACAAAGGCACCTTGAATCCCATTCATTTCTTTACATACCTCTTTTTAGTTGTCTGCTACCAAGACGAATTAGGTATCCCACCTTCCCAGTGGATATTCCCAGTAAGGATTCATTTTACAATTGCCATTTGTATCGCGGTCCGGGGTGCCCCGCTATATTTGCATTATGGGTTGCCATGCCAAATGACAAGAGGGTGGACTACGTCTGAATGGAAGTTTTACATTCCTTCTTTCGTAGATGAATAATGGTCCTGTAAAAGTAAGACACCGTGACATGAAAGTAATTGGCAAAGAGGTAGTTTTTCAGACAGAGTTGCTGTTACAGCTGTATAGGTATATAAGAGTAATTACGTAAATAAATGCGTTAATAAGATTAATGAAAAAAATCTCTAGGAGACTTTAAGATCTAATTATTATTCTTTAAAAAAAACACCTTTTGTGCCATTATCCTTTATAGAACGTACATTTCTTGTCAACATGGCAAATGTCGAGCATTCATTTTCAGAATTAAAATTAGTTAAGTTCTATATGAGAGATTTCGTGGAATCTAGAATGTTATCAAATGAATATTTTTTCGCCAAGTACTGGATTTTCTAAAAGTTACAGGCAGATTTAAGAAGAAAATTTTTTTAATTAGCTGCAATTTTTTTAAAATTTTCTATAAAATCAAACCATCACAACAAAATTATAAAGGTAAAATTATTTCTTTTTCGTTAAATTATGAAATTAATGACAGTGAATCAACAATATTTATTTTAAAGAGCGAGTAATTTTCTGAATCCCCACCAAGAATGGTCTGTTAGAAACTTTCTCATGCACTTTGTTATAAATTTGTTCTCGCCTTCCTCAGTAAGATTGATGACTTTGGGCAGTGTTTATAATCGTTATCGCAACGACATCTTAACTCCCGAGATTCTAATGCTTCGTACATTAGAAACGAACTTAAATAGGTATTTTGGATGCCCCACCCTCCTAAGTCTCCTTCAATCAAAGGAAATCGGAATTTGATATAGAACTGAAGTCCAAGCTCCCATGTCAATTTTATTTCATCTCATTCGGTGCATGGATTCTGAGTTTATATGAATTCGAATGCACAAATCGACAAATAGTCAATTCATTAACGGATAAAGTTTAAAATTCCGCACAAATGTATATTTTAGATGCTAAAATTGCATACCAATTTTCATTAATTGTCACTTTTGAGCTATCCTGTTCAGTAGCATCAGAATGTACAGACCAATAGACAATCAATCTCTTGATGTATTTGATCCAAAATTTGAAGATTATAATGGGTTTGGTCCAAATCCATCCATATTTTAGGTGTTTAAAATATGAAGCAAATTCTATTTAGCTGACTTTTTGCTCTTTTGTTCATTGTTTTCCGGCTGAGAGAAAAATTTCTCTTGTCGGACTACGTTGAAACTTTAACAAAAAAATCTTCTTTTTTTTTGTTAAGGTTTTATATTTCTTCCATATAATTCAAAGAGTTGTGGAAAAGTAAAAGAGACATAAAAACGGCAATGCATTTCTAAGATTCAAAGAAATCTCAAATATGAAGTTTTGTAAAAAAAACTGAGGTTAAATTTTTCAACGATTACAACACTTCTTAAAATCATGTCAGAGCATGATGTTATTTTGGGGATGAGGGTTTTTGGCGTCAACAAAAATCCGTTAGACGAAAAATTGAAACTTTAATTATCTGCACGAGCATCTCAAAAAAATCAGCTTTTAACAACGAGTTACATCGCATTGACAAAAGCCCTAATTAAAAAAACAAGTTAATGACTACAGCATGTAAAACCTAGAAAAATGTCATTTTGAGCACGCGATTATATGAAATGAAATAAATAGGAAATGTGAGATTTGTTTAAACAATAAATGCGAGACAATGTTTTTTGGATCGTTTTTGCAATACTAAAGGGACTCATTCAATGAAACCATTGAAATGAATAAAAATATAATTTAACTTGCAAGAGCTGCTTGGCCGTTCAAGATATTATGCATGTACATTGAACTATGCATAACAGATATTCTTTTAATCCTTTTTTTTTTGCCTTCTTTATATACGAGAAATTAAAAACAAAATTTATAAATTTTTAGTGGGATGAGTTTGATTTTCTAAGGATCCCACTTTAAATACGTGCAAGGAGCTACATATGGTTTTGAGTATTTACAAGCTACTCGTCTCCATATTATAATAAGATGATAAGTAATATTATAATATTGCTATTTAAGGTCGTTTCTTACTTCGAAGTCAAAGCAATGGTATTTATGAGATAGGATTCCAACTCTACCTGATCGAAAGTCAAATATTTTCCTATATTTAATGAAAGGGTCGATTAATTTTAGTTTAATGCAACATTATGTTAATGTATAATGCCCTAGAACTTTTGTTTCCTTTGAATGTCCCAATGTGCTCACCAAGTTTTCTTTTCTTTTTTTTTTCTACTTTTTTTTCTTAGCTATATGCTACGATTATAATGTTAACTTTTAAACAAATCTGTTAAACAGTTTCGATATTATTAATTTTGGATCAAATAAAATTTAATCTTATTTCGATTAAGAATGTTCAATGAACTAGTATCAATTAAATCCCTGCAAAATCTAAAATATCGAGATCGAAGTTTGTGAAAATGAAAATAATTAATCATTTTCGTTTTCATCTATAATGGCGCTTTACGAATCAAACCAATTTTTAATTATAGCTTTTTTCCCCTTCATTTATATACTAAGCATATTTAAACTAGAATATCAAACACTTATTTACAGACGCTTGCTATTGTCAAGACAGCATTTTTTTTCCTACTCTGCATGCAGATTCAAACTGTCTAGTTAATAATGACTAATAGTAAACTTGTACGGTTCTTTTTACTTATGGTTATTGGCCATGGACAAGCCCTGCTGATGCATTAGCAGATTTTAAGCCGCAGAGTATGCACCTCTTGTTTCAAGTAGCGCTAACTAGGGTCAAGAGTACGCCTTTAGCTACATACTCATCACAGTCGCTTGCACAGCCCCTTTTTACAGAGGGGCAAATTCACACATCCCACAGATAGCATACAGAAAAACAAACATACTTGAACCAGGACTACCAGAACACGAGGAAGACGCGCTAACTCTGTGCAAGACAACCGGCAAAAAAACTTATGCTTATGTTTGTTAATAATGACTTATACCATTTATTCTTTTGAGGCTCTTTGTTTAACAACTCTTAATAAAATATTAAAAACAGAGAGAAGATAGGGTTATGTCGCTTGTAAATAGAGCTGGCGCCTTTATGTTTGAATACAATTCAAACTCTTTCCCATTTTTTCCAGTGCAGTTATCTCTGTTTGTATACTCTCTTGCCGCTAGCACACATTGAAAAAGAAGGCTCTGTCCTTCCCCAAAAAATAATAAAATTTCTAATTTGCCAAAATCAATTAAATGATTCATTTAAAAGGGATCACTCCAATAACTCGATCGGTGAGTACAGTTCTCATTGAAGAAATCTAAAGACACACAATCCAGACGGACTCTGCAGTGTTTGTTTATATGCTTATAAATGTCATACAAATGTTCTCAATGTCATGTATCATTTTTTCCCCTTTTCAGTTAGTAATCTCATTTTCCTGTAAGTTCAACCCATAGTCACAATTAGAATAAGTATTCTTGTCCCCTTCATTTAGTTATTACTTAACCAAAAAATCGAAAAGAATCGTATAGAATTTGACACCGATGGGATTCTCTCTGGAGATCCCTGGATGGTTCGTTTTCTCTTTCTTTCATTTAACATTTCTTTCTTTCTTTTTTCTTTCTTCCTTCCATCCATCTTATGCTCATCCAACTGGACAGATAACTTAGTTTTATAGGCCCCGAGACACAAGATGATGTTTTATTATGTCTTTTCCCAAATCCAGAAATAATGGATGTATCAACTGAATCAGGGTGGGAAACTTCAAATTCACAACAAGCGTCTTTTCCATTCAGTAGGCATAGTAATATGCAACAAGATTGTAAATAAAAATTTAGTAGATTAATTTTTAACCCCTTAACCGGTTTATTTTTCTTAGTATCTAATAAGATGACACCTTCTATATAGGGAATATTTTCTTATTATGATACAAATGGAAATCCATGGAATACTTGGCTTATCTACCTATTCGAAGTCATTTTACTATTGAATTATAATTGTTATGAATGATCTATTTTTTGTTCACAACTATCAAAATTCGATAAATCGATGCACCTACGGTGTACGGGCAAACCGCTTAAGGGGTTAAAATTCATAAATATAATTATTTTTGACTAGCTACATTTGAATACTGGTTGATTTACCAGAAGTGATAATAACTAAAAGTATCAATTAAATGTTAGCAATTTAACATTCTATCAATTTTCAGCCAGTTATTTTTTTAATTAATACCAAGTAACTAGGGAACCTATTGGAACGATTCGATTTCATCAAATCATTATAAAATTTATTAAGAGACGAATGAAAGAAATAATGCATGATGATAACAAATAGCTTTCTTTCATCCTTTTCGTAAAGAAAATTCTGAAATGTAAGATATCAAGCTTTATATATATTTTATGCATGTATTGAGAGGTACATCTGTATGAACTGAAAAAAAAATTCCTACTTTGATATGCAATGATAACTTGATGCACCCTGATAAGTCAGAAATAAAGTTGTACATGACGACCTCCAAATTGAACCTTTTTCGGAATTTATAAAAAGAACATCATTACAGTTCTTCGAAAAATTACCCCAGATTCGTAACGAGTTACTAAAACTACCAGTCTATGACCCTGCAATGCCTAGCTCTCGTAAGAGACCTAGAGCTGCAATTGAAAATACCTATATCAACTTTCCAACCGTAAAAAAGCTGCGAATAAACCAACTCTGTTACCAATCTGGAGTTTTAATTTCTCAAAATTATTCCTGTTTGGGCCTTAAATAGCTACTATGCGCTACACGCGTGAATTCTGGAATTATTTATTTTTTCAAAATAAGCAAAACAGCACAGACTCCGTAGTAATTAAGGCACGTGCAACGTAACTCCATTAACTTAATCTGAATTATCCCATAAATAATATAAAACTATTATTTTATTTTAATTAATTACCAAATTTCAGTACGTTAGAGCTTTTTTTGCGCTCGTCTAAACTAGTTTCAAATTAATTTTACTTTACCCTAAACTAACGAATTAAAGTATATACCCCAGATTATGATGTGGAGGTGCTCGTGACCACTCTGTCACATCGCGGAACTCCGAAACATCACGACGTTGCCGTTGCCGATAGCTTAAGAACAGCTTCTTACCTTTGATGTAGTAATTTCTATTGTTCTTTCCCATCTCAGAAATTGCTTAGAATTTCAAATATTGATTGGGTGTCGATGCGGAAAAATCCGTTGGTAGATTGATAGTTTCGATGAAGCAAACATTCTAACATAGTAGACTACTTAATTGGGCACATTCAGTAAATCTACTATGCCCCAGCAGTTGATTCAATGACGAAAAGACCACCCTAGTAGACTGTGGGGCAACTTAACACCTCCGGCACTTTCCTTTTTGAAAAGACAGTGCATAGATTCTTATCAGCTTGTAAATAAAAAGCCAATTTTACTGTCGTTTGACCCAAAGTATGTATGTGTCCTAGGGGATGAACTCGGACATGATGACCCTAATTACCAACTGCGGTAGACCACCTAGGATGGAGTCGGTTACCAGTCTTGGAATAGCCGTGAATAGCATCGTGAAAGAGCGGTACCATAAACTGACCATCTGGAAGCTATTGTCCACCAAAAGACAGAAAAGTATATTTGAGGAAACCCAGGGGGCCTTTCCCATGAAGACCCTACAGCGATTCCTTTTGTCTATTACCAATAAACAGTTCGGGATCTGCATGAGCGTCCTTACTTTTCGGAATGAGTGGTGGCCGGCCGAAAGGATCAAATTACTACAGAAACAATTTCCGTTCAATTTTCGGTGTACTACTTCAGATACTACAGGAAACTTAACAATAGAAGATTTACAACACAGCTCATCAACTCCCCACGGGGAAAATGTGGGTTTTAGATAACAGTATATGGTACACATGTGTATCGAAAGAAGTGGAGTCAAATTAGCGCATTAGAACTAACTAATGCATTGGAAATTTCCCTTAGGTAATTGTAGTACCTCACACAAAGAAAAGGCGGCACTTTTTAGCATAATAGCTCTACGAAACGAGAATTGCGTTCATGATTTGGCATGGATAAAAAAATATTTTATATTTTATCTATTTCATTTTTTTTAGTTTTGAAATTATCATCTTGCGTAGAAAAGCAAGTAATATATAAAAAAAAGTAAGTCAACTCCTACTTAGGTCAAGAAAGAAAATATTTATTTCTGTTACTTTTTATTAAATAATTGCAATTTTTATAAATAATTGATCAAAAAATTATACTTAACCAAAACAAAATCAAGTTCGTATCCATTGAAAATAAACCAGAACAGATTTAGAACATAATCAGAGCATTAGCGTTCAAATTGCGTGGAATTTTTAACGTCAATTGAGGTAACGCAAATGCGTGAATTTTCTACTAGGGTAATATATACCTACAATAGAATATTTTATACGGATTTTAATATATTCTATTGGGGTAATTATTTTTATTAAATAATTACAATTAATATAAATAATTGATAAAAAAATTATACTTAACAAAAACAAAATCAAGTTCGTATCCATTGAAAATAACCCAGAACAGATTTAGAACATAATCAGAGCATACTCAATTAGCGTTGAATTTTTAACGTCAATTGAGGTAATGTAAAAATGCGTGAATTTTCTACTGGGGTAATATATACCTCCAATAAAATATTTTACATGGAGTTTAAGATATTCTATTGGGTAATACAATACAGATTAGAAAATCTTAATTTTCTTTATTCTGTATTATTTTAATTCGAAAATACTTTAAAATGAATCCGCAAATTCGATTAATTATCAATGTTTAATTTTAAATGCATCAAACATTAAGAAAATAAACAGAATCGTTTGAAATAATCAGTTGAAAACAGGTTAAGCCGAGCCTTATTAGCGTGTGTGTGTGGGGGGGGGGAAACTGAATTCGTTACTTATTTGGCGGTGGGGAAATGAAGATTTTTGGAGAGAAAGTTAGTTTTTAATTAATAAATAAAAATTAATGAATTAATGTTTGAAAAAAATGTATTAACATCAAATGTCATCCTCTACAAGTTAAAAAAATTTACTTGAACTTGAGTGGATGAATAAAAAGTTTCTTTATTAACGAATGAAAATTCCAACAAGATATATGACAAATTTTTATCTGAAGAAGAAAAAAAATCGATCATTAAACCGGAAGGTAAAGTTAGAATCCTTTTTGTCTAGATAAAGCTATGAGTAGTAGTAAGTCTTTTACAAAAGTAATCAAGCAAAACCGTTCTTAGAATGAGATCTACATGAGTTCACATTTTCTAACTCCCGGTACTTATAATTCTGTAAAAGTAATTAAACGTGCTAAAAGTTTTAATTCTTACGGGATATAGAATATTAGTTATAGGTCCTATAATAATCAAAAGAATGTTAATAAGAAATGAGTTGTCCTCTAAGAATGTTAAGATTTCTCTGCTCTATTTTAATAGTTGCAAAAGGATATTTAAACAAGAATTGTTGTTGATAGCAAACCTAAGTTTTGTAGAGCGCAGAATTGAGAAACCTTCAATCAAAATCAGTCATAACATCGTTCAAGAGATACGTATTTCAATTTTTAGATCAGTTTAGTAATAAGAAATTATAACTATTTTTCTGATTTCATTCACTGTTTGACATCAGCTGGTATATTTCAGTTTTATAACAACCATTTATAAAAGTAAAAAAGAAAGAAAAAAATCAGTTTTCAAGCAAGAATACCGTCAATTATATTATATGCCGGTGTGTAGCCAAGTCGTATTCTTCAGAAACAAGAGAATCTCTTGTTTCTGAAGAACAAGAGATTCTCTCTTGGCGGCTTAAATCTGCTTCAGTATCAGCAGCGGGCTTGTCCATAGGGAGGTGCCATTAGTAACAATAACAACATATTATATCATCTACTGTGTATTTCTGTTAGTATGTGAGCAATTACGCTTCGTTTTGTTTGTATTTGTGCTTTCAATTTTCTCCCCATTTTTCTTTACAATTTGCCTATGTCCTTAAATTTGAAATTTATTCTACTATCAATTGTGAAATGACTTATATCTGAAAGCCTTATGGTACACATGCTGGCACACAAGGAGTTTACACTTCAAAAATTAAAAGCACCGTGGCATTGCTATTTCCCATCTCTGGGTGCATTAAAAGAAAAACGAAAAAGTGTAGAAAAATGCAATTTTATAGCTCCAAAAACAATTCAAGTGCCACAGAGTGACTATATCAAGAATTCGAAACAGGCAGTTCCACATATAACATAATACCGAAATTTTCTCTCTATGCTGTCAACTGGAACAGAGCGAATGTCCTTCTCTTCACTGGACACGACCCATTCCCGACATACCTATACAGATTCCATCCAGCCAACTCTCCTTGCTGTAGCTGTGGGGGAATAGGATCTCCAATTCATTATGCCACTGTATGCGTCTTCACTCTCTCATGGCACATGAGAAAACCAGAAAGATGCCTTGAAGAAGAATGGGACAGGAGAGTGGCATCAAATACCCTTTCACGTAGCAAATTACACTCCATAGTAAACCCTATTCATCAATACCAAGACCTCTTCAAGATCTCACAATAGTTGAGACCAGAATTCCCCTTGTGAAAATCAACCAAAATTATAATATACATAGATCTGACACCGATGGCATTCTCTCTGGAAATCCCTAAATGGGTTATCGTCTCTCTCTTTTTTTTTCCTTTAACAAATTTTCCCTTTCTCTCTCTCTCGTTCTCCCATCTTGTGCTCATCCAACTGATTTGAGAACTTAGTGTTATAGGCACCGGGGGCACAGGATGGCGTTATGTTATGTTATATGAAGAATTTAGTAAAGTATTAAACAAGTAATTGTGGCGGTGAATATCCTCCTAAGGCTGATACTTGGAAAAAATTTGGATATAAATACAAATATCACGGAGAAAGATAATATATGTAACTCTTACCAGAAAAAGTGCAATAACATTAATAACTCACATCAGTGAAATTTCCAAATTTCATCATTTCAAAATTTAAAAAATGAAGAAGAAAAAGGGAAATTAGGAAACAAATTTCAAGCCCCGTCAAATTATTTTTTAAAGAAAAGAAAGAACGAGTGGGGGGGGGGGAGAAAAGTTCGCAATTAAGGAATCTTAGCAACAGGTTTAAAACGATAAGTTTAGTATATTAATATAATGTTTAAAAACAATACTAGGAATAGTTTGGGAAGAACCTCGTAATTTTGAACCTTGGTTAGATGACTAGAACGATATACGAGCTGACATTCTCTCTCCAAAATTCTACACCACACCACAGCAGCTGCAAGATGTTTGATACTGCGGATTTGGCGAAGGTCAGACCCACTTACACGTCGGTTTTTCAGTGGAATCGGGACTTGAAACCAAACACTCCGCTTCCAAGGTCGTGACCTTACCAGAAGGCCATCATGGCTCTTTGAACAATAAAATTATTGAGCAGAATTATTGATATTTTCCGAAACTATCAAAACTTTTAAAATTGTAGCCAAGAGTTATATTTTTAATTTATCGTTTAATTCAAACCAGCTTTTTGATGAAAAATGTTATGCTCTATGCTTATTTTCTTTTGGGATTATTTATTATCATGAGATTAATTAAATTCATCACCCTTACTGTTATTTAGAAATAGAAGGAGCAAAGCTAAATGGAAGAAAAAAATTACTAACAAATTTTGATGAAAATAACTTTAATAAGGATTAAGCTGGAAAAAAAGAGAGAGAGATAACAATAATAAGAACTTACCATAACTTTGAACCCTTTGAACAGTAAAATTATTGAGCAGAATTATTGGAAACTTCCGAAACTATCAAAACTTTTAAAATTGAACCCAAGAGTTATATTTTTAATTTATCGTTTAATTCAAACCAGCTTTTTGATGAAAAATGTAATGCTCTATGCTTATTTTCTTTTCGGACTATTTATTATCATGAGATTAATTAAATTTATCACCCGTATTGTTACTTAGAAATAGAAGGAGCAAAGCTAAATGGAAGAAAAAAAATTACTAAAATATTTCGATGAAAATAACTTTAATAAGGATTAAACTGAAAGAGAGAGAGAGAGAGAGAGAGAGAGAGAGAGAGAGAGAGAGAGAGA
>JAOUZG010010699.1:2606285-2652977 GCA_026289955.1 Argiope argentata
CAAACAGGATCATTATGAAGATGAACTATTCAACAGACCTGGTGTTATAATTGTTTTACTGATCAGTCTGGCCAAGACAACATCTTTCCTTTGATTTTTCGACCAGGGAGACAGTGCTTCAATCCTAAGGATGTCATCTTAGGAAAAGAAGTATTTATTATTTCTATAATTATACGTGATCTGATGCGTCTCTTTCTTGAGACTTGAAATATCTTCAGGAGAGATTCATTCAATCCAAGATGTATTTTCTGAAACTTCTTTAACTAAGCGATATACAACTTCGTTCCAGGTTATATTTGAATGGCCAGATATCCACAGGAAGGATATATTTTTGGTTTAGTTTGGTTAAAGGTTCAATTTTGAATGCTATACGTAGGATAATTTTTGGCAACTGGAGAGAAATATTCTTCACAAAATGCATACTTATGTAATGTATTTATTCGTACACGCGTTGCCACAGTGTAAAAAGTTAATTAATTCTGCCACATGGGATTATAATTAAAAGTGAATTAAAAATATTTAAAAAAATGAGAAACATGAAAGAAAATACTGCCATTAGTGTATAGGTAAATGTTCTATTATTAAAAAATAACGGTAAAATTATATTACACACACACACATTTGTAATCACAAATTCTCTCATCAACTTTTGATATGTCATTGCGTTTTTGAATTATTGTGCTTACTTATTTCCTCGGTCAATCCATCGTTGGATTTGGCCCAAAATCTAACAAGTGTCTCTACTATATATATTAAATCTGTGAACCGAATCTTATCTATCTAGCTCTCTTTGCTTTGTAGTTTTGGTGCTTACTTATATTCTCAAAGCCAGACAGACTTCCTCAGACCAGATTTTATTCAGAATTTGATGGAAACCTGCAAATTTGGTGTAAAGATCAAATATAAAATTTCAACCGTCTAATTAAAATGGTTTTTGAGCTATCGTTGTCGCAGGCAAACGGATAAACATTGATATCTATCTGAGATGACTTTAAAAAAATGTCCTTTTCTTATAAAGGTTTAAAACTTAAAATTCAACAGATCCTCGAATTCGGATTATTTAATGATTATTACACTTTCTCTATACTAAGTATAAGTGAAAGTAATGAAACCTAAAAGTGACTATTCTCACCCACATATCTTTTTTTTTCAGTCATATTTTAAAACAATAATTATCGGAAATAATTCTATTATTACATACATTTAATTAGTATCTAAACATTTCTGTAAATTCAGTACAAACAAGCGATAAATTTCATTTAAATCGGCTTTTAATGGTAGGTGGTCCTTACTTCATTTAGAAGCTTATGACAGATGGGACAGACCTCCTTTCTTGATTTTAAATGTTTTTTTTATAATAAAGATTCTTTCAAGTAAAGTCTATCTGAATAAAATCAATCTTATTATGGCATCCTTATGTATGAAACTAACTTCTTCACTGTGCTTATTCAATAAATATCTGAATATTCGGTTTTATTCTGCTAGTCTTGTTTTGAATTGTATCCCAGAATCCTTATTCGTCCACCAACTCCGATCCATCATTCCATTGTATCTAAAGAATACCAGCTGCTTCTTAATCCCCCAAACACTGCATAATGTTGGGAAGAGCAGTTTGACTGGTGTTTCTGGTTTTAACCTGTCTGAGAGTGACCAGTGCAGTTGTGGTGGGACTGGCACAACACTCCATTATGCCACGGAATCTATCCTCGCAATCTCTTGGCATATGAAGAAACCAACACCAATCCATGAGCTGGAATGGCTGAGAAGAGTCGCCAGCAACCGCCTATCCAGGCCAAAAAATCCATAGCATAATTTAATTTATTAATGGAAATTGAAATCTATTCTTACCTTCCTAGTCCTCAACATCAAGTCTTAAACTCACAAATAGTGAGGATAAAAACAAGCATTATCCTATTACACACTTCAATGAAGCAGAGTTTCACTTCATTCCAACTAGCCAAATTACTTTCTATCTCGTTTTAATACCTGCAACGTCACCTAGTGTGTCATAAAGTTAAATGAACACAGAATATATGTATATCATAACACATGTTATATTTCAGTCTATAATAGTGTCAAACCATTTTTCAAAGAAGAAAATCTCTGTAAACGACTCTTCTTCTCATCATATCTCATATTCTTGTAAATTCTGTAAATAGTTTTGTTTTTATTTTTTCTTACTGTATATATCTTATTAATTAAAATAAAATTCCCGTAACATGCCCACCAAACCGTGAAGTGACCAGAATGATCACAGATACGGGGGTATGAGACGGCATTCTGTTCTGTTTCTGGTTTTAATAAATTATAAGACTACTCTTCAGTTTCAAAATTATTAAAAAAAAATGAACTGAAAATGAACCAGAAAAATTGAAAGTGAGTATAATTTTCAATGTTACCTAGATTAAGATTTTCTTTCTCTTTAAATAAATGTTATTATAAGGCTAAAAATCGATAGTGATAATCTTTACTTATATAACTTTTGTGCAATGTTTAATTAATGAAAAGTATACATTACATTTTTGTGTGATTTGTACTTAATAAAAAAATCTATGTTTGAAAATTCTGTTTGAATAAATTTAAGTAGGAAACAAAATTATTTACAAACTTTATATTGCAAGAAATATAAGAATAGATGAAATATTATTGATTGAAATGCAAAGGCAATTCTTTTAAGCATGGATACTGTTTATCCCAATTTTTCACAAAATGAAGTATCCAATTTTTCACAAACTACCATTAAAAAAAAGAAACAAAACTTATAAATGATTCAGTAGTTATTATTTTTATTTAATACACTTTTTGAAACATGGAGATTAAGCATACACAAAATAAAAGTTTGAAAAAAGGAAACGATTTAAAGTATTGTTTGGCCGAAAATTGTTCATAAAAATTAACAACTTTCATTAGAACGCAAATTTAAGTTATTTATGCTAGAAATGTCGGGGAACGTTTGAAGGAGGAAAAAATATATGGCATTTATATTTCAGCTGTTCCAAATATTTTTAATTTGCTATGAATATTAATCGCCAACCTTATACAGAATTTATGATTAATTTAAACAACAGGCTTTGGAAATAATATTTATTTATTATTTGAAATGAAATATTCAAAAGCATGAAAATGGAATTCTTTATCAATTTTTGCACCATTACAAATAACAATAAGCAAAAACAAAGAGCAAACAAGAGCAACAAAATAAAAACTCGAATATAAAAAGAATTAATAAAATGATTAAGTTGATACATTTGCATTGATTGAAACAATCACAGAATTTTTTGTGTTATCTCCAGTTATTTTGGCACATTTAAAATGTTAAAGGAGTAGATTTCACATTGGTCAATATCAATTAAAATGCAGAAACACAGGGGTTTACAACTGGAAAATCTCCAAGATTATACAATATAAATATGTTGATGGTCCTGTATGCGAATGCAGTTTAGATGCATTTAAAAAGATTGTTTTAAATCGAATGGTATTTTTTCTTTGAATTTAACTTTTATTGACTAGTGTAAATGTTTGGATACTTTATTGATCATCTTTTCTAGGAAACCGAATACCTAATTTGGGTATCTTTTTCCCTCCCGATTGAAACCAAACGTTGATGCAGAAGTATAATTATGCTCATAAGATCAAATACAAAATTTCTTATATCAGCCAAAGCGTTTTTGAACTATCTCGTTTACATACACATGAAAAAGCAGGTTGAAAAAGAGTCAACATTTTGGCAATTTTTTATTCAAATTTAATAATATTACATACTTCAGATGCTAATACTGTATATCAAATTTTGATTATCTAGTATTTACGTATTTGAATTATCGTCTTTGAATGTATACGAAAGTACAGACCGATAGTTGGTAAAATCCTTCTCAGATTTGGCTGAAAATTTGATATGGAGCTATAATCAGAGGCTTACTTAGGCGCGGGTATACGGGGCAATTGTCCCGGGCCCCAACATCAGACGGGGGCGCAAATTGAATAGAAAATTTATTTTAAGTTTCCTTCTCTAATGAACTAATTTTTAACATGCTTTTCAAAAGCAAAAGAGAGGGGAGGGCAAAGAAGTTTTTGCCCTGAGGCCAAATTGAGATAAATCGGGCCTTGGTTATTATAATAAAACTGCCGACCAAATTTTAACAGTTTTGTTCTTTTTATTTTGCAGTTAGAGTGTCCACTTGAGCTCGATTAACTGAATAGAGAAATTTCCACGGAAAAAATTTTGTTCAAAATTTTATATAAATATACAAATTTGTTGTAAATACCACATACCGAATTTCATTCGATTAACTCAAAGCGATTTTGAGTTATTTTGTACACGGATCAGATAAATCCACATATGTTCTTTTAGGATCCAGGTAGATCTAGATGCAAACAATTATCAAAATTTAGAGATCGAATTTTTTTGACCATAACAATACTTTTTCTTTGCAAACAATTTTATTAAAAATTAAAACAAAAAAAATCGATACTAACTTTTAAATAAGATTTTTTTTCTTTATCAAAGGAAGGCCTAAAAAAATTTCTTTATCAAATTAGGCCTAAATAAAAAGCCAATATTAAAGTATGTATTATCAAATTTTCGGTTGGTCACATTAGGGAAATAATTTTACATTCTTCCTTTGTTATCTAAAAAGAATTAGATATCAAAAACTAGTTAGCGACAGAAAAAAAAATAACGCTAAGAAAGGAGTTAAAGTTGAGTTAAAGAGTATATAGCTGTTGTTCAAAAATAGGTAAAATACTTGCGTTCCTTTATAAGAATACATGACTGCTATTTTTGAAATTAGAATCATTACAATCAAAACTTTTCTTAAATATTTTTATACCGTTATGAGTTGCATGACTTTGATAATTGTGAATTACATGACCTGTAACTTATAATTATCAAACTCATAACGAAGTCAATTCATAAAATTTTGTCAATATTCAATAATTACTGTGAATAAAGCAATTGCCGATGTGGTTTTGAGTATAGTTATCAAAGTCATGACCTTCTATGAAGTGAGTCTTACTTCAAACTTTGCCGGGACGGCCTGTTTCAAGAAATAGGCTAATCCTTTATGTCTAGAGTATTAGAATTAATCCTTTATGCATTAAGAGCTGGATTGCTTGCATGCATGGTATAGCATCTTTTGGGGAAGGAGCTGCCCCTTAAAAAGCTTTCACAGCATGACGTTCATTTCCAATGAAATATAGAAAGCCGTTGAGCTACATTTCTTTCGAACAAAGGCCTTGAGTAGTGTACTCAAGTTAAAGTAATGTCTAATCCTTTTTTCAAAACTCTTTTCCTCGAAAGCGTTCAGTTAGCAGAAAGAATGGATTAGAGGAGATCGAAACTGCACTAAAATCCTCGGAACAACATTCCTGGTGAGCAATGCACGTTCATGTGTGAGTATGTTGATGAGATATTGGGTGTGCAGTTAGCAAAGTGGTCCAAAGATCAAACATTTTCCAAGCATTTGAAAATAATGGGGAAACTAAGCTATTCAAAAGGGTTTAGATCACCTGATGAGAATTATGTTTTCACAAATCAAAGATTAAAACGGATCAGTTCAGGATGAAGTATAGCTTTACGAAAACTTTCCAGCGAATACAATGCCTTATATTTATGTTTTACATGTAATTAAATTAATCCCGAATTGTGAAAAGAAAGCAAAGTTGTTGAAAAATATTTTTTTTATTCACGATAATTTGAAATAGTAAATTAATGTCAAGTAAACTCTAAAAAATAGTTAATTTCCTTTTTAGATAGATGAAGTGAGTGATTTACTATTATTTAAACAAATGTTCATTTTATTAATCACAAATAATATAAAAGTATGAAATTACTGTAATTAGTACGAATTAAAAGTATGAAATTGACTTAATTTGTATGAATTAAAAGTCTGAAATTGGTTTTTAGTTTTAAAAAGTTGAAATCAATTATTAATTGATTGAATGGTTATTTTATTAGGAGAAAAAAAAGTGGAAATTAAAATAAAAAAGTAAAAAAAAAACAATTGGAGGAAAATTAAAATGAAATCTACGGTTGCAAATTTCAAGTTATCATCTGATAACATTATTATTTTAAGTGATTATTTGTCTAAATAATTAAAGTCATTAATCAGTTTTAACCTGTTTGAAAAAAGTACGAGACTTTTCTCTCTCTCTCTAATGATACTTTTTTTTAAACTTTCATTTTCACTTTTTCTAGCTGGCAAACAAAGTTTAAGAGCTCGACCGATTAAAAAAACAACAACAGTAATTTCGACGAAAACTTCACTACTAATGGGAGCTATTGTATATGTGGTAAAATCCAATGAACGTAACGCAGATTGGCATTAAAATGAAATTCTAATATTTAAAGTATTTTGAGCAATACAATTAGTAAGGATGAGCTTATAATATCATTAAAGAATAAATATAAGTCGCATTTTACAAAAGTACTATAAATAAATTCAGAGAATTCGAAAAAAAAAACGATAATCATCTGATCTTAAGATTAATTTTTTAAAAGTAGAAAATCGGAAAGAAACTAGATGATGACGTCATTTCATAAAAATGACAAACAAAAATCAATTGATAGTAACTTTTATTAAATATTTCAGACAATACTGGCAAAACAAACCTCAAATATCATGCGTCAGGTGATTCGTTATCTACTAATGAAAAAAACGAATATTTCTTGTTTAAGTTTTTTTTTTTGGATACACCAGAAAACCCCAAATCCAAAACAACTTCATGTTCTCACATGATAATAAAAATTAATTTTTAATAAGCTAAAATTTGTTAGCGAAGCAATTAGAACTCGTATATCTTACTTTCTTACGTGTACTCAAGTTTCTTTCAATGCAATATGAAACTAAATATAAAAAACCACCAAATTATACAGTCGTAGGCAAAAGTTAAAAATGGAACAAATCCATGAATTTAAGCAATCGGTGGGAGTGGTCTATTTACAATAAACTACTAATTAAGAGCAAACACAAAGAAATAAACCACGAACTTCACACAAAATCTGGCATGATGAAATGTTTACTTGCATCGCCAATATTGACTAGGGATTTCTTATTTATCGCCAAAATCTAAACTAATTTGTTCAAGTACACAAAAACAGCAAGCGAAAAACGTGTTATGTAGTGAACTGTACGATGCGTTTACAAACCTACAGCCTATGAGTCAATTGACCAGATGGGGGAACCTTTGCTTTTCGAGAAATGTTTTCTTAGTCAGCAAGCTTTGTTTGATTACGAACTCCTTTAAGAGTTGCAATAATAACAGTTATCTTAAGCTGAAATTTCCACTGAAAACGTTAAGCTTTATCTTCAAAAAAATCTTAGATTAACAAGCAGGTGCAAGGAAACAAAGGAGGCTTAAATGTAAGCATCTGGTGTGCATCTATTTCTCGAAACTGCTTTATTGACTTATGCCTAGCTCAAGGATCTATTTTTCGATTCCTAGAATTAATTCACTCACTCCCTATATATATCTTGTTAAAATTTTCAAGCATGAATAGAATACTTTTCATTCATCCACTCAAGTTCAAATACTTTTTTTTATAAATTTGTAATGGATGACACTTGATGTTAATGAAGTTTTTACAAATATTAATTCTTTAATTATATTCAATTAATTTTTAATTTTTTAAATAGATTTTTAGCAAGGTAAAAATTAAGAGTTCAGTTCCTGCAAAAATCAATCATTTTTTGATAAATAATTTTTATTAATTGTAATTATTTAATAAAAAGTAACTAAAATAAATTTTTACTTTGTTGACCTAAGTAGGAATTGATCTAATTTTTTTTAATTACCAGTTCAGTTCAACTACCTCATCTCCTTCTAATCAGTTTAAATGATAACCCTTAGTACAATACAACCCTTGGACTTCTTTAAGCTTTCAATTTCTTCTTAAAACTTTCAACCTTGGGAGATATTTTTTTAAAAACATTTCTTCCTACAAAATTGATGGTTGTCTCGAAGGGCTATTAATATTTTCACATCTGGACTAATCAGAAAACATTACTGCTAGGTCATGAATTTTATCTTATTAGCTGTATCTTCATAGGGATCTTGCTAACTAATAAAATAATTTTTAATGTTATTGTTTGGTTGTATTTGAGACTTTATTTCTATATTTTTAAATAAATAATTTTAGAAACACTTGTGCCGACGTCCTGGTATAGAGGTAGCACGTCTTTCCCGTTATCCAGGCCTCTAGTGTTCAAGTCCCTGTTCTGGCGTAGTTCATCTGTTCTAAGTGTGAATGTACCTTACCCTGAATGTACCCTGTAAAAACAGGCTATAAAAGCGAATGTGATGAGTATGTATCTAAGATGTACTCTTGGCCATAGTTGGCGCTACTTCGCACGTTTTACTTTTAAACTTTGGAGAAAATATAGGAAGTTGAGTATACATTTGTACTTTTATAGATTGACGCATTGGATTTCACCCTTTCACATGGAGTGGAGAGTCTGACTCACGTATCGAATTTCATTTTTTAAACCTGCAATTAAGTAAAAGTATTAAAATTTTAAAATGCAAAAAATATTTACAAACGTTTCAATATCTTGAATAACTTATATCATTACAGAAACTATGGACTAAGAAGTAAGATAAAAAAATGTAAGTCAAATATCCTATTTAGGCCAACAAAGAAGAATTTTTGTTTCAGTTACTTTTTACTAAACAATAAAAATATAAACATATAAATATTTAATATATATGCATATGTATACATGACAGAATCAGAATATTAAGAGACAAAATAGAAAGCGAATTTCCTTGCAATTTTCCATTCTCCTCCTCGGCACGTAGCTAAATCTTAAGGTTAGGTAGGAGAAGTAACCAACAATGGATAGCAAAGATTCTAAGGAGAGAAATCGGAATTGAACCTAAAGCTTAAAATTTTATTTTTTGTGAAACATTCCTCATTCTACCCACTAAGCCACAATTGCTAACTCACTCTCGAAAATCATTTGGATGAAACGTATAATTAAAGCAAAAAATTTCCAAATTTTATCAAGAAATTATTGATATTCGCATGAATTAAACTCGCATTCTTCACCTTCATGCGAAAAGGAATAAAATCCTCGCATTTCACCAATTGCGCTACTGCCTGTTGATTTCAATTTTCATTATAAATAGATAAAACTCTATGTAAAGAATTAAAAATGAATTAAATTTAATTAATGAATTAATATTTGAAAGAAACTATATTGACATCGTCGTCCCCTACAAGTTTAAAGGAATAGAATAGAATAGAATAGAATAGAATAGAATAGAACAGAACAAAACAGAACAGAACAGAACAGAACAGTGCAGAACAGAACAAAACAGAACAGAACAGAGAGAGAGAGAGAGAGAATGTGAATTTGTAGTAGGAATTGAAAAAATGTACGAAATTGGATGTACGAATAATTAAGAAGTTAAGTAAATTCTTATATCAAGGAGTTAAGCTTTTAAACTCAGATCTACAATATTGCAACGAAAACCACAAACAAAATTTTGCATCTGAATAATTGTGCCTCCAAGCGACAAGTCGACTTCCTTTGCGGTCTTAATTGAACACTAGATACGCTTCCACAATTTTGGTGCTTGAAAATTCATCACCTAACTTGAGTTGAATTCTTGAGTTACCGCATTCATATGCACATGAATAGAAAAATCGATAGACATCTAATTCTTTAAAAAGGTTTCCAAACTTTAATAAAGAATTTTAATAATAAAAACTATGGTAACTTTTTGTGTTCTATTATTCACATCCGTACTAACAGACCGATATTTTCTCTAGCTCAGCTATTTAACTCTTTATTTTTAACATAGCATCGCAATGCTGCTAAGTAGAAATGTGTTCAAAGAATAACGGCAATACTTCCTGAAGTTTGTTACAAATCAGCTATTTTTTAACAAAAAACGTATGATTCTTTAACTATTTCTGTTTTTAAGATTCTGTGCTTATAAAAAATAAGCAGATATATTCAATAACAAAAAATATTTCTGGTCTTACCGGTGTCCTGGCGCAGAGGCAGCGTGTCTTCCCCGTGATCTGGATATCCCGAGTTCGAGTCCCGGTCAGGGCATGATTGTTCTTCTGTGTCCTACCTGTAAGTTGTGGGAATGTGCCCACCCCTTGTAAAAAGGGGCTGTGCAAGCTAACGTGATAACTGTGTGTCATCTTCATACGAGCAAGAATTTAGACTTCTGTCCTCGTCTTTTCGGGGTCCACACCCTCAGAAGATATTGCACCCCACCTTCCGTTGTAAAGCAGACACTTCATCATCATCATCGTTACTGGCCTTGGTGATCTTTTTTAAATACAAGAACGGAAATATCTTGAATCGAACCTATAAATTGGCACCCTCAAAATTCATTTCACAAGCATCGTTTTGGTACGCCGGTAAAAATCATCGAAACATTTTTCCATTTGTGATGCATATCGTCACAATTTTCCCCTATCAGAAAGATCTAAATAGTAGATGTTCATAGTGAATGAGAAGAATTATAATTTTTTTCAATATAATCTCAAAAACATTTATTAAATTGATGCAGTATATTACTTTTCCTAAAATGAGTACGTTATTTTCAAGTGGGAAAAAAAGTATTATACAAGGTGCAATGCATTATCTTTGATTGATCTTTATTTCCTAATAGTCTATCAACTATACAACCAATTACAAAAGTACCTCTGAAATGAAAGGTTTACCTACCAAACAATATAAGTTTATGCAGATCCTAACAACTATATCCCAAAAAGTGCAACTGTTTTAGGAGAAAAACTGAAAGAGACATTCCATCTGAATTTAAGTGGGAACAGATTACGTCTGCCTGTGGTAGAAGAACTACATCTAAACTTTAAGCAGTACCAAGAAGTTGCACCTAAACTGTAAGCAATACCAAGAAGTTACACCTAAACTTAAAAGCAGTATCAAGAAGTTACACCTAAACTTTATGCAATATCAAGAAGTTACACTTAAACCTTATGTAGTAAAGAAGTTACACCTAAACTTTCTGTAGTGCCAAGAAGTTACACCTAAATTTTATTAGATAAGTTTCAATATTCATTACTGTTATTACTGATGAAAGTTTTCCTCTCTTTATCTCGTAAGCTTGATAAATATTCCAGCATCTCACTGCAACGTTTCAAGGAGATTGGACGACGTAAATGGCGTATTGAATATTCTATACGAATGGGACGACAGTAAAAGGCTACTTTGTAATCAAAGTAGTTCGTCATCAAATTGTTGTCCTATTGTATATTTAAAACGGATCAATCTTCTCTTAAAACATATTTCTCTGAAATATAGATAAATGATCGATTCGATGGTATTTTCAATAGACCTTTAATCCCATCAATCATTGCAAACCATTTTAGAATTATCCATTCCTAGCTTCCTACAATCCATTTAAACTGATGTATCATGAAGGATTATATTTGAAGTAATTGTAGTAATACAATGCTGTCTCACTACCAGGAGCTTCTCTCACCGTGGGAAAATGTTGATGGATTGCGATGAAAATATTTCTAGCACACATAGGAAGCTTTTATATTTTGCCGCCGAAAGGGGGGGGGGGGTGTCAGTTTTTCTCTTCTTTAACCCTTTCGGTACAGGAGACTTCTGTCGAAGACGCAGGCAAGGGACGCGTACGCGAAAGAAATCATACCACAGAATGGACTATTTGAGTCGCTAAGCCTACCTTTGAAAAAAATTCCAAAAATAAAAGTTAATTCCCAATGTCCTCATTTTTACCACCTTTTCAAGTTATTAGTTCATTCCGAATATAAGAACATTCTTCAAATATGAATTTTTTAGCCGTAATAAATCGAAACCAATGCTTTCCGTAATAAAAAGAGAAGCGCGTGATATACAGCATAACTAATGGTAAAACCTGGAAGGATTACAGTTACACAATAATCATAAAAGAAAAAGAAGAAACACGAATGATTCTATCAAGTGGAGGTTACATAGCCTAGCTATACTTCTTTATATTAATTACTCTCACCCTCCTTCCCCCCTCACAACAATTGATGAGTAAAATACCAAAGTCAGGTTGTATATGAGCAAACTGAAGGTCAAGATACTAAAATAATATTTATTTCAAAAGCAATGGACACAATGAGCCATCTAGTTGCGTTTAAACATTATTCCAGTTACATATAGGGTGGCCATAATTAAACTGACATGGCTCACAGTGTTCTGTAGCGCGATCTATTTGCGAGAATGATGCCACATTTTGTAGGAAGATTAAACAAGATGGAAGACAAAGGATTCCAAAAAAAAAAAAGTTACAAAAGTCACCGCTGGGGCAATATGTGGTGCTGTGTAATAGAAAATAGAGTGTCAACAAATGCAAATTAATACGGAAATAAAATTACCTTTTATTTTGCACGTTCAAATCAGGTTCAATGTGGCTGCCGTGTTTGTGGACCACATATTGCATTCTGTGCACAGTATTCACAACTGCAGAAAGTAACATGTCTGTAGGAATCTCCCGTACATTGCACATAAACTTTCAATCCGATTGTTTCGAAAAGTAACACCTTGCCTTTTAAAGCCCAAGCAGCTGGCACTGCGCCAATGGATGTAACGTGAAATTTGAATAAAGAACTTCTTTTGCTCAGCGCTCTCTGTTTCCCAGTAAGTGATATTGCAGATAAAGAGACTTTATCGGTGTTTATGTAAATTTGTCGCTTTTTAAAAAGTGCTGCCATATTGCACTTGAACTAAATCAGCAAATGTGCAAAATAAAAGGTAATTTTATTTCCGTATTGATTTGCATTTGTTTACACTCTATTTTCTATTACATAGCGCTAGATATTCCCCTAGTTGTGACTTTTGGAACTTTTTTTTTGGAATCCTTTGTCTTCCATCTTGATTATTCTTCCGACAAAATGTGGCGTCATTCTCGCAAATAGATCGCGCTACAGAGCACTGTGCAGCATACTCCATCAAAATAAGAACATGCGTTTACCTTTTGCATATTTTAATAGACACAGGACTACACGAATATGAAGGAAAAGAACGAAAGTATAGGGCTGGATGACCTTTTTCTAGACACGCAATGTCTGTTATCCATCAACTTTGAAGCTTCCACTTTTCGATACCAAGATCTCCCAACCAGTTTTTCCGCTTGCCTGCTTCCCCGTCTAGTCGTACATTACTGCTATCTGCAGGCGAGGGCCCGAGTGAAAGCGCCATCTAGAGGTTGATATTATATATATATATATATATATATATAACGTTTCATAATAGAATTAAAATTCTACGATCAAATCTAGTGAACAAGGTGCACTCAAAATTCCTACGACAACATAGCCTACATTTATGCAAAATTGTATTTACTACATTTTTAATACTTTAAATGTTTATTTCATCTTGGATATTTAAAGAATAAAAAGTATATACTATGAAAATGAATTGCAAATACATCATTAAAACGATAAAGTGACTTTATGCAAATAAAAATGGCTATTTTAAAACAGAAAAATTATTTCTGAAATGTTGAATTCTGAATTTTTTCCTTAAAAATTTAACCCTACGAAAGGTTAACTCCATTAGGTTAACGTTTAATTTTACATTTAAAAGGTCAAAGTTTAGTTTTATATTTCTTATTCATCATCAAATTAACTAATTCGATTTATTATTAATTCCAGTTTAATTGAATAAAAAAGGATCGAAGTGAAGAATTAAGGTTAAGTTATTCAAAAGCAAGTAATAAAATTTTCTAAATATTTTGTAAATGATTTTTAATTTTTTTATATCACTGAGGCTATATTTCTTTTTCATTTTAATGAAACGTATAACAAGAAATAAGGATTTAATCAATATTAAACTATTTTAATTGATGTAACAAACATATTGTTTTATTAGAAGAGAAAGTTCCGTAATTGTTCTGCCATCTGGTATTCCTTACATTATTTTATATTCCAATACTTATGCTGTCGTGTTTTTTTTATGTTCGATGTTTGTATCACTTATTCATTGCAATAAATAAATATACTAAAATAAAAATAATGAAATTTCAAGTTATAATGCGAGAACATTATTTTTAAGTCATTATTTGTCTTAATTAAAGTCATTAAACAATTTAACCCGGTTTGAAACAATCACGAGAGTTCTCTATCGGTCTCTCTCTCCCTCTTATTATATACATATAATAATTTTTTTTAAAATTTTCATTTTCAATTTTTCTAGCTGAGAAAGTTTTGGAGTTCGATCGATTTTGAGATAAAATAACAAGTATATCATAGGTCTTTGCCAGAATTTTTAAACTCATGTCCTTTCAAAGATTGTAAGATTAAATTCTAAGAAATAATCATCATAAAAAAGAACTAGTAAATAGCAAATATTCAAATACTATGTTTTATAATTCTTATTTTGAAAAGGGCAGATATATCTTTTCAGTAAATTAGTATTAGTAATCAAACGATTTGCTCATCTTTTTACGAATTTTAGTTCGTTTAATTAAAAATAGTGCAATGAGAAACGCACAATGTTAAAGATATTCGTCAACACTCGCTCATATATGAATTTTCAGTATTAAATATTAAATCAATTTATATTGAATAATAATATATATTATTTATAATGTTATATAATGTTCAAGAACTTAATAATACATGTATTATTAGTTTTTTAATCGAATTCAATATGTATTATTATTTTTTTTTATCACATCCCTTTCGTCAAAGAATCAGGCAATGAACTAAATAATCAATGAACTAAAATTCATATGAGAAAAAGAAAATTCTTACTTCCCTAATGCAGTATTTCTTATTTGTGTAATTACAATACAATCTTAATTATGCAAATATCAAGGATTCCGCTCTGATATTCGACCTTGTATTGAGAAAAGGATGGACTACTGCTGCCCTCTATTATCGATAATACAACTTAGCAATATAATATGGGATGGATGTGCTGGATAGAGATTTTTTAAAAAAGTTAATAAAATCAGAAAAATAATACATGTGAGAAGTATTGCTCACTTAAAAAAAGGGAATAATATTTACTAATGAATCAAAAATTGATACATGTTAAGAAAAAAAAATTATGAATGAAATTGAATAAAGAAAAATTTATCAACGAAATTACATCTTTCAACCTGATTAACTTACAACTGATTAGACAACGTTATTATTTCCAAGAAATTTCTGTGAATCCAAATAATTATTCGATTAAAAAAATCAATTTTCGATACAAAAATGGCAGCATAAATATTAAAAATGTATGATATAATGATAAAGCAAGAGCTTCGATAAAATTTACAATGGAAGGGAATGAACCGGTATTTATAGCTAAATTTATTCCATGTGATGAACTGGTTAGTAATAATATTCATTAATAAGAAGGGTAATTAAATAAACTTAAATTGATGACACGCAAATAGTGTGTGTGTGTGTGTGTGCGTGTGCGTGTTATGACAGCAGCGGTCGATGCTCGGATCATTTTTTAACACATTTTTTATTTGATTTACTTGATTTTGCTCACCTCTGACCCTGTACCACCAGTGGTATTACTCTCGACCTGGAGGACTTTGTGAACAAGACTGATTTAACAAGCACCACATACACAATCTTCGGCTGTCGGATTCGAACTCGCAGCCCAAGAGATGCTAATCCAACGCCCTACCAACGAAATTATCCCGGCCTAATAATTAGACTTACTATGAATAATTAATCAAAAAATATACTAGCGTTGAAATTTCATTACCAATTGAGGATTCACTTTCAACTGAGGCGACGCAAAATGCGTCTATTTTCTACATCAGTTGGGGTAACCCAATAAAGATTAGAAAATTTTAATTTTCTTTATTCTGTATTAATTTAATTCTAAAGAACTTTAAAAGGAATTCGAAAATCAACTCATTAAAAATGTTTAATTTTAAATGCATCAAACATCAAGAAAATAAACAGAATCGTTTAAAAAAATCGCCTAAAAACATGCGAAGCCTTGCCTCATTGGCGTAGGGGAAAAAACAAACTGAATTAGCAACTTATTTGGCAGCGGGAAAATGAAGATTTTTCGCGAGAAAGTTAGTTTATAATTATTTAATAAAAATTAATGAATTAGTACTTGAAAGAAATGTATTAACATCAAATATTATCCACTGCAAGGTTAAAGAAATTTACCATAATACTTATTTATATGGAGTGCCTGGGCGTAAGCCTATAAATTCCTCTCCTTTGCTGGGTATCTGCTGAAGAGTAGGTTAATGGAATAGTTTAAATTAATTTAGAGTTAAAAAATAAATAAGATACAATTATTATTAATTATTATAATATACAATTATAATGCAGATTATCGCAACATTTAAGAGCCCAGTGTGCAAAGGTAGCTCAGATAAATAATGGTTCAAGAATTAACAACGTGACAAGAGGTTTTCGTGAAATGACCAATTAAATAGGTGGTTCACAGGCATTTCCAGAGAATAATACCGGAAATCAGACGGAAGAAGGTACGATTCTTATAACACAGTTCAGCAGAGGCGGCGATAGCAGGGGGACAATTGCCCCCTATCGGCAGCCCCTTGCCCCCCCCGTAGGCGGGATATTTAGAGTTTCGTCGGCAAAAATGTTCACCATTTCAGTTAGGTTGTAGAGAGCTGCGCATTATCGAATATGATTACTTAACATCCTCCTTGAAATTAATATAGTGTAAACAATCGAAATATCCAAGTAATGGTGTAATTGTTTAGACTGCATTTGGCAAAATATTCGATAGGGTGGTAGATCAATAATATGCTGTGTTTTCATAGGCAATTTTCGATAGACCTAAAAATTGAAAATAATGGATGTCGAACACATATGTCAAGCAGATTTTCAGACATCTGATTCAAATGGCGTTCATTCAGCTTATAATTTGTACTACTTTTGTCAATATAACCGCTTAAGGTGATAAGCTTATCTATTAATTTTTGATCAATGGACTATAAAGCCAATGCGACGAGACTTGAAGAAGTAAGCAAATTTTCGACATTGGATTAAATAGTCGTTCATTTAGCTTATAATTCGGACTTATTTTGGCAATATATCCTACAAGTGAATGAGATATCGCATAATATTTTTTTACAAATGTACAATGATCAATGAAAAGAAGGGCCAGTATCTGAATTTTAAAAAAATCTAAATAATACGTGATTTACTTTTATTAAATGTAAAATTAACTATTTTGAGTTATTTTGAAGCCAAATGAAAGATATTGTGCTTGCCCCCCTGTCGGATTTATCTTACCGCCCCATCCTCTACAGAAGATACCAGTGAAAGTCTAAGACAATGTCCTTGAAGGTATCGTAGATACAGGTGTTGAAATCACTGTCATCAGACATGACAAAATTAATACTTGCTCTAAAGAAACCAAGGGAAGCATAAAAATTATACCAGCCTTTGGAGAAGAAGAACTTGCCCCATCAGTTACTATCAATGTAAAAATTAATCTTGGAAAGCATGGCAACGTTCCTGTTACTTGCGCAGCATCGAGGAAACTCATAAGTGACATGTTGATCTCCTCGACAACATAAGAGGCATTATGAAAGAAAATAGAGGCACACACATTATCAATGATAAATAATGTCGATTGGGAGCAACGTATCCATGAAGAATCAAATCAAAAGGATAAAGAAGAAAATCCCTCGGAGGAAAAAAAATTGTTTCGCAAAGCTACAAAAGGGGGAGAACCCTCTGAAGATGGTATGGGCATTTGGTAATTCCCAACAGAATGGTTATTCAGCTGAACATGACATCTTAGTGCACTCTGAATGGATCTGTGGAGAAAAGGTACAACAGGTAGTGTTACCAGAGTGTAAGCGGAAAGGTGTGCTTAAGACAACTCATGAATTACCATGGACAGGCCATCTTGGAGAGAGAAAGATGGAGAGAAAAGAGTACTCATTCTACTGGCCTGGAATAAAGAAAGACGAAGGAATTTGCCAATCTTGCAAACACTTGCAAACACTTTTCCAAGTCCATTGAAAGTTATTTAGAGAATTTTCAGGAAATTTGCGAAAGTGTTTTTGCATCTATTTCCTAACTTTTATTACTTATCTTGTGAATATGCAATATATTTGTTTATATATATATATATATATATATATATGTTTCTAAACTTTCCTATTTGTCATTTCTTTTCTTTGGGAACTGCATATCGGTTCCTCTCTCACATCTTTCCAAGTTGTTAACTGGTTGGTTGGTTTGAAGTTTTTTGGCACAAGAACCAATAGGTCGGTTATACTGCGCCTAACTAGCCAAGTACAAGTTGTTAGCGACCAACTACTGTTTGGAACTCTTGCCATTTCAGGTTCAGCCTTCTACTCTAATAGACGATGGCCAACGAGTAGCAATTCGTCCACTTCCCACGTCGTAGCATTGTCTCTGAGGTGACAATGTTCTGCTCCAAGGAGGGGGGGGACTTGTAAGACCCGCTCCTCCACTCCAAACGAGGGTGATATCAAACCTGTCGGGAGGCAAAAGGTCACATGGGATCAAAGGGGGGGGGACCACGTGAGGGCCGAAGGAGAACGAGGGTGGGAAGATATTAACTTCTTTTCTTTTCATGTTTTATTTTACTTTAATCTGCTGTGAATATGTAAATAATATATTAATCTAGAACAAGATCGTCTCCTTCATTATTTTCAACACAATCATCACGATTGGGGTAGTCGACGACCGAGATGGAGTTAGATTTAAAATGACCATTCAGGTCTAGACGCATAACCGAAGGTCAACCGACTAAATGTGCAGCTGGAACCACAAGCGGAAAAATACGGAGTAACATTCGCCAGCTTTTTTATAAAAGTTAGTCAGATTTATTTTTGTCAATGTCAAAATCTGCTAACATCTGCAGAATTTTATAATTTCGAAATCCTTACCAAAAGAAAGGAAATCGTGATTGAAATGCTGATTTCTAGTTACTGAATTTCTGACTAACCGACGCGACGAGTACAATTCCAATCAATCCCGATTCTACAGCACATGACCGATAAAAGGACCATTCTATGTCCATTCAACATGGCCAGTTCAATGGCAATGCTACCTTTTGATGGCTCTCTGGGAAATAAATTGAAGAATGAAATAGCACTCAATCATTCTTGAAAAAGAAGCGTGAGAAAATGCGGCAAAATCGACGGTAATTGTGGTTTTGCCAGTTCAATGGGGCATGTATGGATGAGGAAAAAACCATTGCAAAAAAATTGTGGGAAAATTTTTTAGATTAAACGAAGATATAAAAAAAATCAAGAAATACGTTTAAAACAAAAAGCAAAGTTTGGCTTATTCTAATCCCTGTGTACTCGTTATGACCTGCCTTTAGAAAATGTTCATATCTTTCAAAACAAATCTCACAAAAAGCCTTTCTCGTATTACTTCAAAACTAAAAATATTTACCTTTGTAACGATTCAATCAACTTGAAATCTTTCACTTTAATTTTAATAATATTTTTAAATATGTTAATTTAAACAGTGATTTTTTAAAAGTATTATAATGGAATTCTATATCCCTCAAAACATTCAGTTCGAGTGCTTTTTTAACTCCAGACAGACAGAAAGAAAGGGGAGAGGAAGGGGGACGTCAACATAAGAAGTACACGTGTGGGGAAAAAAAGGGTTAGTTAAACCTCGTTTGACATGAAAGATGGCAGATAGCGACAAATGGGAAAGAATTCCTTTCACATTTGGGTGGGAGGGGATCAGTTACATTTTCTTGCCTTGTACTAAAGTATTGTTACCTTTCGATTCAATTCATCTCCCCTTCTCCACAAGCTTAACCACATCGCATACAACGACGCGTCTGACACGCGCATCGAATGACTGAATTTTTATTTTCAAGTCTGCAATCACGCCACAAAATTAAGTATTTAAATACGAAAAAATCAGTATGGAACGATTTGGTATCCCAAATGCTCCATATATTATTTAACAAAATCAAATTACAATAAATTGCCAAATTAGGATGAGTTATTTAATTAGAAAGTTAAATAAATTCGTATGTCAAGTGGTTAAGTAAACTATTCTATGTTCACTCGCAACAAATAACATGATTAATCGGCGAAAATAGATATTATGGTTTTCGCTGAGTACTTTGATTCAAGGACAAGTTCAGATTTTATATCATTTATAACAGAATCTACTCTACAAATGAGTTTTTCCACAGAGCTTTTGACTAAAAATTGATTGTATCTAATTTACTTGAAGAGGCTGCATTCTGAATTTTAAAGTGTAGAGTCAAACATGCCAATAGCATGATTGTGATAATTCGCATTAATTATGCCTTTATTCGATTCAGAAATTTTTATAGCGCAGTTGAGGAGTAATTGTAAAAGTATTTGAAAAAAATCTTTCGATTTTTTAAAAATAATTCGTTTAACTATTTTCTTATAGCATGAAATAATATTTTTTTCCATAAAATAAGTAATATAGCAATTTTAATGAAATCAGTACAAAAAAATATTTCAATACTCAATAGCTATTACAACTTCCTCTTTCTGGAAGTTTTAACTATAGAAGTGACAATATTTAAGCAATTTCTCTAGTAATTGAAACGAAGATATCTGCTAATTATTATTTGGCATAAAAACAGTGATACCAAACGACTCATGAAAATTTTAAAAAATCGCAATCTTTAAGCAATGTCTATATTATACCACTTGAATAAGTTATCTTTCTTGATTCCAGTAAAAGTAATCGAAAGTAAATATCCCCATATAATACATATACCCATTGCATATATTTTTTCTTCCGTAGATTTAAATACTAACTTTAAAGTAATATTTCATGAAAATGGATTATTTTACTTTATTTTTTTTAAATATGTGCATTGGTTAGTGATAACGTCCGGAAAAAAATTCAGAAAAAAAATAAGCTTTGGAAATGGTTTGGTTTGGTTTGGTTTTATGGCGCAAAAGCCGCATTTGGCCATTCTGCGCCAAACACATGATTTTAAGAAATTTTCCAGAGTTTTAAAATGTTTCAAAGAGTAAAAATTCTAAAACCAATTTAAAAAAGAGCAAAAAAAAAAAAACTCAGATAAGGTTATCAATGCCAATGTTTTGTAAGAAGTAAAATAAGTTTTTATGTGGCTTATCAACCAACAAGTCTTTCAATTGATTTTTATTCCCAAAATGGATTCGTCTATATGTGCTAAAATGTGGGCATTGCAAAAAAATATGTTGAATTGAAAGGGTACAATGACAATGCGAAAGCTTTGGAAATGGATTTAAGATTTTGATTGCAGCCAACTTGTACACACGCAGATATTTTGAAGCCCGTTCCGATTTTTTATAGCTTCTCATTTTAAAGCAAGAAAGCAAGCAAAACCTTTATAATTACAAAAGATTTATGATCACATTAATTTCTTCTATCACTCCAATATATGACGCATCTATATACTTTGGTTTGGCACGTTTTAAAGTGTTTGAATAGCATATAATATCTATGTATGTAATGTGTTTTCGTTTCACTCATTTCTGTACAAATTTCTTTTTGATCAACAAGTATTCATGGATTACTTTATCAAGAATAAAGTAATTGACATATGAATTAAAGCGGGAAGTTAATTTCTCATTCGAAACAAAAAATTGTATAAAAACTTGTTTCACGATTTTGTTGTGATATGTCACATTATAAGGTTTCAGACATTTTTTTATTGATTTATAAATTATTACACTTATTCAACTGATTTTGAACTATTTCATCAACCAATACACAAACAATTAAGAAATCAATCACCTTAAATCAAAATTTAAGAACTATTTCTCCCATTAATGAATTAAAATGGAGCACATGCACACAGTTTCTCCGCCCGCTTCGGCAGTGCACTAACTATTTATTGAATCGATACAGTCAAAAATTACGCTTAGTAAAATTTGATCACAAATTAAAAAACTTCTGCTTCAAGTGCAGTAATTGTCTAAAGTTCTCGCCCCTTAAATCTTGTACAATACGAGGAAATCATCTCGTCTATCCTGTAGCACTCATTTCAAGTACTCTTTCCATGCGCAAAAGCGAGAAATTTTTCCGAGAATGAGCAGTAATTGCATGTTGTAGCTCACAGGAGAGCTAGGTTCAATTGAAGATTTATAGGCAGTTCTAAAGAGATTCATTCTTACTTACGAATTAATCTCTTTAGAATCTTCTTATCCCCTTATTGATTAAAAAATGTATTTTCAAATGAGTTCTTTAAGCACGTCTGTAGTGATCGGATTAATTTCAATACAATATCAACCTGTGGGGAAAAGTTTCATAAGCCAGATAACAGCTACGGCACACAAGTAATTACTTTTGTATTGTGGTTATGTTACTCGGCTGCAAACCAGAGTGTTGCCTAATTTTTGTAAACCTGCACTCGCACCTGCCATAAACCAATGTAAAGTAGTTACCCTGCAGTTTATACTCAATATAAAAGATAAACATTTCGACATTTATATAAAACGGAATTTGATTTTCTATATTCGTTCTTAACCCTTTGACTACCAGACATATTTAGAACGTCTTGCCCTGGGTGCCAAGGTTTTATTTTTAAGAATACATGAAAGTTTACAAAATATAATTCTATTAAGCAACTGATACAATATCGTAATAGCATTTACAGTAATTTGTATTGAAGAACACTACGAGATAACTCGTATCTAGCGTCACTGATAAAAATTCCCGAGCCGGTTGCCACTTACTAGTTATCTCGTAGTGTTCTTTTAAATAAAAAAATGCAGTAAATGCCATTACAATATTGTATCAGTAACACATTATATTTTCTGTACAAAGGGGGGGGGAGGAGACTAGGTATTTTTGTCCAGTGCCCCGAGAAGCCAGCACTTGCGTAGATCCTTGTTTTAGAGTTTATCATATTCAGCAACAATAATAAAAATATTTTTAAATTTATGTAATACACACAGATAATAATATTTATTTATATAACCGTCTAAGTTATAATTTTAATAAAAATTGAATACGTTTTTTTTATTCCATATAAGTGTTTCATTCACCTTTTAAAAATATTTTTTAACTAGAATGGCTATTTGTAAATAATCAAAAATTGCAGCACTCACGAGATATCTCGTAGCTGGCAGTCAATGGGTTAAGAATTGTAATATTTGAAACGAGTTTAAATTCCTTTTTTGAAATTTAGAGGCATTTGACTAGTAACTTTCGACTCAAATTCTAATAACAAGCGTTTGGTCGAAAGATACCCCGAGTCGTCAATGAAAACAGATGTTTCAGAACTATGCAAAGATGCTTCTTAGGACTTGAGAATAGCCTTTTATATCCTTTATCAAACACGTTAACACCATCAATAAAGTTTTTATAAATTAAAGTACACGAATCAAGATTTAAATTTCCTATTGATATTTTGGTTTAGAATCCTTCAGGAGTAGTTACAGAATATTAATTTGAGGGAGCGTTTTCAATGTTAGTTTCAATTTGAAAATTGACTCGCCAAGTTGCAAGACGTGCTCTCAGATTCTCATAGATCAAAAATGAATTGAAAAACCTCACAAATTGTGAATCTTTATGCAAAAACTTGAAAAATTTTATTTAAAAATACCAACAATACAAGACATAATTTAACTTAGTCAAACTTAAAAACATGCAAGTCTTTGTCCAGTTGAGGGTCAACATAAAACGCTATAAAAAGGCGCAGAAAGAGTCCTTGTCATCTGTATTGAAAAATATAGAACAGGTGACGTCAAATCACTGAAATGATTTCAACCATGAGATTAAATGCTCGTTTCCTGGACTGTAAATACTCGACGTCCTTTTAGCGACGCTGTGGTCGAAGTAAAGTCAGTTCATTCCTACTTAATATTTGTATAATCTTGGAGGGTGATTTGGTTGCCAAAGTTCTGGAACCTTCTGGGAGTACTTCGATTTTCGTATGACCAGTGAGAGTGGCCACTCTTTTCTCTTCCACTGTGCCCCCTCCCCCGAGATATTCCACGTCTGAATTCTCGAAATCTGGGAGACCTTCGAAAGTCGTGAGAATTAGTTGGCGAGTTGGAAGGGTAGAACGATTCTTCCTTATGGGACGACACTTTTACTTCCATTTTTTGCACAAAGTAGTCCATCTCCAACGCTTCGGGTTCTTGGTCTGTGGCGCGTTTATTCGGTTGGATACTCTTCAAGAGAATGCTCTCTTTTTCGGAGCTCATCAACTTTATATTGTAGTGGAATCGGGGATTCTCCTTGACGATTCCCCTGAACCAGCATCCGTGCGCAATGCATGCTCCGAGGGCTTCCGACATCGAAGAGAAGAGAACCTGCACGTGTTCCACTTGGTTTCCTATCTGGTAAGTGTTGATCCTCGGATCCCCGAACTGCATCAGCATGCCCTGCAGTACATCCTGCGACAAGGGGTTTGTGTGCTCCGCTCTTCCCTCGATGCTCACAAGAGCCAGAGTCCACGGGAAATTGCCTCTCAACATCTCCTCCAGATACCAGGACACCAGCATGGCTCTCACCCTATCGACGCAATATCCTTCCTGCATAGAATATTAGATTTGAAATTATTGCCGAGAAATTCGAGTGTAATCTCTTAAATGTTGCTCATTCGCCCAAAATTAGAATGAGAATTTTTCTTCAAATTCCTGAAGTTAGCTTACACTCCCTATATATGCACACACATTTGGTTCAAATTTTTAATCGTTAATAATTTATTCTTCCACAATTTCAAGTAATTCTTTAGCCTGTAGTGGATGATATTTGGTGTTGGTTTTTTAAAATTAGTTTTTAATTAATAAAAAATAACTTTCTTGCCAAAAATCTTCATTTCCTCACCGCCAAATAAGTAGCGAATTCAGTTTGTTTATACACTAATGAGGTTAGGCGTAACATATTTTCAGGCGATTATTTCAATCGAGAATCGAACAGAACGTTTTCTTAATGCTTGATGCATTTAAAATTAAACATTGTTAATGAATCAATTTTTTCCGGATTCATTTTGAAGAACTTTTGAATTAAATTATAGAAGAAGGAATTAAAAATTTATAATCTCTATTGCGTTACCCAAACTGGCGTCGAAAAGTCATACATTTTGCGTTACCTCAATTGGCGTAAAAAATTGAACACTAGTACAAATTTCTGATCATTTGTAGTAATTATTAGGTCGGAATAGCCTAGTTGGTAGGGCATCGGATAAGCATTTCTTATGGTGGGAATTCGAACACGCCAGCCGAAGACTGGTGGACGATATATCTTTCGTGATCATAAAGTCCTCCATGTCGAGAGTAATACTGCTGGGGGGGGGTACTGGGTCAGAGGTGACCGTTCTATTTCAGATCTAAATTACGATCCATAGACGAATGAAGTCCTCTCCTGCGTAAAAAAGGGTTTGTGACGTGTGTAAGCGGCAAGTCCGACTTCGGGTGCTCAGGGGTTCATACCTCAGAAGCTACTGCACCCCCTCCTTACGATGTATAGTGGAACAAGCTTAATTGCAATTACTTAATAAAAACTAACTAAAATAAAAATTCCCTGTCCACCTTAGTAGGAAGAGACTTAATTTTTTTTATATTACTTGTTACCCGATTCGTTTAATTGGAACAAGTTCATGACCATCTAGATTTAGAAAGGCAGAAATTTTGCAAGTGCAAGCAAATAACATTTGTATTTTAACAAAAACCTTTAACATCTAAAGAACAGTTATTGCATTTGTCAGATCAATCAACGAAAAATCCTTCACTGCATTATTTTGGCATTAGGAGGACAAGTGCTTCGAATTTAAATCTATTTGAAATGGTGATCTGCATAGACAAGTAAAACAAATGAAGCTGAAAGAAGTTTTTTTCTTAGGTTTCCATTATCATAACGCTATTTGGTCCGTTTTAAATCACAGCATTAGATTACAATTTTCACTTAAGGAAATGAATCATTTCTGGATATATTTTAAGTACGTATGCAGAAATTGACAATGCATTCAATCTCAATTCTTGGTTACTCGGCTAAATTTATATTCAATCAGTTTAGGCTAATGTAATCTAAAATTAGATATTCATGTTCACTTAAAATATAGCAAGTTGGTAAATGTGCTGCAATACAAAATGTTATTGCTATTTCAAACAATTTAAATACGCACCAAGTTTCACAATGAACTGCATTTTGGCATTGAATGAACAGTCGTATCTTATTGTGGGAAGAATTAAATATTCCCTCCTGACTATTGCTCAAACTGCCGTGATAGCTCACTTCGTATCTATACAACAAACTTTGTGTAGTTAATATTCCAGTCTTGGCAACGTTTTACAAATGGAGAAAGGAAAATACTTGCACTTACAGTTTGGACACCGATAAAAAGTTTAGAAATTAATGTACGCGCAAAATTTTGGAAGACACTTTGCCTAGTACAATTCGACTTCCTTTTAAAACCTATAAGTTAATACAGAGAATCTCGTTATCAGAGTGAATCGGACATCTGCGCATAGAAGAGCTAGAAAGCCTATTTTAATGCTAGAGAGAAGTATATATCAGCATATTGTTTTGGGGATGAGGTTTTGTAGCGGCAAAAAAAAATCCGCAGGCGAAAAATAAAAAGTTTATTATCTGAACGAGCATTTTAAAAATCTTTTACTAACGCGTTGTCGCCATTGAATTTATAAATACTTCGATTTGAAATAATAAGTTAATGACTACAGCGAATAAAAAAATCCTTTTGAACACGCGATTATGTGAAATGAAATAGGAAGTGTGATATATTTTTTTAAAACAATCAATGCCAGACAAAGTATTTTTTGGATCGTTTTCTCCCCCAGTTTGAACAGAAATTTTACTCTACATTTCCTTTAAGGAATGTCCTTCCTTAAAGTTGTGAAGCAGAGGGGCTCCAAAAAAGTTTTTGTCCCGGGTCCCAACTAGGCTAATTCGGGCCCTGTTATTTATAGTCCGACTTCATGCCGCTGAGACAGATTGAGAATATTTACAACGTACAAATTCCTACCTATTCAGTATTGCAATCCGTGTCCTGTGTCTAAAATAACATTGTTTAAAAAGATTAATATCGGTAAGCGTGTGGAAGAGTACAGCATTAGAAAATTACCCGCTAGAAAATATGCTAACCCAAAAAAGATAAAAAGGGAAATATTACTTTGTTATTCTTGAAATTACTAGGAGTAAGCCTCAGTTGCATTTGAATGACGTAAAAAAAATTAAACCAAATACAAGATAATATTTTAAAATATTTGATTCTTTATTTGTTAAACAGTTGTCTATAGTATCATCTCGTAATATCTAAAAGGAAGTACTCATTAAAAATTAGATTTTTTTCCAACCTTTAACGTTGAAACTTTTCCCATTAATATTCAATATATTTGGCATTTATACACGACTCCCAGAATATTGCGTTTCCAAAATAAATTCCAATGCTATTTACAAAAAACCAATCGAGTCCGATTGTTTCCGACTATGCAAAGAAATTCATGTTTCTAACGCAAGTTAAAGTAATCGACTAACTTAATTAAATACAAGAATATTCATTAGTTAAATAAAAAATATATAAAAACTCAACGTATAAGGTTAACCACTTGACATACAAATTAATTTAACTAATTAGATAACAATAAATTACCAAAATAGTACGAGTCGATTTGATTTTTTTTAATATATGGAGCATTTGGAATACTATTTATTTTCATATTGTTTTTCGTATTTAAATACTTAATTCTGCAGCTTAATTGCAGACTTGAAAATAGAAATTCAGAAATTCGATGCGTGTGTCAGACACGTCATTGTATGCGAAGTGGTTAAACAAATGATTATCGAATTTCATAAATATCGAATAAAGCTAAATATTAAAATTTTCGCATTAAGTAGTTTCTTTACAAGTTCATAAATAAAAATACAATAGAAATTATTTTTAAAATCCATTAAAAATGTTATCCACAGAGTGCACTTAAATATACAAAGAAACTTTGTGAAGTTATGAATGACCGATTATTTACCGAAAAAGGCTATTTTGAAAGTCACGCTACTGTCTGTCCATAAGGAGATCTCTGGCAGACAGTCGTCTATGTTTACGGCGGTCGTTATAGAAACAGGTTACTGCAGGAAGAGTCCATTTCACAGAGGTAGAAATTCATTCAAGTTTCTTACGTTGGCGCGTTTAGCGCCTAATTGGCGCTGTTGTTATATTGCCTTTAATTTTTGAAAGCAAATTCGAAAAATAATTCACTGGGCTGAAAATAATTTGCGTACTTGGAATTTTGAAAAAAACATATTATTCCTGTTAGAATAATACAGAAATTCCTATATGATTAGTGCAGAAAGAGCTGAGTAAATCAAATAGAAAAACTGTATAATTATTTATATGTCTTACGACTGCACAAGATGAAAAAAAAGTAGATTCCAGCATGACAAAAAATTAATTTTCATTATATTTGTTTTAAATTTATGTAACTTCTTAAGATCAAATTATCCGCAGCAAACGGGAAGTAATCTGTATAATTCAACCTAAAAATAATAAAATAATAATCATAATGATTTCATAATTTTTATAAACGGTTGCTTTTATTCTGTTACAAAGTATAATATCCATTGTTAAATATGCTTAAAACCTCTCCAAAAAGTTTTTTTTTAATAAATAAATATATTTATTTATTTTTGATATATATGCTATTTTTCGAAACTCAAAATTAACAATTACATTTTATCAAATAAGATAAATAAAAGCTATAAGATAAATAAAATTTTCAAAGATTTTTTTTAACGAAACTTAAAAAAGTAAGGATAATCAAAAGTATGTTAAGTTGAAACTTTTGATTATCGATATATTTAATAACAGAAAACAAGAGCACATTAATGAAAAAATAGAAAATAAAAAAAAAGAATCAAATAAATTTCGTAGCTTCAGGAAATAAACTAAATAAAATTCTATATCTTCTATAACTTATGATTAAACTAATTGAAATGAAACAAAAAGAGCAATTTTAAAATTCACTTTTTATTCATAAAACACATTAATTATTATTAAAAGAGTGAAAAACTAGCAGAGATCGAGTGACAGTTGTGTACTTTCAATTTAAAGAATTCTAAATCACTGTCACAAGATTCCGTTTCTTCTGAATCGGAATCCGATTCAGTACTTCCAATCTGAAATACTAGTTCATCCACTAGTTCTTCTAAAATCCCATCTTTTTCCCAAAACGAATTTTCAGCAAGTTACAAGCAAAATTCTATAACATTATGCACAATTTTACATGCTTGTGATTTTAAAGTCTCTCCATTCTTAAATCGAAAAGGCATTTTAAAGGATCTCAAAATTCAATAGACTAAAATTATTAAATAATGAAATGCAGTTAATATTAACCAAAGAAAATATTAATAAAATATAAAAGAACTAAGCTAAGCAAATATAAAGATGCGAGCAACTGCGGTAAAGCGAGAGGACGAATGAGCAATAGTTTTTTTTATCGCTTCATTTTTTCGCCAAGATAAAGAATAACTCGCCAGACTTCCGCCCGATTCCACCCATTCAAAATAGATCCTCCCTATCGACACCTGTTTCTATGACGCCCGCCATAAACATAGACGACTGTCGGGCAGAGATCTCCTTATGGACAGACAGTAAAACGTGACCAATTCCAGGTGTGAAGATTAAAAAGCACGCTAGAAACTCTTCGAGTTTAAACCTCATCACCAAAAAACTCCTTTAAAAAACCCTTTTCCCAAGCTATTGTAACAGCTTACTTTGCTAAATCAGACAAAATGGCAGGAGTTCTTTAGAAACCACCTTCTTCAAACATTCATATTTTCAACGATCACCGGAGGCCAATGCTAATATCAGCACCAAAATTCGACCATCGGGAATTATGCATTTTCGTGAGTGCAAAATTTGAGCATCATTGATGGCCATCGAGTATCTCGAAATTCTTGGCAATTGTAGCCATGGCTGATGAATAAATTTGCACAGCTTTAAGATTGGCTTGGGTGCCTCATTAGGTTCACTTCCAATTTTCATTAAAAAATCGCCAAATAAATGGGTCGATTCTAAATTTCCCGAAATCTAAATTACAAAAGACGACAGATTGAAATGCAGATTTTAATTCTGCAACTGAAATTTTAGTGGATTCATCGATATAACCAAAGTAAACCCACTTGAATATATTTAAGTGGAATTTCGAAACCAAAAATTAGATAAGTAGATGAATGCAAGGAAATCGGATCCTACCTGCTGACGAATTCGTTCAGCTGCCATTGCAGCGTAGCTCTGATCGGCAAACCTCACGTACAAATTATTCACAAAGGTGTTCTTGTAAGTCACCTGTTTGTGAGCTTCGTATCCAGCGCAGGTGGTGATCAGGCCGATTGCATCCTCCAGAGCAATGTTGTAATTCTCTTTCACACCAACATAAAGATATCGAGAGAAATCGTACGACACTTTAACGCCGTACTCCGCTATCAGGGCTTTTATTTTCCTCTAAGGGGAAGAAATAAATTGAGCACAGATTAGTCAAAGGAAAAGGTGAATATCCGAAGGATTCAAATTTTGCATTTAACACTTTGGTGACCGGCAATTTTACACAGAAACTATGTCATGTTACCGGCTACTTTTTTGTAATTCAATATGAAAGTAAAACGTTCTAAGAAACTCCAATGAATTTTATTTATACTGAATGAAAGGAAATTAAACTTGACATTTTTTACATCAAAAAGTTCTTCGCCGATACGTTCCGTCATGGTTGACATTTTTGGAATTTTACTAAAATTCTAATAAAAATGTAAATACTAGGAAAAGTAATTTCTGTTATAGAGCGGACAAGACTAAACACGATACGCCAAGTTTTTGCAGCGTTCTATATCGACCTCGGTATTTTAAATTGAAACAGATAATGCAAGTGCAATGCCGAGTTAACTCGTCACCAGTCAGCAAAGCGTTAATATTAGTAAAAGTATTTAAGAATATCTCTACCACAAGCATCTTGTTCTATTGAAAAGTTTCCAATTTTAGCTTTTATACAGAGCGAGTTTCAAATATTCATGCAAAGACCACAAAAAGAAAATTTAGATACTACGGATTTTTCGTCTTTTGTCTAATGTCAAAAAGCAAGTATTTCATATGATCCTTCTATTGCGCTGTTTAATTTCCTATTTCGCCTCTAACAAGTTGTTTTTCTATTCGTGAATAAAGACAGACTTTAGAGATAACAAATTAGATTACGGGCAGTCTAGAGGCACTAGACTGCCCGTAATCAACTTTTGCATTGCATTGAAGCATGGTTTTCGAGTTCATAAATATTCCAATTACAACGATTTTAGGAAAACATTTTAAGTTCTTGATCCTTAATGAAATAATATCCTAAAGATTCATGGGTTTTTTTAAAAATTTAACAACGAAATGAAGTCCTATAACCTTTTGGGGTCCCTTAATCTTGTGTAGAGCTTATTTCGGAATCTCTATTTGAATGTTTGCATCCTTGCTCAACTAATGCACAGAAATAGTGATTTTATTTAGGATACTTTTCCCACAGATGGATGCCCTTCGAGACATCTTGTATTACTGCGAAAAATATTTGGTTTTTAATAGAAGACTTGGTTTTAGTAATTCCTTAGAGCGTCTTGCATCTCAAACTCAAGTTTAATTTGGTTAAACTTTGACAAACACGTCACTACATAGAAATTAGATTTTAAGACAATCACAAAGTGTGAGATCACTTGCAATTAAAAAAAGAACCGGTTGAAAGGCAAGGAAATAGTTGATTAAATAATCGACAAGTGACAACTATGTTTATCCAATTACATATTCAAAATTGAGAAAATTCGAACTTGGCTGAAGAGGTTTTAAAACGGTATTTGAGGAGGGGAAGAGAGGGTATTTTCTTTGAAAGCACGTAGAAATGATTTTTATAAATATCGAAGATAATCTCAGATAGAATATATAATGATGCCAAGATGGAGTTTATCACTTATACCTAAATAACAAAATAGGAAACTCATTAGCATCTCTTCCAAGATTTACTCCAATACCGGATGGGGAAGTTATTAGGATACTTGAAAACTGGACCTCGAGCACTTGAAAACAATAGCTATACGCAACTACCAATTATAATAAAAGTAGCATAAAATAACAAACTATAAAGTTTTACATAACTCTACATAGCAGAAATGGAATCGTTTAAACAGAACGTATTTATTTAATTGGAAGATTGTTCACAAAGTTTTTCGAGATTACTAAGAATTTCAATTTAGTCGATATCTTGACATTTTACTCAAAAAACTCGGGAATATTATTGCAAGCATTTTTTATAACTTCCAACACTATTGATTTTAATTCCACACAATTTTTTAAACATCTTAATACATTTTAAAGACTTTTGATGAGAATTTACTATTAGTTTCTGCTCTATAAATAGCGCAAATTTTAAATACATTAGCTTTGCATAGCTTTAATACAGAAAAATTTTACATAGCCATCCCTTAATTCGAACACGAAATAGCATTTGAAGAAGTTTTAAATTAAAAAAATTAATTCTTAGATTTGATTAAATAAGCGTTTCCTTATTCGGAAATTCATCAGTTTATTTTTAAAGAAAAGTATTTACAATATATATAATTCATACACTTACCTCAAGGAACTTCCGCTCTCTTTGTAATTCTTTCGATACTTTCGTCATTATGAGACTAAAAATGATTTTAAAACCTATAAAGGTAATCTGCAACAATGCGCTTCGAACGTGAAAAAAAAAATGAAACGACAAGTGCCTTTCAATCCTACAAAACTTCTTTATATTCAATCTCAACTTACCTTCGAAAAGCTAAAACTGTTGCCATTCATGCAAAATAATTTGTGAAACTTTATATCACAGCTATAAATAATAGTTTATGAAAATTTGACTGTATGTTTAATTAACTTAGTTAGTATTAATTTAACTAATTACTAGTATTTTCATTTAACTAGTAATGAAAATATACGAGCTTGGCTTAATTAAACTAGCAATCCGTTTTAAAACTAATCTAAAAATATTTTGGGATGCATTTTATCAATTTCAACCATAGAGAGAGCACTCACCACCCTAGATTTCCCAGAATCCAAATTGAAAATGTTTGGCATGGATTTAGCGTGCTGAAGGTTTTCAAATGCAGTTGATCTTTGATAAAATTGGATCTAAGAACCCTGCCGGAAGAATTAAAGCCTAAACAGAGAAATCCAGTAGAAAGCATTTTAACTTTCACTCAAGAATTCTATAAGCTGAAAATATACAATACGACGAATCTTTTGTGAAATTGGATCTGAAATCTTTGATTCAAGAAGAATAAAATGACTAAATACTGAAACACATCAGAAAATGCTTTGAACCTATGAATTCAAAGGGCTGAAAGTCTATAAATACGACGCTTCTTAGATGAAATTGAATTTCGAATCTCTGATTCAAGAAGAATTAAATGCCTGAACACAGAAAAACAGCAGAAGACGCTTTGACTCACCCACCTCGGACTTGAACGAGTTAAAAACTTCAAATATGACGAATCTTTGATGAAATTGGATCTGAAATCTCAGATTCAAGAAGAATTAAATGCCAGAACACAGAATCTCAACAGTAAAAGCTCTAATCTCACAAATTCAACGGGCTGAAAGTTTAAAAATACAGCAGATCTTTTATGAAATTGTATTTAAGAAGAATTAATTGTCAATATACTAGGGAAAAAAAGTGGTTTGACGCTATGAAATTGTTCTCTAGTACCTCAAACATTACGGATTTTGATATAACAGGACCTAAATCTTAAGATTCGGGAAAAACAATTCGATGAACTGTTTTAAACAGTCGGAAAACACGGTATTTTACTTTCAAATTCATTAAGTTAATGACGATCTATCTATAATGACTTATACAACAATGGATAATTGAAAATATTAAAATTTTTAATTTAGTTTTTTCTGTCTTGTCGATATTATAAAACTTCCTTGAGAGAACTAAAGGATATAAAGTATACTAGTCTGAAAGGATTAAAGATTTAACCTTTTCGAGTATTAAGTATTCAGAAAGTACTGTAATCGTCAAAAAAATTGATATAAAGATTTTGATGAATCTCTACATTTTGTATAGTGGCTATGTTACTCGGCTACTGAGAGAAAAGGATCGAAAAGCAAATTCATGGGAAATGTCCGTCCATCTGTATGTGTAAAACAAAGATAGATAAAAAAAAAAGACAAAAAGTGCGTTGAGATGGATAAATGAAGTATGGTGTGAGGTTGGGAAGAATGGGTAAGACCTATAGAACCGAACTCGCAATGTTATGGATAGTAGTCGAGTAACGTAGCCACTAAACAAATGTAATTACTCGTGTTTGGAGGATGTTATCTACTTATGAAGCTTTCACCACAAATTCTCCCCAGTGAGTTGGTAGTGAGACGAACGATGTGCCAAGCGTATGGCGAGTGTGTGTCTGTAGTTGTTGGTGATGTTGACTGTTGTTTCCAATGTGCCTGACGACTTCTGCTGCTGGTAGAGGATGCCACAAAAGCTGTAGAAAGTTTCTTATTCAAGGTTGCAGATCACTATTATGTGTGAGTTGTTAGATTACCAAAGGACAATTCTCGCAACGTTAAGGTTAGTATCCGAGTAGCATAGCCTCTATAAAAAAAGTAATTTCTCTTGAACGGCATATGTTATCTGGCTTATGAAGCTTTTACCATAGTCTTTATATCAAATTTGCAGATTTCTATAAAATTTAAAGCAAAATCCGCTCAGAGGAAGTCTTTTAATCCTGCCGTTGGAATAGAAATTAACAAGATAATTAAAAAGAAAATCGCTAGATATATAACATTATCATCTATAGCATAAATGCCTATAAAATTTTGAGAAATCCAACCAGAGGCTGACCATCTGTTAGTTTGTACTTCCATAAACATTTAAGCGCGACAATGCAAAAACTCTGTGAATTAAAAGTATCAAATTTAAAATTGAAGTTCCTGATTACAAGTGTAGATTTGTATTAAATTTTTGTTTCGGTCGTTTGAGGAAAGCGTGTCTTAAACCGAAATTCAACCTTCGGATACTATTAAAAGAATGTTAGGATAATTGGCGAATTATGATACGATAGATTCAGTAAAAATAGTAAATTTACACCAAATGTAAAATTTTTCATGACTGTTGTAGCTAATGTCATGGGATGAACTATCTGGAATATCATGTTTATTAGTAAGTATGCTAGAAAGTTTTGGAGAGACAACTCCTGCTGGTTTTTTAATCTTCTTGTTATTAATTTGATATCATGTCGTATTAATATCATGTAAATAAAATTTAAATAATACTGTAATAATCGTTGTAAATTGATATATTTTTTATATCAAACCCAGGCTTTCTTGACCGTTTATTAGGTTAAGCTAGGACACACGTTATTCAGTTAAAATCGAACGTACTGCATTTTTACTTAACATTACTTGCCAATAATGAGACAACAGTAGTATACAGATAAACTTCCAATATGGGAACACAGATTTATTTAGATATTACAATCATGTCTTCCACATGGAAATTATTTTCTTTAGTAATATCAAACTAATTTTGGAGTTCGAATAAGTTGATAAGTCATTGAAGAGATATACTGAACTTTATATTTGAGCATATGATGAATTTTCTATAAGATAATAAAGAGCATTGAATCAAATTTAAAAAATGTGTATGAATATTTTTCATTTTATTGAAATTTTTTTAAAAAAAATCACTTGCTGTGATTTATAACATTGTTCAACATTTTCATCAACATTTTTACGAGAAATGTGACAGATTGATTGCGCTTGATTGTAACCATAATTAATTGTTGTTGTTCTCGTGTTCCACTTTACAACGGAAGGAGGAGTGCAGTAGCTTCTGAGAGTATGGACCCCTGAGTACCCGAGGACAGAAGTCTGACTTCAAGCTCACACACATCACAAACTCTTTTTTACGGGGCGGTTCAATCATTTCATTTATTCATCATCAGATCGTGATTTAGATCAGGAACAGGGAACGATTACCTCTGACTCAGTACCCCCAGTGGTATTACTCTCCATATGGGGAACTTTGTTATCACGACAGATTTAACGCTCGCCAGCCACCACACACACATACACACACGGAGAGTCTTCGGCTGGCGGGTTCGAACTAACAGCCCAAGGGATGTGAATCCAACGCCCTAGCAATCAGACTACCCGGGTTCTACCATAGTTAATTAAAAGTTAATTTCTTTTAACATAATTTCAAGAAAGTTGGAAAATTCTTCTTTAATAAAGTCAATGAATCGATAATGTGAAAATCGAAGTACATTTTTACTCGTCTTTAAAGGTCTAAGTCCAGATTCTCAGAATCATTGTTCGAAAAATGAAGATTTAGAATCCAATTCCAGTCTTGAGGCCAACCGAGTGAGCGGTGTAGTGACTGTTGCCATTGCTAAAATTTTCTTCAATTTATTAGCAGACATAGAAGTATGAGATGAGGGTGAAAGAACAGAATTGTCGTTGCTCTTCCCCCTTTGAATCTGCTTCAAAATTACGACTGCTATTTCAAGATGCATTTCATATAACTTTCAAACGTGGTATTGAATTTAAGAAAACGTACACGCATTCTCCAGTTCGATTATGAAATAATAAAATGGAGAAATACAAATATACATTTTACAGAATAAATTAAATTATTTCTGGCTCTCATAATAAGAGGAAATAAATGAATAAATCATGTTAGAAATGAATGTCATTAATCCCTTTTTCAAACCCTGAATTATTCGTTTTCTGAAATAGCAGCAAATTGAGAATGTATTTCTATCTTTTATTTAAATATGCATTTACTTATTTCAGAAAAAATTGATGTATAGTTAAATTTTCTTTGAGTTAAAAGGTACATTAATTTGAATAATGTGTTTTATATTTTATAATTATTGAATTGTGTATAATAAATTATATTGTATAAATAATATATTTTATTAATGCATAATTTAATTAATTTAAATTAATATAAAGTAATTGTAAAATTTATAATCGCACTTCTGCATTTTTTCTGGTAAGAATCGCTATCTTCAATTCAAAAACTTCATTTTACGAAGAGGTTATTTCTCTATTTAGACTGTAAATGATTTTTCAAACTTAAAAGGGCCTTTACCCTAGCGATTCCAATTAATGTTTCCTTGCTCACCCAAGCAGGAATTCAAGTAGTAAAACTTCCGGAAACATTTTCAAACGGGTAAAAACTTTTATAACGGGTATAAATGATTTAATTGCTGTATTTTCAGCGTGTAACTAATTAGTAAATGAGGACAGACTGCTGTTTTGAACGGAAGTTTCGCTACATAATACTAATTCTAACTCAACCCAAGTCGGATTGGTCCTATTTAAGGGAGTCAACAAATTTCTGCCTCCTGATGAAGAATAATGTGATATCTCATCAGACATTTTAAAGCTAGGGAGATTAAAAACAAACAAAAATATTCACTTAACAAGAGGAATAAAAATAATCTATTCTCCATTTAATTAAAAAAAAATTCAAATCGGAAGATTTGCAAGACAACGTTTTCATGGTAACTTTTTCCATTTCTGGCAAAATTTATTTTTCCAATTTATCTGAAATTTTTTCTATTTTTTTCTATTGATTTATTTAAAATTGCTGTTATTGGCACTTGCCTGGACAAGCCCCCCGCTGATACAGCAGCAGATTTAAGCCGAAAGGAGCGTCTCTTGTTTTTTGAAGTAGCGCCGACTAGGGCCAAGAGTACGACTTAGCCAAACACTCATCACATTTGCTTGCACAGCCCCTTTTTTACAGGCGGCGGGGGAAGGGGTCACATTCACACGCTTTACAGATAGAACACAGAAAAACTACCCTGCCCTAAACGGTCCTTGAGCCCGGCACGCCAAATCACGCGGAAGATGCCCTACCTCTGTGCCAGGATGCTGGCTATTTAAAATTAAATTAAGATACTAAAATTTAATATTTAAATTAATGCAATAAAACAGATCGAAAAATATATTTTATTTGAAATTCTTAACAATATTTATTTAATTGATACGACAGAATATGTATTAATTTATATTAGTGGAAACATTTAATTCATGTAATCGAAATCTATGCATTCTGATAGTATATAAGTCAATACAATAATGCGTGAATATATATTTATAAATACTCTGCACTTCTAATGATTTGTTTGGTAGACTTCTAATGATTTGTTTGGTAGATTTAAATATTTTAATTAATGATTATACAATTATTTTTATTTATAAAAAATCAACATTTATTAAATAAATTGGTTTTATCTATATTTTTAGACTTCCTTGGATCAACGGCGTCTTGGGCTACGGCCTATTGAATAAAACGTCTGGTACAAAGGACGTTACTACAAACCCTGCTACAAAGGTTGTTTCTACAAACCCTGTTACAAAGGATGTTGCTACAAACCCTATTACAAAGGATTTTACATTTGACAATCACTTAAATTGTATTAACACTAATGAAAGAGAAATCAAAAATTTTAAAAATTCCTCATCTCTTACTCATCTGTTAGAGTTCACAATAATGTTGTTAACCCCTTCGCATACAATGACGCGTCTGACACGCGCATCGAATGACTGAGTTTTTATTTTCAAGTCTGCAATTGAGCCACAGAATTAAGTATTTAAATACGAAAAAATCGATATGAAACGATTTGGTATTTTAAATGCTCCACATATTATAAATAAAAATCAAATTAACAATAAATTATCTAAATAGGGTGAGTTATCTAATTAGAAAGTTAAATAAATTCGTATGTCAAGTGGTTAATAGGATAAACTAATCTACTTCAAAAATAAACTAGAGCTAAAATAGTCTTTCAAACGAATCTCAGGAAATATTCCCAGCCGATTCATGCTAATTTTTGCACTTTTGAATAAGCTACGTTTGCTAAAGAATTCTATCAAAGAAAATCACTCTATAAAAATTGTAAGCATTAACATTGTGAATGTGTTTGCAATTTTTTTCTACAAAAACAATACATTAACGTTATGAATAAAATTACAATTCCATTGGAGTGAGAACATTTCTATCAAAGATTCACGTTTACGAGAGTTTTGCTTTTGAACTCAAGATTTTTTTATATTTTCAATGTGTTGAGAAAGTATTTTTAATATATTTATTTTTTACTTTTTACACTTTTAACCGCCTTAAACTGTAATCATAAAAGTTTTATAAACTTTTTTTTTTACTTCACGCTAGCTATTTCTGAATTTTCTGTTCATGTCTTAGATGACGATGTGCAAGTTTGATCTTTAAATCTGTTAACTGATAATTACATTTTTATTCCATATCCATGGCGCCATCTATTTGTGAGCATGAGTTAAAAAATGATTACAAAATTTTATAATCAATGTTTAAAATAATTGTTAGATACGACAAAAATGCACCGTATTTATGTCCATCACTTTATTACTATGAAAAAGCAAAGCTACTTAGAAGAAATTCGAATATATATACAACAAAACGATAACGATACAAACCATACGATACGATGCAGATAATTACAGCTGCCAAAACAAAATACAGTAAAGTTGAACAAACAAATAATGAATAGGTTAATTCCACAATGAATTATTAATTAAATGAAAAAAGTGAAGATAGTTAAAATAATAAAAGTATTCTAGATTTTAATTTACTTATAATTTGTGTTTTTAAAAGCTACTTTAAAAAAATCGATTTCCTTACAATAAATCGGAAATGTATTTAAATTGGAAAATTTCCTTAAAATTTTCAAAAGAATTTTGGGATGCTATTAATGTGTGTGTGAAGATATTTTCTTGCAAGAACAGTTGATGTAATAATGTCACTGTTTCTACTTAATGTGTATGTTATAGATACCAGAATATAAGACTATTGTTGTGTCATAAAGAAATTTATAAGAAGGCATAAAAACTGTGCACCGTCTAAGGTATCACTTATCCTTGCTACTATTAATGTCATCTGTTATATGTCATATACCAATTAGATGACCAGCACAATGAATTAAAAAATTAATGCACTGCTCTAGATGTCATTTATTCTTGCTAAAACCATTAAAACAACTGAAATATAAGATATTAAAAATATTTCTATGTTTTTTGATATTCTGAATACCAGATAATATCTTGTAGATAGTATCATAACAATGTTACTGGACATTTTGTGTAGACATGAATTATGTAGGGAACATTTATCCTCTTTCCGTCACTTCAGACAAAAATCCCATTAGGACATTATAATCTAACAACAATTTAAATTTAGAGTCATGCAAAGGGACCAAATTATATTAATTCTTGTAAATAGGCGGAATAATGAAATGGCAACTGAAATCCCCAAAACTTTGGAATTACTGAATTATTTCAATATACTTTATTGTTACTCAGAAGATGGCGCCACAAAACACTTCAATGTTTACATGTAGAGATAACATAATTTTGTGACTAATTTCTGATGTTAAAAATATTTACAAATTAATTGAAGATACTTGTAATAAATAATAGGAATTTTAATTAACATGATATACTTGTTTTAATTAGCAATACAATAATAATAGATTATTATCAATAGTTCTTTTTTCTTTACAAATGGTTGCATTTAAAAGGAAAATATAAGAAATATTTTAAAATCTATAAAGCAAGTGTTTTTATAATTTAAATTATTATTAATATTTGCTAAATGCATTGAAGAAATGATTCCTGTCTTTATACCGAAATTGTTTACATAAAGTATTATTGCAAATAGGAATATGTAGTTAAATAATTTCCAGTTAAATGATAGTCAAAAGTATGAATCCAAAAATAAAAATTTAAATCCATTTATTGAAGATTAAAAAAATCACTCTATAACTCCTCTGTGAAACAGATTCAAATTTTTTAAAAAATGTTAATATACATTATTTATTAATTTTAATATAGTCAATAAAATTAGTTGAATTTTGTTTCAAATATTGTCATCTTTCAATAGAGAGCAGTTTTTTTTATTACTATTGAAGAATAAAGTTTTTTAATGGAAGTAAATTTTTAATAAAATGATACAAAAAAATTGTAGTTTCTTTATTTATAATTCTTAAATATTAAGCATTTCAGTTTGAAATTGACAAAATGAAAGCTGTTTAGACTCGAGAAATTGAATAATTTATATTTTTTATGGTTCGTAATTTTTCTTCATTAAACTTGATTTTAAATTAAAAAATAACTTATGGTGGGTAACTTTTTTTGCAAATAAATCTTGAACTTTGGCTCTTAATTAATATATAGGCTATAGGATAAACTATATTAATTTTACATAATAATGCATTAAAATTAAATAAGATCTCGCATTAGTATAAATTAACGCGTACGTCAGGGCAGGGATAGCATGGTTGTAAGGTATCCCTTGGGCTGCGAGTTTGAACCGCAAGGCAAAGACTCTCCGTGTATGCGTGTGTGTGGTGGCTGGCGCACGTTAAATCTGCCTTGCTCACAAAGTCCTCCATATCGAGAATAATACCACTGGTGGTCCTGGGTCAGATATGACCGTTCGCTGTTCCAGATCTAAATTACGCTCTGTGGAGGAATGAATGAAATGCACGAATGAAGTTCGAACCGTAAAAACGATTTGTGTCAGAAATCAGAAAGGTCTATAAGTCAGAGTTTCTGCCCACGGATGCAGAAGTCTGATTGAGAGGAAGGGTCGACACCCTCTGAAGCTACTGCACCCCTCCTTCCGTTGTAATGTGGAACACGATAACAACCACAACTACGGTTACGTCAAACACAGAAAAAAAAAGCGTGCCATTTAATAGCATCATAACTTTATTCTAACTAATAAGCCTTTAATTCTTTTATAAAAATTCTCAGAACTAATGTTTTTTTTTTATTTTACAGTGCTTTAAATAGGATTAACATAATTCTAACTAGCAATCACTAAAGCACTCGAAAACAAAAATATTTTTCGTTGATATTTCTTTAAAACGTTTTTTTTTTTAATGCTCAAAGAATTCCTTTCACAAGAGTCCGTACTGCTTTTTACCTATAATTATTTGCCCAATAGGCGTAAAAATCTTTTTCATTGTGTCATTCAGATAGAAATTTTCTGGACCTTTAAGTACATCAGAACTAAAAGCCTGTCTTAACAAAACCAATTCCATGCATAGATAAACAAAAAGCCTTTGAAACAGATTCTCAAAAAAAATCTACTAATAGATAGTAAGGATCTCTTTGCAAAATGTTAACACTCTTACATTCTATTGTAATGAAAATACGTTGCAAGACAAACAGCTTTCTTTGACTGGCATTTATAATGCTAAATGAAACATACTCGCTGTAAAGAATTTCTTAGAATGGAACAAAACTAGTTCAAAGCTTAAAGGAATGTAAAGCTTTTGAAAAGAAATAGTAATCCTCCTCACTTGCACCCTAACTCTGTCTTATTGAAAGTAAGAATCCATTGAAAGAATGATAATTTTGTCTCGAAGGATCTTCAGAAATAAAATTTTTTAATCCCCTAAAGAATTTACTGATGTTTATCGTAACTTTATTTACGGTCATTGTTTTCATCATCCAAAGAACAGGAGAGACAGGGGACAAAATTGAGTGACCACTCTAGTTAATCTTGAAGATCTCAACTCTCCCCTGGAAAGCATTCACCTACTGTCAAAATACTTTTAACTTAAGCCTTCAAAGAATTGTCGCCAAGATATCCAAAATCTTTTGTGAATGCCTATCATTCAAATCCATAGTCTCTATGCATAGTGATGTCAGAACAAATAAATATCCAGCTGTGTGTCTGTGTGTCAGATGGGGAGGAGTTGTCACATACACACAATTGGAAATCCATAACATCTCTAAATATAGGCATGGGTCCATCGCTGACTATTTCTTTTATACAAATGAATAGTTCAAGGAAAAGGAACCAAAGGGTTGGCGGGTAATCCGAAAGAAAACAATGAGTCATACCTTCAGCATTCTTTTCTTTGTATTGTCTGTTGTTTGCTTACTATCAAGAGAAGCAAGAAGGTCGCACTGAAAGAGAGCACGTATGCCCCCCCACCTTCAGCCCCTTAACGTGATGTAACCTTGAATTGAATACATGGCTGGGGAACTTTAAGCAAACATGTGGTGATTTGTATGGCAGAAAAATAGCTGGTATTCTAAGGCTTAGTTCCTTTCTTTGTCAATAAAAGAAGGGGTGCATTTTTTAAAAATAAGTAGCACCAAAAAAATTTTTAAGTATCAAATATTTGTAATCACAATTTATTAATTTGAGTCAAAAGCTATATTTTGTTGTTTTATATATTTTATTTTATCTTCAGATACATTTTTAGTAACATAATAACTAATAAAAAACTCATTATACAAACAGTCACGCATCACTTTAAATAAGGATTAAATCGGGAGTGTAATAAAGCAGGAACTGTGAAAATTATAAATGTTACCGATGAAATATGCATCTTTTAGCACAGAATTGAGAAGCGATATTTTCCCTTAAAAGATCACATTTTAGCTATGGATTTCATTTAAAACTGAGAACGATTATTAATTAGTGAATTTACCTCACAACCGTATAATATAATTTACTTCATGTAATCATAAAATATTTTACGGAAGTAGGAAAAAATCTGAGTCAGTTCGTCAACATCAGTACCATATTTCTAAGACATACATGTATTACAGCATTTCATAAAATATTTAGGAATTTTTGAATATTAAATTTAAACAAGAAATATCAGTTTTCTGCATTTCACTTAAATTATCGAAATTCTTTTTCTTGAAATTTACAAATTATTTGCTTACTTAATTCGGTTTCAATTTAAATAATATATCCCTTTTATGGGCAAATAGAAATTTATCCTTATTTGGTATTATATTTATAATAACCAATAAATTCTTATTTATTTATTCGTTTTGTAAATCTAGTTCGAGTGATCAAATGGGATTTAAAGGAACATATAAAGAAACATTCCAATTAATTAGTGAATTAATCCAGAAAAAGTACATTATAATCAAAATTTCATTAACGTAATTCAGAAAATCGTAATATATTTTACTGAAAGCTAAAAAAAACAATAATTTAAATAGCACAGGAATAATAAAAAAAATATCCCTACAATAGTTTAAAGATTTGTTCTTACTACTACATTTCATAAATTTACTAAGAATGTTTTAATAGTTAAGTTTAAATAAGTAATTAAACCCTTTTAAAAAGAAAATAGAAACCAAGATTCTTCAGCTGCATGAATTATGATCTGATAATTCATCTGCAAAATAACGGTCATTTTTTATTTATCTCTGCTATATATTTTAACTCCTTTAAATCATTTAATAATCTTTTGAAAATGAAAAATTAATATTACTAACTTCCAGTATTATAAATTAGGTAGCACTTGTATGTCACCCAATAATTGTATAATTAGTAACGTACATGAGGTCTAATATTGATATTTTTATAAGATTATAATTTTTTTCTATCCATGAAAAGTATATAAGCATGTTTTTAAGCGATTATAGATTTATGAAAGTGACGCATTTTTGTACGTACAGTAATATTAAAGAATTGCTTAGTTACTTTATGATTGCTTGAATTCCTGGAAGCAGATATCAAGAACGTTTTAACTATATTCAGATGACAATTTCATTCTAAAATAAATAATTGTAACACTGATGAATATAGTTTATCACTATATTAATGTGATGTCATCTGAGTTTTCAAAATAAATGTGCACCAATTTAGTAAATAAGGAATTTTTACAAAAAACCAAACCTGTTGCGCCGCCTATTTTCGATGCCTTTTAATTTCCGTGCCCCAAAATACCCGAAAATCAAATATTTAAACCCATCTTATGTTTTATTTTAGTTTACTGAACCATATCATCCCACCAAACTCAGATTGGGCTCCTGGCGCCATCTATTGTAATTAATATTATTTAAACTGAAATAGCAAATTCACTGCTTCTCTTAAATTATGGGAACGAAAATGAAGTACATTTATTTACAATATTCAGCTTCATTATTTAAATAAAATTCTTTTTGAAATGTGAATTAAAGTTTATAATCATTTCGATATTGTAATTAAAATGCAAATAATTTTTATGTTTGTTGATTACTTTATATTTTTACTTCTGGATACAATTTTTTTAAATGCGAAAATATCTCTCGGATATGATTTGAAGGAAATAATTCTATACATAAGTATTTATCAATTATTTTCTTCCAATGGAACATTTATTAAAGGTTTACAGTTCATGCTGAATTGACATTAGATTCAAATTTGTATTTGATATCTCTTAATGTGAAAAACAGTAAATAAACTCAGCTTTATAACTCCAGGGCTTTCTCTTTTCGGTTGAGAAATTTATTCATTGATAGATTAATTTATACTCATTTCTTGAATATCGTGAAACATGGAGTCTTTCCATTTTAATTTTTTACAATTAAAACAACGATTTAGCTAAAAATACTTGAATCTTTAAGGATTTTTTAAAATTTTTATATTACTGCAATATGGATTAAATAAGCCATCGCATTTTGTGTAGATATATGTTTCTTTTTAAAATTGGTGAATTCAAAATAAGGGATATGAAAGTAGATTAAAAAAAGGGAAATTAAATCAATAAATGCATCTATTCGAAACAAAAATCAATATTATTTTTCAGTATAAGAAACTGGAGAAACTTATTACACTGCCTTCGAAACCATCAAAAAAAAATTTAAACCTAGTTATTTAAGTTCTTCTTTAATGTTTGCTTATATGTATATGGTATATAATATTTAATTATTTATATACAATCGACATCCGTTTGTCAGAATTAGTTGTGTTGAATAATCAGCATATTAGTTGATAAAATCAATCATTAATTAATTTAAAAAACGTTAATAAAACGAATCAAATGGTTTCAAATATTATTGCAATTAAGGAAATTAACATAATGCTATTTATCTATTTTTCGACATCTTAAGAAATCCCGTTAATACAATTAAGAAAATAACAACATAGATTCAAAATGATATAATCAATTATCAGTGTAGAAAATCTATAATGCAAAGAATCAAACGGTTTAATATAATATTACAATCAAGAAAATGAATTTGCGAAATGTACGATAAAATTATGATTATTTATTAGTTCCGTGTAAAAATTGGTGACACTAAGTTGCATTGCAATTGGTTTCGTAAGTACACTTATTTGAGGTAAATTGAGATTTGCAGTCACATTTTGCGAAACCCCACTCAGGTAGGAGATGGGAGAGGAAATGAGAGAAATAAAGTTTTGTTTATAATATGGAGACCTTTTATGAGCCCATTACCTAGCTAAAGTAGGAAAATTCTTGATTCCAAGCATTATCGAAACAAGTCAGTTAATCTGCACATTAGTGGCATTTGATCTTTAAAGGTGACACACACACACACACACAAAGTATTAAATTCAAAAGTTGATAAGAAATATTTGTTATATTATTATTTTTTTTGAAAACGATGATTTAGTTTATTTACATTAACGTCCTGTTGTACAGCAGCACTACAGCTATATTCGGACGGATCTCACAATTTTGAATAAAAAAGTTTCCAGAAACATATGGGTCGCAAGTACGTTAGGGAGAAACTGCCACTGAACAAATGATAAGATATTATAGTAGCTTTATTACATAATTCAAATAAAAAGAAATTATGAGTTAATGATAGCGATTTAAACTTAATCAGAATAAGAAAACAACTGCGCATGCCGTTTAACATCTAGCAACTGGTTGTCTTTAGCTGCATTGTAGCATTATGGATGTGTGTGTGTGTGTGTGTGTGTGTGTGTGTGTGTGTGTGTGTGTGT
>JAOUZG010010699.1:2652987-2665462 GCA_026289955.1 Argiope argentata
GTGTGTGTGTGTGTGTGTGTGTGTGTGTGTGTGTGTGTGTGTGTGTGTAATTTTTTAAGCTTTCACTTTCAATTTTTCTAGCTGGCAAACAAAGTATTGGAACTCGACCAATTTTGAGATGAAATAGCATTTATGATGTCATAGTTCTTCCTCGGCCTTTTAAAAGTACATCTGCTGTCAAAGATGCCTACTTTAGAATAATGCAATATTAGTAAAAACAAGTAAAAAATATTTTTGCTCATAAATTTCGCAAACATCAAAACCTCTTAGCCAAACCAGCAAACACTCATATGGTAAAAAATGCGGAGCAAATGACGTTTATCACATTAGGAAATAATTCATCACATTATAGCTTTTCCAGGATGGCTTTAGTGTTATTTTGTAAATCCTTATTATTATAGTTATTGTTATTATTATTATTGTATTTATCCCTTTTTATGCTTTACTTATGAAATGAAACAAAACTTTTGAGAAAGTTGATGACTCAATTAACCCATATTACAAACTGACCGGTTGCCTAGATTTACGCATCTTATCTGCAACATATCTCAGTTTTCCGATTGCAAGTAAAGTGTACAGACCTAACAAACACATGATATGACATAATAACAGGTCACTGAACGTAAGGGAATTTATTTAAAAATTCCAAGGCCATAATAAACCAAGTTTATACATAATCTTTGATAATGTTTTATCAGGATGATAATTGCCCATTAGTCTTATTTGCATAGATTGCGATAACTTTTATCTAATCCATTGGCTTTAGTTAATCCTATCTCATGAAGTAAAATTCTGTTGCATCAGATTCTCAAGATGTAACTTAACTAAATAATATGTGTAACGACGTAGTTATCTTCAACTTAATTATATGGCACCACTGTTGTAAAGAATAATAAAATGGGTATTGATAAGTAGGATAAGAAAATCACGCTTTTGTCAATATTTGTTAAATGTTGGCTTTTGCCGTGACATGGCATGATGTCTACCATAGTAATAATTGTTGAAATACCGCCTTTTCAACACTACTTTATCGTAATACTCAATGATTCAGCAAAAACCAACAATCTGTGTTTATTCTGGCTTCATCTCTGTTTTAACATCTGCATTTTTGAATAATTACTTTATCATGGCTTATCATTATCTCTCTTTTTTGTTGTTGTAATCTTTGTCTTACTGCTTCTAATTCTAAATTTCTACATATGTGTTAGTTTAAGATGTTGGGTTATGACCGTTTCAAACAATGAATATCACAGTGGCCAATTGTTGAAACATGGGGTAATTATTGTAGTTAAAACAAATGATAAGCGAAAGACAAGGCATGAGAGTGGATTATAATATTTACTAAAAGAATAACAGTCGAAAATTTTAGCGAAAACGCAAATTAAATTTAGACATTATCAGGATATATATATATATATATACACTAAAATTTTTGCGAACGATAATTGCTTATACTTTACATTAATTTCAATATAAAAGTATTGTTTATTTCTGATATTTCATGCGATCTGTAAAATAAAAAGAGGTTAATAATAACATAAATGCCTATGACTTTTTTTTGAAGCTCTGTAAGTTTAGAATGCATTTCCCTGACTTTTCCTTTTTACTTTCTTCTATAAGTTGTGATTTTGAACAAATGTTGCAAAGTTATTTAAAATAAATGGAAATGGATTTTGCCCATTCATAAATACAAAAGTACCATACGAGTAGGAAAAAAAATATCAATAACATATTTTGTGCAGAAAGTCATGTTTTGGAAGGCTCTTCAAACAATATCCTTTTTTCCATAATTAATCAATGAGCCGATCTTAATTAAACCTACTTTCCCAATTATCCAAGAGGCAAAGGGTTAATTTGGAACCCGTGCTTTGACTTATTTTCAAGTAACGAATTTATTTGAAAATAAGTGGTGATAATACGTAATGAATGTATCGTAACGCTTAGAAATTACTGCTTTTAATCTCAGAATCTCTTTTTCTCTCCACTCCCACCAATCCCAAAACACTACATGTTTTTTACGGTTTTTCAAGAAAAATTTATTACATTTCGTGGAATGCCGAGTAACTTATTCTATTACTAAGAAAGGTTAGTTACTTTAGAACGTAGTAACTAAGACTTAGAAATGCAATTTAAAATTATTAAAAACCAGTAATTCAATTTAATATCAAAGAACACCTATTTCAAGAAGAACTTTTAATCTTCAATTCATCTCGTTTTTCCTTGACATTTGTATTACCTAAAAATATACTCAGGTATAGGATCCAGTAACATACCTTTTATTTAAGTCTTTTCATGTGTAAATTATCATTAACTCCCAAAATAAATTTTGTTTTAGGTTAACTGGATTTCTTCAAGTCTGTCACATTCAGCTGGTCTCTTTCAACTCTATCCCTCTTTTAGGCAGAAATAAATAAAGAAAAGAAAATGAAATCTACTATCGCAAATTTCAAGTTATCATGTGAGAGCATGATTATTTTTTTAAGTCCATTCTCAAAATGTCACTGTCTTCTGTTCGTCAATGGATTTCGATGATTCCACATCATTAATGATGAGACGTAGAATATTGAGCGCATTTAAAGAAATGATTTTGTCCTTAGATTTCTCCCATTAGATACTTTTTAGTCCAGTTTTTTTTTTTCGTGTATATGTGAGTAAAGTGTTATTTCTGACAACATTTTATTTTAACTCAAAATTCCGTATTGGTATGCATACCAAAAAGTGATAAAAAAATTCTTTCAGGAATGGCACGATGAAAATTTTACATAATATCATTAAATATTACGACCAAAAACAGAAAACGGAGAAATAAAATATTCATGTAAAAAGCTTGTTGTTGTTGTTACTTATGTCACATGCCATGGACAAGCCCCGTGCTGATACAACAGTAGATTTAAGCCAAAAGAAGCGTCTCTTGATTTTTTTTTGAAATAGCGCCAAATAGGGCCAACAGTACGACTTAGCTATACGCTCATCACATTTGCCTGCACATCCCCTTTTTACAAGGGGGCACATTCACACATCTCACAGATAGCACACAGAAGAACAACCATGCCCGAACCGGGACACGAGGAAAATGCGCTACCTATGTAAAAAGTTTAATAACACATAAAAGAAAAATATTAATATAAAAAATATCCTTATTTTTTTGCAAAAAAAAATAATTACTAAATTTTAAGACCAGAAATCTTTCCATTATTCTTCATAATTTAATGTTTATATTCCTTATATTAAATAAAAATGGCTCTGCAGTATTTTACTGCGCCATAGTACCTTTTTTCTTCTGTGTTACTAATTATCTGTATTATTTACGTCTCATAAAATCGCGAGTCTTCATTGCTAAATGTAAACATCTCCTTTCTTCTTTCCTCTCACCTCTATGTTGTCGAATTAAACACAACCTAACGCATGGGTTTTACAATCCGTTGTCAAACAGTATGTCAAAAGAGTTTTTGAGATATTATGTTCTTAGTAGAGAGAGACTGACTAACAGACACGCAAATATAATGCCAAAAGAATGTTTATTATTATTAAGACTGAGGGATGTCTGAACTTGGAAATTTGTCAAAATCTTGAGTTCGAATTTTTTGACGATTACAAGAATTTCTCTGTACATATACGAAAAAAATAATAAATAATAAAAATCATCATCATCGAATTCTTTAGTTGACGTTTCAGTTTTTTAAATGTATTTCTTTCTCTTTCGTATTTATCATGCTCACTTTTATTCGAATAGTCAAACCGATCGATTTCATCTAAATGGATTTAGTTCGAAATTTGACAGAAATCTATAAATGTGATGCAAATTATGCCAATTTGCATCACCTGGTTCAAAGCCTTTTTGAGTCAGCGTATTCACAAACATACGGATGGGCAGACTGAAAGATATAATTCCAAAAATGTATTTTTTGAACTCATAGGGATTTCAAATGTGGAGAGCCCTCTGAATCTCGAATTTGGAATCTCAAAAGCTTTCTAATTCGATCTCAATTTGGAATTTCAAAAGATTCTAAATTCGAGATTCTGGAAGCTCTTCACCTTTGAAATCTCCACTTTTGAAATCTCCATTCCCTTAACTTGCAAGACCTGATGGGCGAAACATACCATCCAAATATGTTTTTAATTTTTAAAAACAATCGGTTTTTATATATGTATTTAGTGCCTTTTGATTCATCTTTATGTTTGACCATTTGCATGGATTAATTGTTATGTTATTTATTGTATCGATGTTTCATTTAAAATTTTTAACATTTGTGCTCTCTAATTTTGCATTTGCATATTGATACTGTCTGCAGTTATAATTTAATATGTATGGATCACGTTTATGTGTTTGCTTTATTTTAATTGTCGGTAATTTCTTACCATTTTCTTGGCGCAGTGTAGTCAAATATAGCTTTTGCGCCAGAAAAATCTTAACCAACCAACCAAGAATGCGAAAAACACATTTTTGGAATTATATCAATCTGTCTGCCCATCCGTGTGTCTGTGAATAAAGATTCCAAATTCGAGATTCAGATGGCTCTCCACATTTGAAATGTCCATGAGTCCGAAAGAAATATTTTTTGAATTATGTCTTTCTGTCTACCCTTCCATGTCTGTGATCTCATGGAGATTTCAAATTTCGAGAGCCATCAGAATCTCGAATTTGGAATCTTTTTGAGATTTTTGTATACTTCATATACAAGAAAATGAAAATAATTTCTTAAGTTCTGAATTATCTTAAATAGAAAAACGTTTATAAACTGTCATCACTCGAAATTTTTAATACAAAATTATCTGATATAATTACTTATATAAACAAATTGGATAAAATTACAAAACTGATAAATATCCATGTATAACCAGTATCAAGATCTGAATAAAGCATCTTGATGTGTACATAGTATTTTTATTCTTTTTATTCCTTTTTTTCTCACTTGAGTTGTATCGTAAACTTAACCGCGAAACATAATACAGTAAAAATTATTGTTGTTTACGCATCGTGTTTTTTTGCCAGCCAAGTGGTTGTCACTTAGATATTCACCAGATGTTGAAATAAGCGCCAAGACGCCAGGGTTTCGTACTCACACTCTTAATTTTTTGTCCTCGTTCTGTTTTGTTTACATTTTTTTCGTCTCGAATTTTGCCGCCAAGTTTCTCTTTTATTTCTCCGACAATGATGAGAAAGACCTTGGGCTAACTCGAAATTATACTGATGGTGATGGTGATGGTGATGACTCAAAGAAGGCTTTCCGAAACTACTGATATAAAATTTTAAAAATAAAGACTTTGTTTATTATGTTTTCTATCGGGAGAGCAATGGTTTCCTAACTGGTATGAGTTTTTCTCATTCGAATATGCCCTGTTGAATAAGGCACATAAACACACATTACCTGGCACCTCAGTGTCAAATAATGTAGTTTTGAAATGATGCTGATATAACGATAAGAGACTTGCATATTATTTATAAATTATTAAATTCATAATGAAAAAAAAATTCAAACGCCCTAAAAGAATAGATTTTTGAATCTGGAACAAACAAATTTAGCGTGTACTCAATTCTCGAGTTAGATTATTCGATTTAGTAATTAATATCGATTAGATAAATTCGATATTATTACTTAAAAAAAGGCGATGTTAAAACTAAAAAAAGATTCTATTTGATGTAATGAAAATTCATAATGGATTTAAATAGTTCAAATTAGTAGGTCCATAATATTTTGCTTGACAAAAATTATCAAGAAGGAAAGTTCTCGTTTTACTGCTTCTTTTTAAAGTTCATAATTTATTTTTATAAATAACAAAGGGCATTTTTATTTCTCAAATAACTGTTTTCTTTCCCATGAAATTCGAAATTTAATGCTATGTGAATGGTAAATTATTTGATAAAAATATATCCTGTTTTAAATTTTATGAAATAAATAACGAGCCAAAAAAATAAATGTGACAAAAAATTTGAACAATAAAAAATTTCTTTTAAGGATTTTTGTCGAGTTTACGATATTTAACAAAGTAGTGAAATGTTATCATAATCAACCCTAAGTTTCCTAACGAAGCACCAACAATTCTACTACATCAGCGCAAATAGGCTGTGATTGGTGATACATATTTCCATATTAATATCAGGGCCCGACTAAGCCTTGTTGAGGCCAGGGGTAAAAACTCCTTTGGGGGCCCTTCTGTTTTACTTCTTTAGTAATAAAGAATATTCATTTAAAAAGGAAACGTAAAATCAAATAAAATTTCTAATCGATTTCAGGGGGGGCGTCACTTATGTGGGGACCCGGGGCAACAGCCCCATGTGCCCCTTCCCTGATTAATATGGCTGCGAAAAGCATATCTAATAATGATCTTGTATAAAAATCTAGATATAAAAAATATCGGTACTTACATATTATACAGTCTTCGCCAATGATCGCCAATGGTTTAGTAACTAATTGGCGATGAATTTAAATTTGGTGATAAAGATCAACCATTGCCAGATTGCCATAATTGGTGGTTTAGCAACTCATTGGTGACAACTTCAAATTTGGCGATGGTCTAATACGTAAGTACCAAAATATCTAACAAGTAAATATAATAAACATAAAATTTTTAAAAGCGCCTCAAAATGCACTTTTTAGCAATCTGAGCCAACAATTTATATTTAGAAATCTCATAAATCTCATAAATTTATAAGAGAAATCTCTCTTAGCTTGAGTTCTCACACCATGGGGGGATGGGGATTGGGAATGGTCTGCATTGGTTTCAATTTGTGGCTTAATGAGCATTGGACTTCTAAGGATTTCGAACAATTATATTAAAGAAAAATTGTACCTTAAATGTGCGAATTACTTGATATAAAAATTGTGAATGAAGTCAGATAATTTTTTCAATTAAAGCTAAAAACTTCTGTATCTAGTTATTCTAAATTAATTACGAAATTAATATCATTATCGTATCAAACAACTAGAAACAGATTTTTTTAAAAATTCCTCTTTCAATATTACAGCTTTTTTTTTTTTGTTATTATAAGTTTTATTTCTCACTCAATGGTTAAAATTAAACTACATTATTTCTTTAAAAAAATTTAAATTGTAAATAAGTTTACAAAAAAATATCTGGTATTCAATGAGACACAAAATAAACTTCTTTTTTAGTTCTGAATGTCGAATGTTATCTAGATGGATGTATAAAAATGGAGATACATGAGACAGATAAAATATTTCATTATTTACCTTGATAAGACTCTCCTTGTTTGTTCAACATGGTTGTGCAAGTGATAAGCAGATTAAACCGCAATGAGACGAAAAACGTAGTCATAAAGTTTAACATAATCCTTCAATTCGCATGCGTTCTGTTTCATCATCCACAAATATTTTTTTTCCTCCCTTCTTCTTCTACTACTTCTCAGTTTCCAACGGATATTCAGACATGCTTTATCAAAATACTATTGATAGCAAAATTGAACTTTAGAGTGAATCCTTCATTTGACAATGAATACAAATTGAAGTAAAATAATAATGAAGGTTCGGATCTTAAATTGATGTATTTTGATTGCAATACAATAATAAATGCTAATTTCATAATGTCGGTGGTGCCATCTAGTAGACAAAGCGAAAAAATATTATTTAAATTAAATTTATTTAATTTAATATTCTTCTTATAACATGTTGATGAATATAAAAATTTAATTTCTAAAAAAATTTCAAACAATTTTTTACAAATTTCTTAATATGCTTTTAGATACTGATTTACAATAACTTACTGTTATTATACAAATATATGTGTACGTTTTTTTAAATAGAGTATACATTTAATGATAAATGAAAATTTAAAGTTAAATGATAAAAATTTATTTCGTTGCCATTTCAAGAAAAAAAATGTAAATTGAAAGAATTAAAGGCAAAAAAAAAAAAAAGAATGTTGAGAATTGTCATCAATTTTGTTGTCTTAGATATCCTTTGATACTTATTATTAATAAAATTTTCTTCCTGAATCTCAGTTTATAAATTGAAAATTTAAAGAGAAAAGAATTCTAGTTTGAATATTTAAAAGATTTTTATTGTTTTAAAAATTTTGCTTTTTAACTGTACAAAATATTTGTAGTAGTTAAGCATGATGAAATGTATTTTGTGATTCCGATATTCCTTTGTTGTAAACCCAAGAATCTATTTTTGAATTATTTAGTGTACATATCAATTTCCCTTGTTATTTATTAAACTTTTATTATTAATTTGATATCAGTTAAGAATTAATCAAATAATTCTTTTCAATCAACTATTGATACTGACAATTTATCACATTAATACCAATATCGTTAACGTCCTATCCTAAATAATAATTCCTAACATATTTGTTGAAGATTGCTAAAAAATTAATTAATAGTACATGTTCCCTGATACATTGTTTCATCGATACTTATGATTCCTGATACATTGATTGTGTGATTCTTTTAATTAAAAATTCCAATCATATGGATTGATGTTTTTGATTAATGCATCTTAAGAAAATGACCGTTTAATATTTATGATTGCAAATTAATTGGTTGATTGATTCTCACATATAAAGTCAGAACTAGTTTGCAGATTAGAATCATGTAAGAGCTTTCGAAAATAAAACTAATAAGTTTTTACGATTATAATTAATTATCAGATAGTGAGTTAATCAGGTAGGGCTTTCCAATCATTCAGAGGCCCAGATTAATTTTGAAAACAAGATTTTAATAGAATTTTTCACAAATATATTCTCTCTGCCTCGAAAAATATTTCACTTTCTTCTGGACCCTTATGTTCAATCTTTTTTTATAAAATAAAATTTCTTTATCTATGAAATCTATAACTGTTATGTCTCTGTCATTGCTTAGCAGAATCAATGTAAAAAATTTTAAGGTGATCGTGAAAAACGACAAAACTTTGCACTTCAGATTAGTTATAATTCATAAACAAAATAGCAAAATATATATATATATTTCTTGATTTATTTGAAAAGTAATTATTTTTAATCAAATTCTTTTTTTAATTAAAAATACATTTTCATGTTTATTTGTCTGCAATGATGGCAGAACAAAATTTAACTAATAAAAAGAGTATTGAGCATGAAAAAGGTTTTAGTAGTATCTCCAATATTGTCTTGATACAATTGAAAATTATGTAAATATAAGAACTTTTTTTTATTTAGTTACTCCAAATCCGTTTGAAAATTTCCCAAGAAATGCTTTGGGATAAATTTCATAATGTTTAGTCGTGGTCCTAAGACGAGGACAGACTCTCTTCTTGCTTCATCAGCTCAAAAATGCCCTTCGTACCTTTGAACTTTGTGAAATTTTGATATAAATGGTGAAGCCTACGTAACTTTCACAATAAAAATTTTTGTTTGGTCAGTGTGCACCAATGTGCACCAACTGCAATGTTATAGTTTTGCACATTTTAATTCAGTGTTCTAAATTTCATTCTCATCGTATGCGGTTTCTTTAATTCACTAACATTGGAAATGTGTGAATTGGTGGAAGAACATTACCACAGGAATATCTTAAAATTTTTAAGAGCTATAATTTTTTTCCCATTTTATATGAATACCATAAACATTTTAAACCTTCTCCAAGAATTTTTTCCGTAATTGGAGTCCTAATTATAAGATATTTGTACTTTAAACTTATTGTGCTTGGTTTTTATAAGTGTATAACGTTGATTACATTTTAATCTTGAGAAAATGTTTTCCTTAATAGATCATATGGCAATATATACACACCAATTGTTTTGGTGCAGCATGGTCTGCTTCGGCTCTTAAGCCATGAAAATTAAAGAGCCCATCTAATCCATCTAATCCCCATTCTGAAGATTCCATACACTGTTGTAATGACTTGATCCTGGTCTATCAAATAAACGGGTAGCGTTTAAACACAAATATTTTATTTACAGCTTATATACGAAAGAAAAAACGCAACTCGTTCTCATTTAGATTAATATGCTGTGAAATATTTACATCTGGATGAACATTTCCACGACTGATACAAGGAAAACTAACAGGCTGTTAGCGTATCCGGCTACTGCAGTAGTAACTCAAGGATCTACGAATATATCCCCGATAGATCTTTAATCAAAAACTCGAAATTTCTCTCAAAAGAAAGTTATCCTATAGACCTCGAGTTCACGTGGTATATCTTCAGCTGTCCAGCTCTTCAGTTCAGCTCGTCAGATCTCGGCTCTTCTCGTCGTCTCTTCCTTTCAAAACCTTCCATTTAAACCTCGGTCAAACTCCATCTCTCGTTTTCGTATTGATGAGCTGGAGATGCTAATCATCCAATAATTTTTCAGAAATATTCCCTCTATGAGTTGACCGTGGGAATATTTGCTAATAATTCCCCTCTCAGCAAATCTTCCACAATAGGGAAATATTTACATCTGGAGTTTTTAGCATGATCTTTCTTCAGAGGGCCGTAACATGCATGTGTGGTTCATTATCTGACTCTATTCAAGTCCAGATGGTCCCGTAGGGAAATATTTACATCTGGAGGTTCCGAAATGATTTCTCTCTTCAGAGGGCCGTAAACGTATGTGTGGTCCATTATCTGGACTCTATTCAAGTCCAGAGGGTAACATCAAAGGGGAAGAATCCCAAAAGCAAACACAAAGGAAAGAATCGTCTCACTACTGGCCAGATGTAATATTGTTCAAACATGTATCTCTTAGAAAGGGAGAGAAGTTTTACATCTTTATACTGTGATTCTTGATCTAAGTGGCGGGTTCCAATTCAGAAACACATAAATATGTTTCAGATCTTCAATATGTTGAGGATCGTCGAGGAAAATGATTCAGCTTTTACTAACTGCTGCATCGCACAAGTGTGTTCCAGATGTATATATCTTCCTATATATTGTGAAGATTTAGTAGAAGCGACAGAGCCGTCCCTAAAATCCGCAATCAGTAAACGCTCTTCAGTTAAGTATACACTTGGACGAAGTGATGGGTCTCAATTAACCTCAGGAACATATAAATGTATTTTAGAATTACAATGGATTATGGAGCTGAGGTGAAAGTGAAACAGCCTTTACTAACCACAACGTCTAACAAATGTACTCTAGATCTTATACATCGTGATTTAGTGGAAGTGGTAGAACCATTCTTAAGTTTGGGAATAAAGAAACCTTCTCCAAACCTATATATTCCGTGATTTTTGATCAAAATAATAAATTTAGTCAAACCTAAGCTATATTAAAACATTTTTGCAGGCCTACCAAGTATTGTGGACCTTGGATGGAAGTGGAACAGCATTTACTAATTTCAACGTCACCAAATGTGCTGCACACCTCTATGCATTATGGAGATTTGTTGTAAGTGGTAGAATCTTTCCTAACTTCCACAATAAACAAACGTTCTGATACTTCTATGTATTGTGCAAATCTGTCGGAACGATATTGAGATCTGATACAATGCTACGGAAGGCTATAATACTTCCACAAACAGAAATCTTGCTGAACTTGCTTTTCCTTCCGAAAAATTATATATTCTCGTAGTGCTGTTTTTATTAACAAATTGTATGTATAATCCATAATAAAACAACGTATCATAATTAATTTTATCAACATATTTAATTTCATTTGATTGTTCATGCTATGATAATAGCAAGCTTCAGGATATAAAATAGAAAACAATAATAACAAATTTTAACTATGTTCAAATGAAGTAATATTTTGATAATTGGTAAAAATATTTTTTAATTAGTAGTAGATCATCTCTTTTTACTTTGGGTCCGATTTTTTTCTGAAATATTGAAATATTGACAGCTGATTAATATTTATTTCACAGGCATAATTCTAATCTATCCTATTATTTTCTCATGAACAAAATTCTTAAGAGGGAATGTTAATAATATATTGAATGTTAGTAACGAAATGTTAATAATATTTTGAGTATTAATAATGGAATGTTAATAACATGTTAAGGATCTTTCGATCAGTAGGTTGACTATAAATACTCTTCATAAAATATAAATTTAACCAAGTATTAAATTTTTGATGCATCCTGTAAAGGATGAATGAAAAAAAAAGGACTAGTAACTTCAACAACGTAAATGGTAAAAAAAGAGAGAGTTTTGTTGCTGATTTTAAACAAAATTAGACTTTTTTTTTATCTTTAATGAAATTGAAATTCACTATAAACAGGAAATCTGAAAGATTAACTCCAAGATATACCCTGGTTCTAATAAATACGGAATTTTGTTTTGAAAGGAATGAGGAAAACCGGAAAAAGAATAATACTATTCAATATAGAGTTACATTAAAAATCTAAGAATTTAAAGTTTAAAAAAAGCATATAAGTAATAAAATGGCATTGGACAATTTAATTTCAAAATAAAATTCTTTTTTTAATGATTTAATGATAAGAAAATCGAAGGAGATTTTATTTTAAAAGTTTCTTTTCCATTAAGTAACAATTATTATTAATTACTGTATCTTCAGGCATAGAGGTAGAGTGTCTTCTCCGTGATATGGGCATTCTGGATTCGAATCCCGGTTCGG
>JAOUZG010010699.1:2680341-2698784 GCA_026289955.1 Argiope argentata
ATATACTGGTATTCCAAGATTCCAAGAGAATTATTATATTTTGCGAAATTAATTATTTATTTTATTTTTCTTTTTTATTAAACTTTTGAATAACTCAGTAGAACTATTTCTCCTTTGTATTTAAAGTCTAAAAATCCCCGAAAATGTTTTAATTAAAAAATATTAAAACTTATCCTACAATTTTATCAGAAATAGAAACAGCCTGCTTGACTTTAAAATTTAGCTTATTTTAAATACTATATTTGTTACCATATTTAACTTAAATGTAACATTTTAAATAATGCGAGTTACCTTCAAGTGCCAAAAGATGGCGATACCTTATCATCACATCTTATCTCAGATAATGGTGAGAAAATTGTTATCTTTCGCGCTCTGTTGCTAAATACCAATTACGTTTTTCCGAGGAAATAATTGTCCATCGCATCGGTTAAAATTTCATGAATTTGAAAAATTCGTTAAAGAATTCTAAAACTTTATTAAATTTTAAATACTTCTTCTATTCAACGATAGTACACTCTTGAAAACTAGCGAGTTATGACCCCAAATAAGATGGTAAATATGTTCACGCTTACTGGCGCTTTTTAAAATTATTTAATGTTGTTAGTTTAATTTGCTAATTTAAAATAATAGTAATAAATGTCTTTAATAAAATATTTTAATTTTCATTTTCGTTGATTTTTCTTTAATTAATATTTTACTTTTTATTTACTTTCATCGCATATTTGGTGCAGCATGTCCAAGTCTGGTTCTCACGTAAAATACTTTCAAAATTTGCACTAGAGTTCCAATTTGGAAGTCTGAACAAGTTTTTGAGGAAAAAAAATGTCTGATTTCATTTTCTTATATTTTCTCAGATATACAAAATAATGCAGTTATAATAGAATTTTTTTTAATATTTGTATTCCTTGATATTTATTTTCTCGTAATTACATTACATCATGAAAAAGCAAAGTATTTCACAAAATTTTAACACCAGCAATAGATTTAATCTTTTCTTTGGAAAAGTGTCATTTGTATTCTGAAACACAGAGCAAACGATAACATTTTTCTCACCATTATCTGAGATAAGGTGTGATGATAAGGTATCGCCATCTTTTGGTACTTGAAGGTAACTCATATTATTTATTTAAAATGTAATATTTACGTTAAATGCGTTTTTAAATATATCGTTTAATGTAAAAGCATTATTTGAAGTTAAAAATGCTCTTCTTATTTTGGATAAAGTTAGAAAATATCTGGGAAATTAAATATTTTCTGGGGAAATTTGGTTTTTAAATATATAGAAAAGAAAACATTCTTCATTATATAAAATTTTTAATAAATAAAAGTAATTATTTGGTATTCTCTATTTCATATACTAATAATACAATTAATTAAGGAATATATAATTATTTGGATTACTAGCATATAGAATCGAGATAAAGCAGAGCAGTTATGAGAAAAAAAGTATAGAATAATGGTCAGCAAAAAAAATTATAATTGCCAGTTTCTAAATTGTTAGAAATAGACATGTTTTCGGTTGGAAAAAAGTTTCATGTTCTGTAAGAAATTATGCTTTAGTCAAAGAATGTGTTGTGGAAAATTACAAAAATTAAGGTTTTATACAGTTTCGATTATATTAATGGCATTTAATACATGTTCTTGATAATCCAGAAGTTTTTCGAATAAAGCTGATTGAATAAAATTCATTATTTCAAACCAATAACAGGCACCTTCCGTTGATTAAATGATGCTCCCTAAAGTGGTAGTCAAAATAAGTTGAAGTTGACTAAAATAGGGATACTCAGAATTGCATAATTCTATCAGTTTTGATCTCAGATAAGTCATGGAACAGACTCTCCGACCCGCCACGAAGGTTCAAGGATTAACCGACGAAACTGAAATGACCGGACCGCCGCTCTAGCAACCGGGAACTAAGGTTGAGACCTAATGGCCGACAACGACCACGGTACAACCCTCCCCGTAGGGAGTACGTCCCGTCATCGTGGGGGAGTCTAAATCCCACACTTTTTGTATCCTCCGGGTTGGCGAGATCCGACCACCATACCGGAAGTATCTCATCCTCATTTCGAGGTGCCCGCCCGGGGAATTTTGATCTCAGATAAGTAAGACTCTAATTACTTTAAATATCAGTATGCCAAGAATATTTTACTAAAACTGATAACTAAATTGCATTAAAAGATATATTTAGCAATTCATATATATTATGCTGTTTGAGTCAATTAACTAATGCGCCACGATTATAATAGGCATCATTTATCTAAATCTCAGTTAATAATAAAAATGATTATGAATGCTAATGTTCTACAGACCGTTTGGACTAAAACTATCACATTTATATCCATATACTTTAGTAGGTAAAAATGTACAATTCGAGATAATGTTTAATTATAATTGGGCTTTTAATTTTAAAAAATCAACAAAATGTTGATATTTTTTGTTATAAAATTCAGTCACACATTCGAATTTCGGTACTATGTATATAACCAGTTAACTGCTAAATTTATTAAGTCTCATTTTTTTTGTTGCATATACACGTTGAACGCACTATAAATGATTGAATAGTAAATTTTGCAAAAAAAAAGGGCATAATAAAACGAATAAGAGTTTATTTTTTTAGATAAAAGCTAACATATCGACAACTTTAAAGTGAAGATTTGGATTGACGGGTATACACATCGAACGCACTGAATTGGTTAACATTAAATTTTTGAGATAAAAATGATTTTCTATCGTTAATTAATTTCTTAAAAAGTTTGTATGCTTATTTTACAACAGCATGTTTCATTGGTGAAATGAAGCTCAAGTCGTTTTCTTTGTTGTGGCTATTATTTCATTCTGGTTTTTTTCTTTGTTGATGAACAAGATCTGAAGATTCGACATATTTTTTCCCTGTTAAGTAGATGTTCGTTAAAGGCATACTTTTAATAAACTTTTTTTAAAGTTTACTTTATTTTAAGGTTTAATTTCAAAACCGCAAAGGGAAAGAATTTTTATTATTTTTTTTATTCTCTATCTTACCCCCTCAAACATTTATCTATTTATTTTTAAATAGCGCTATACTTTTTAGTAAAACAATTGGATGAATAAAAATGTAAACAGAAAATTAAGGAGGGCATAACACAATGAACAGAATTGTGTAGGGCATTTAGAGTTATTTATATATCTATAGAAATTTGAAATTGAAGATCAAGTTAAAAAAAAGTATTTAATTAGAATTTTTAGTAGACCTTAATTTCAGCAAACCAAATGGCCGAAAGCGATTAGTATATATCATAGATTGCCGAAATTATAATAAAATAAAAACACTTCAACTAAAAATGAAAAAAAAAAACTGTAAAAAACCATATAAAAATTAACAACCTTTTAACCATTCGTTAAAAAAAGACAAAACTGTATTTGTTTCAAACAAGTAAAATTGAAAGAGCTTAACTCAAACAGAATTGATTAATAAAATCCTACTATGTTATAAAACATTCTCCATAAAAATCAAATTTTAAAAAATGCAGAAGAAAAACTATAAGTAAACAATTAATACAATCAATTAATTTATAAGCACTCCAAGATCAAAAGAAACACGAAATCCCTTTATTAATAATTATCTAAAACTAATGGGACACCGATTGCCGAGAACCTTATGTCTTTTCCTAGGACTTCCAATACATCGAAAATTCCATTATTCTTCATATCAAGTTTCTAGATTTTATTTGCAACTTTATCTATCCTAAGAACTAAATCAATAAAAAAAGGAGTTGCTTTCCTATTTTCAGATATACAAGAAATTGTTAGAAAATGAATTAATTCTAAATTCACAATTAAATTTGATGTTAAAAAGAGGTGAATTTTGTTTTGAAAATCAATTTAATTTCCGATTCTTTATTGTCCCAAATAAAATTTCAAAATTACTTCAAATGTGTCACCGAGAAAAATAATCATTAGAGAATATCACGATTGAATCGATGAAAGCCGACCTGTCCTAAATTTGGCAGTGAAAGTCCGAATATTTGATTTTATTTTCAAACAAATGAACACCCTCCGATGTATGTCGGCAAATACAGATAAGCTCTGGTGAAAAGTGAAACGATAAACCGAGAATATGCTATCAGAAAGGCAAACACAATAGTTTAAATTACAATACATAAGAGAGTATAAAGTTGGTCAAGTAATTAAAGTATAACGTAACGGTAACGTATAGACTATCTAGACTGTGTCTTTTGTTTTGGATTCAATAATTTATCTACATGTCTTGTTACAACAACTTTCTCCTATTTTGTTGTATATCATTCCAGATTTCATTAATAAAGTATGAATTTAAAAGTTGAGTGAATTCTCGTAACGTAGCAAAACATTTTTACTCAACAATAATCCACATGCCGAATATCGAAATATATCGGTATAAGTGAGAAATATCGATATTTAGTAAGTATTTTGGGCATATATCAAAGTCCGATGAGAATTCTAATGTTCACTGGAGAATACCGATATTTTACGGTTGCCGAGTTTTCATATCCATCTTTAATTCTGCATTGTTGAGTCTGCAGGTCATGCCACACGAAATCACTCGCCATTCATTGGAAAGACATAGGTGGACATTATGTGTTTAATTGCATTGAGTAAAGTTCACATGACGTCATGCGAAATATCTATATGGTCAGAATCTAAAATTCTTTAAATGATCCGATATCTGTTGTGTAACTATTTCAGATTAACAAAGATTCTGGTAAACTAATCTTATCTGAATAGTTTCGTGTTGATAAGCCAATGTTTTCCTCGAACGAAACTGCGACGGAATTTATCTAGCGATGACAATGGAAATATCGGCCTCTGCCTAAAATATTCTTGCTCAAAAAGAAGGAGTATATTTATATATGTTGTTGTTTTTACTTATGGCACTTGCCATGGAAAAGCTCTCCGCTGACACAGCAGCAGACTTAAGCCGGAAGGAGCGTCTCTTGTTTTTGAAACAGCGCCAAATAGCGCCAAGAGTACGACTCAGCTACACGCTCACCACATTTTCTTGCACAACCCCTTTTTAAAGGGGGGCACATTCACACATCTCACAGATAACACACAGATGAACAACCATGCCCGAACCGGGACTCCAACCCGGGACTTCCAGAACACGAGGAAGACGTGCTACCTCTGTGCTAGAAAGCCAGCATATTGATGTATAACTATATAAATATAGTTGTTCAAAAAGAAAGAATATATTTAAATTTATTTCTAATAAATGAAAAAATAGAGACTGATACGATATATCACTGGTTACAGGAAAGTCCAAAATGTCTTTTATACATTCAATATTTCCATTATTATACAACAAATATCAAATCAGAAGCTCATTTCTAAGGACTAAACGTTCTCCTGCTAATGTGATGTGATGTGGAGAGGCAGGGGTGCTAGCTCAGGTGTCAGGGTTTCAGGTTCGAGACCAGAATTCCACCGAAGAACCGTCGTGCAAGGAAGTCTGTTGCATTTTAAATCTGTCTAGGCCAAACGTCCTACCTCTGGTGTGGAGAGGGGGAATCAGGGGGGAACCACATCAGAGAGGACATCCTTGGTGTGGAGAGTTCTTGTCATCTGACCGGGTTCAAAATTACGTCTGTCCCAAAAATAGCACAGCGCTGATTTACAACAGGACATTAATATAACTAAACAAAACTAAAATAGGAGACTCGCTCATCTTTCCACGTCTTTCCCCTAAACGAGATAGAATCGTCAAAAAGTGGCCGCCTCAGAATATTGAAACAAATAGTGTATTCTGCAAATTTTTTAAATCAATTTTAGTGATATAAAAATGCATCAATTATGTAATTATGAGGAGATAATTTTTTGTTGAACTTGCAACGTAACACAAGCTACATAGCCCGAATGGATACATTTTTTCCATGTTGAGGCACACAAAATAAATTACTTGGTGATATTGCCATTTCATCATAACCAAACAGCACATGATGGATTGTAGGTTCTCAAAAATTAAAGCTTTCAAATTGCCGGCGTCCTGGCAGACAGGTAGTGCGTCTTCCTCGAGATCTGGGCATCCCGAATTCGAGTCCCAGTTAGGGCATGATTGTTCTTCTGTGTTCTATCTTTAGGTTGAGTGAATGCCCCCCCCCCCTGTAAAAAGGGGCTGTGCAAGCGAAAGCGATGAGTGTGTAGCAAAAGTCGCACTCTTGGCCCCAGTTGGTGCTACTTCATAAACAAGAGACGCTGATTAGGCTTAAATCGCTGACTACTTAATCGAGCTTGTTCACGGCAAGTGCCATAAGAAACAACAACAAAGCTTTCAACTCTCTTCTAACTAATGATATATCGTATGTGTCTTTATTTGTTGTTTTTCATAAGAAATAAATGTTTCAAATCTGCACCTCTATTTGAATGACATTGCGTGTTTGTAGTTTGGTTGAAATACACATGTATCTTGTGTTGAGGAATTTCAAAACAAACCTGAGATGGTCGTTTTTCACTTTTGGAGCTAATCTTGTTATATATTCTACGAAAGATTTCTACGTTGGTCATTACAGTTCAAGAACTAAATAAATGAAAAAATTCAAACTTTTAATATTCATGTTTTCATGTAAGTCTCTTTTTATTTCTCTTTAAAATGAATTTTGCTGAATTTTGGAAATTTTAATTATTTTTACAATTTTATGTTAATTTGTACCTCAAATAACACTATTTTGAATAGCTAATATCAAAAAGAATATGAATTTTAGCTAATGTCAGGATAATGTTGTGCATCTATATCAAATTATATCAAGATGTTTTTTATTGCTTCAACTTATATCAAGATATATTTTGAATTCAAAATATTAAATTTTATTTTTAGTTTTCTTATATATTAATATATTAAGACAATATATTTCAAACGTCAAAAAAATTCATCTCCACGTTTTATAACTCCCTGAATCTGAATCCGAAAGAACATTTTTGGAATTATGCATATCTGTGAGCACAATAACTTAAAAACGTTTTGAATAAGAAGAATGAAACTTAGTGTAGCACCCTTACACCTAAATTTGTTGATTTTTGTCAAAATTTTAACGAAATCTATTCTGAGGAAGATGTCAGAGTATAAGCGAATACAATAACTACAAAAAAGTTATAAAAATAAAATTTGCTACATTTATTTAATATTTAAAGTTTAGACTCACATCCAGTCTTGAACTAAATCCGCCAGGAGGTTGACTATCTATCACCCAAATTTTTATCTACTCAAACACGATAATTAATACCACTAAGTCGGAGGTAATTTGATATGTGATCTTGTAACTGCATTTAGCATTTAAAGAGTATATAGCATCTAATTTTGACCCGAATCCATCAAGAAACGATCGTCTGTTAATATACTTTTCAAACATTCACACAAGATAATTCGATAACGTTTAGATAAATTTATATACGTTCTTATGATTGCAATTATAATTCCATATCAAATTTTGGTTTCAAACGGTACGAGAAAACGCTCAAAACACGTATTTATTCGATTGTTTTATCCATATACGTTAATTAAATATCAGTGATTAATAGCCATATATCTCATGATAGATTTTGTATGATGCTAGCTTAGTTTTTAGTTAAATATTAACGTCCCGTTGTAAAGCAGCACTAGCGCTATTTTGGGACCGATCACGTAATTTTGAACCGTGGTCAGATGACGGGGAGGACACATGAACTGGCACCCTCTTCTCCATACTAGACGTAGAACGTTCGCCCTGAACGGATTTAACGTGCAACATATCTCCTCAGACGAATATTCTGCGGTGGAATCGGGTCTCGAACATGAAACCTCACCGAGCCGAGACCTTCCCATCAGGCCACCGTGGACTTTTCTATGATGCTAGAATCATACCAAAGATAGACCTTTCGCAACTATTGTTTTCCAACGGCAGGCATTTAATGCACGAGAATTTATTTCTTCACTATTGCCACAAACAAACATCTCTAATACTTGAAGATTAAAATCTGAATAATCTCGTCATTCAGAGTCTTCTCTGAGATCCATTTTTATGTGAAACCTTTATGTGAAACCTTGATAACTTCTTAATTGAAGGGCATTGTAATGACTTGATCCTGGTCGATCAAATAAAATGGTAGCGTTTTAAACACAAAGGTTTTATTTACAGTTTTATACAATAACAAACTTTATGCAATACAGGATGTACGCGTATCCGGCCACTGCGTGTAGCTCCAGAGATCTAGGGATTACTTCCGGTAGATCTTTTCAACAAACTCGAGATCACGTGGTATCTCTTCAACTCCAGCTCTTCTCACAGCTCGTCTCGTTGTCGTATCAGCTCTCGTCCAGTCTCTAGCCAACTCAGGTAGTCTCGTCGGTCTTGCTTCTTCCAAAATCTTCCATTTTAACATTGCTGAAGTTTTACCTCTTAGGCTCGCATTAGCGCGCTGGAGATGCCAATCACCCAATAATTCTTCATAAATACTCCCATTGGTCGACCGCCAGCCATGGGAATATTTTCAAAACATCCACCCTCTTATCAGAACCTTCACAATACACAAATATTCGCATTTGAAGGTTTTAGCCCTCCTTTCTTCAATGGGTCGTAAAACGCATATGTTTTTCCTTATTGGAACTTTATCCCAGTTTGGGTGGTCCATAGAAGAAATAGTCCCGTCTGGGGGTTTGACACAATTCCATTCTTCAAAGGGCCGCCATCGCATGTGTTCTCCATTATCTGACTCCCTTCCTTCCAAAGGGTAACATCACAGCGGGGGAAACACAATGCGCAACAAAGGAAGAATCCCCTCACAACTGGCCAGATGTTACAATGTTTGCACATGTGTCTCTTCAAAGGGAGACAAGTTTAACGACTTCTTTACAGCATGTAAGAAAGTTTCGAAGAGACCATTCCAAACAGTTTTATTAACAACATTATATATATATATATATTTGGCTTTAATCAACAGTTTTTTAGGGCATATTAACTTTTCCGTGTCTTCTCATTTTCCATTTTCAGAGTTGCTTAAGTCATAAGTTTAATTTACGATAAACGTCGTTTCAATAATTTTAATAATTTATAACCTTGTTACTTACAACATTATAAATCCCTTCACAATTTTTTTTATAAAACTTTTTAGCATTGTCATTATAAAATACCTATTCGCAATAAATGCCATTTAAATCTCCCTCTAAATTAATGACAAATCATCTTGAATCTAAACAAAAATATTTTCAAGAAAAAAGGAAACAAAAACTTTTTATATAGTTTCTGCAAAGCAAGCATGATTAATGATGCACCTGGCCTTTTTATGAAACGTAATTTGCATTTCACGTCAGGAGAAAGATCGCTTTTCCAAGGTTTGCAAATTACACCTATAAATAAATGTCCTTAAAAATGAAAATAAAAATCGTCTCACCAGCTTAGGAAAAAATACGTCTTATCTGAAAGCAAACCAAAAAGGGAAATGTGGCTGATAATAAATAATTTCATTTCTAAATTTATTCGTGTGTTTATCTCAATATAATTTCAGAAAGTTAGGGAAATAAAAGAATGTAAACATTCTAAAGAAGAATTTCCAAATTAAATTATTTTCTGTATAACTCAAAGGTTTACTTCAGTTTACGCTGCTTTTAAACCTCCTGAAATATATCTTCTTAGGAGGTAAAGTTTTTGTAACTTAATATTTCATTATATGAGAGTTAGTTTTGTAAATTTTCCTTCTACGTCTTACCATCACTGATTTTCCCTACAAACTTCTCATCTAGGATAATATATTATTTTTCGAAAAGTGCCTGCAACTGATTATTACAAACTCATTATAATAAACACTCTTCTTTAGAAAATAATTATACAGTTCCAATTAAAACATTATTTTCAAGATTTTTAAGTTGATTAACTGTAACAGAGATTAATTGTCTAAGAAAAATTGTGTCCCAATTGATGAATTTGCTAGTCTTTTTAAAGTATTGGAGGTCAGAGAAACTAAAATGAATTAATTCATGGCATTAAGGATGTCCCTTCCTTCGACAGACAAACTTCAAAAGATATTGAATGACAATAATAACGATCATGATAATAACAATAAAGATAATAATAATAATAACAAAGCTAATATTCAAAAATATACGAAATCTGAAATCCCTTAGATAATTCATGAAAGTCATAAAGGAATGCTGAATTGAAAATCATAAGACTAGTAGATGAAACTTCTGACTTTTGTACTTACATGTTGTTGATGTCTAATAAGCAAGGATAATTAGAAGGTGATACATAAATGGTTTTTTTGGTTTTTCAAAGTTGAAATCATTTATGACAATAATGAAAGTATAAATTAACTTTCAAAGTCCATGTATTTATGGACCATATATCTATGCATGTACAAAGTTAAAGAGCTGGCGCCTTGGCATAGGGGTAGATCATCTTTCCCAAGAGCTGGACTTTCCGCGTTCGACACCCGGTTTGGGCAGGGTTGTTTTTCTGTATTCTATCTGTAAGCTGTATGAATAAGGCCCCCTGTAAAAAGGGGCAGTGCAAGCAACTGTGATGAGTAAATAGTTAAGTCGTGCTCTTGGCTCGAGATGGCGCTACTTCAAAAACAAGAAACGTTCCTTCGGCTTAACGCTCATTGATGTCTCGGCAAAGCTTGTCCATGGCAAGTACCAATAATAATAACAACAACAAAGCTAATATTTTAAAATATGAGAAATCTGAAATCTCTTAGATAATTCTTGAAACTCATAAAGCATTATCCAAATGTCTTGCAGGAATAAATGTTAATAATTGCAGTTTCAATCTCCCATATCAAATTCAAAACATGATTTCTTCTTATGGTTTCCGTATCTAATAGCAAAGCCCCTAAAAATATAAAGCAAATTTACTATGAAAAACTATAAATTAAATGAAATTTTACTGAGCACTCTTCACAAAGAATATTCCCATATTTCTCTAAAAAAGAAAGAAAATAATATAACTTGCATGTAGATTATTATCTTAGACTTTGTAAACTAATTTTGCTTGAATTTTTTTAATCATCTTTTGATTTGCTGTCGTTCGAATAAAAAGTCATTTAATCGGAAAATTTTCTGCTTTGAGATATATCCCTCAACATCATCTGTGATTAATTTTTTACAGTTTTTACATAATTTTTTACTCCTTTACACTGCCGAGTAACAGACGCTCGTATTTTACTGCTTCTTATAGGGACTTAATAGTCAGGTAAAGTCAGTAAATTAATTTAGTGATATATATGCCTAATTGCCTTCTGCTGATACAAATGGTGAGATAATTGCTTTCGGGGCTTTTGAAGGTGGACAATGGCAGTCAAATAACCAGAAATGATTAATCAGGCAAGGGGAGTAGCTGCGTGTGAATTTTAGAAGTTGAAAAAATTGATGTATGCAATTTGTATTTATCTACTCTTTGTACAAAAAAAATATAAGAAAACCCAAAGACACGGTAAAGAATAGCTCAAAGATTCATACCAAGAATACAAACAATGTTAAAAGGAAATAAAGAAAAACAAGTCATTTGACATAGAAAGATATATTTAAAAAGAAATTATGAATGTTTCCTTTGATATTTAGAGTATTTTTCAAATGCATCAAATAATTGATTTACCTGTGAAAATCAATTGCTCCTACTTCACTGCAGTTGAAACGAACTTAATTGCTCCCCACGATTGCCACTGTATCAATTGTTTCAGTAAAATATTTTTTTGGTGATTACTTTTCATTATTTTTCAACTAGATCAAATTATTAAATATAATTTACCACTTATATCTTTCAATAAATATCTTAAATCATTTCTAAATCTAACAGATCTTTAGAGTTTTGCAAGGTTGGTTTTCGAATGACTATGCAATAAATAAAGCAATATCACCAAGTAAATACAATATTTATTGCTTAATATGCAATGAAAAACTCATATTAAATAATAAAATTCATACAATCAAAAGATAAATGTAAATATCTAGAAATGAATTACAGATCAAGATTATTGTAGGTTTCTTTTCATAATTTATGAATAATTTTAAGAATGAAATCTTAATTCTAATCTTTAGAGTCCAAAACTGAACTAATTCCCAAACAATGTTGAACAAATGATAAGTCACAATCGTAGATGATGCAGACTTTACTATAAATAAATATTTGATTCTCAGAGAGATGATCGTAATTGTGCTTCATAGATAACATAACAATTGAGATATTTTTAACACGCCTTTTTCTTAGATAGTTAAGCGTAAAGATTTTATTAGGGAAAACAGATAAATAAAAGCAAAATATTATCCAATGGAATCATAGATAAATTCAAAGGTTACGTCTGCTTTGAAGAATCAATAATTTACAGTTCTAGTGGAATCTTATCATTAAATGGAAGGAAAGACTGTTGTCGAATAAGAGAAGAGTGTCCAAACTAAGATTGGAAATTGTAGCCTCTTATTCGTTTATTATTAAATATGATACATAAATTATCAGTTGAATTACTATTAATCAACCTATTTATATCTCGGAATATGAGGGAAAAAAAAGACAATTTGTTGGTAGCATACTGAGTTGAAATATACAGTTTTTTGAAGAAGAATAGGAAATTTTATTCAGGTATGAACTGTTTTAAAGCATTTTTTTATTTTAAAAAACAATATTATCAATTTCTCCTAAGAATTTTTATTGTCGAGGAATTGTTGGATAAATCAAACAAAAAATTTAAACAAAATCTTTTACAAATTTATTTACAATGCAGTATCCGAAAGATGCAGTATCCGAAGATGCAGTATTTAAGATGCAGTATCCGAAATGATTGTTATATAGAAGATAAATGTGGAGCAAAATTATCAGGATAATTTATTCAGAAAATTAAGTTCGTGATAAGGTTTTATCAAGGAATGTATCTTTGGAGTAGAGTGATGAAATTCTTATCAGTTTCTACCATATTTCAACAAGTGATTATTATTTCAGTAGTTTCGATGTTGTAATGACTCGAGCTTTCTATACTTCTTTAGAAAAGGCACATACTCAAATAAAATACAGCACTCAGACTTTTCTTTAAATATCTATTCTAAATCTAAGCAAAAGCAGAAGACACCCTTCTCCGTCAGCTACACAAGCTCTTCTCTCCCTCTCCTTACAAAAAACAAAAACAACAACAACCCCAAAGGGGGCGGCGAACCTCGTCAATCGTTTCCGCAGGCGTCGCCAATGGTAGTCAAACATCACAGATGTGTTTTAAAAACACAATAGGATGAATTTTATTTTTAAAAATCTATGCATTGCATAATCAGAAATAACTCGTTGATATTCTTTCTGATAAAGATATTTTAATCTTAAAGAATAAGATTGATAAATTGGAAAAATTAACCAGTTCGGAAGAACAATGTAGGTGAAATGAAAGAAATAACATAAATTGTTGCTAGATCTTATGTTGAGAATAACTGCGGTTAACAAAAGGAATTTTGTAGTAGCAGATGAAACATTCCCGTAAAATATGATTTATGGTGGCATTAGATGAAAATGATTGCAATTTTAATTAAGAATTCAAGCAATATTATCTTCATATAGAAAAATTATGTTTTATGATCTAAATTCAAAATGGTTTGTTTATTTAATTTCATTTTTAATATTAATAATTATCATTATTTTCTATTTTTATGTTTCTAAAAAATTGACTAATTTTTTAAAAAAAAAATTTAAAATGACATTAAAAATGAAATTTATAAGTTATTTTTAAGTGAAATTTAGTACATACTTACATTAATCTACAATTAAGAACTATTTTAAGCAGACTGTATTGTTTTTTATTCAAACGAATACCAGAAAAAGGATATAATGGATGATGTTTTCAGATTGAAAATTTATTAACTTCCATTTTTAGAAGTTAATGACTCCATTTTTAATATTAATAATCATGAATATTTTCTATTTTTATGTTTCTAAAACAAAAATTAAAACGCTTTTCACATTAAATAGGTATTTCAACTTGTTCTTTTCATATAGATAGAAATCGATTGGGTTTATATCTGTTGAAAACAAATGCAGTGTGCTACAGTGACGAGTTGTTGAATTTTTAGAGCTTAAATATAGTTTTCTATTTGACTATGTCAAGTTCAAAGGCACTTTGAAAAATTGCAATCGGTCTGAAGCAATTTCTTTTTATATCCACTTTGATTGCACGCTTTCATAACGTCATCAGTTACGATTCTAAGAAAGGGTTCACTTCTATGAAGTAGGTTAATTTAATTCAGTTTAATTAATTGATTAAGCCAGCACGTATGGTTAATTCACCTATTCAGAATCAGGAATTGTTAATCTGAAGGGTATTTTTCCTTTCGAAGATCAATGAATAAACAATAGTTTAGCGAATAGCAGAAAAAAAATTAGTATGAAATAAAACGAAATGAAATTCCATAAAAACGAATTGCAAAAAACGCATGTGAGAACATCATTATTTTTATATTATTATTTGTCTTAATTAATTAAGGGCATTAACCAGTCTAAACCAGTTTGAAATAATCACGAGACTTTTTTATCGGTCTTAATCACACACACACACACACTTCATTTTCTGTTTTTCTAGCTGGCAAACAAAGTTTTGGAGCTCGATCATTTTTGAGATGAAGTAACTGACGACGAACTATGACGTCATAGTTCGTCGTCAGCCTTTTAAAAAGGCATCATCTGTCTAAGAAGCATAAATAATAATAAAGTAATGATGTTAAAAACGGGTCAACCTTTTAAAAACCCATCTGCTGTCAAAGAAGCAAATGTAATAATAATGCAATACTGGCAAAAACAGATAAAAATATTTTTTGCCCATAAATTTCGGAGATAACAAAACCATACAACAAAAACATCATGTTAGCCTCTGAGACAAGTGAAATTATTCGATTCCAATTTAAGGATCTCCAATGAGGGCTTGTGCATACCGCATAAGCTTAAAACGAAATTGAATTTAAAGTAAACTAAATTTATTCAAATTAGGAGAAGGATTAGTGAAGTAGAATCTAAAATAAAATACGACGGCCTAACAAGTATTTATTACTTTGAAGTAAACGACTTCCAAAAATTTTCGTTTCAATAAGAATCGATGAAATCTATTTATTACGAAGTCCCAGAATATTGGCTATGAACCCATTAGGTCTCTAGCCTTCCAATATTTCTGAACTTTTTAAGAGACAGAAGTAAGAATGTAAAGCTGTAACAAATTTAATGTTATCCAGGATGCATGCTACAAGAATCGATGAAAGAACATATATTAAATTTAATTTAGTCACTTTTATTTATTAATTCGTTTTTACTAATGATATTAATGGTATCTACATTGTGAATAATAAGCATGCATAACATTTAATGCCATGAGTTTTGCCCGATGTATAAAAATTTCTTTAATATGCAGAAACATTTTTTTTAAATTGAAAATCAAGATGCATGAAAAAATTCTATGTATTGAAATTTTCGATATATATCATTCCATTGTACTTAAATTTAATATGCAAACATTTCTGCAATTAATTATACCTCTTTTTAATACAGTTTTTAAATTCATGAAATGCATTAAGCAATTTAAAAAGGCGAAAGTTCTACTCTTAAATTTAAAAATGTGAAGACATGCTAATCTTTTTCCCTGATGCTGTAAAGGCTCAATACATTTGATTAATTCATCTGATAAAAATTTTGATATTTTTCAGACTATTTGTAAATTTTTTTAATAAAATGTTATGAATATAAAGAAATTCATTGCACTAATTAAAATCTCGGAAATGTATCAAACAGTTTAATTTTCTATGCATAAATTCATAAACATAAATACATATAAAGAAATAGAAGTGGTAAGCATTTTTGCCTTAGTTCCAGACATCATTTTCTTTAAATGCAATATTGATTACCATGTTTAATATTACGCAATTTAAATTTTTAGAAATGTGTTATTTATTAATTATTTGTTTTAAGCCATCTTAAAATAGTGTCTTTGCTCATCACTAGATGGCAGTAAAAACTTTTATCACTAATTTCGAAAGCTGTCGGAAAGTTGTGGAGGCATCATTTGATTCTATTACTATGGTTTATAAATGCCTATAATATTTGTATTTTTTAATTTTTTAAATATATTTACATGATGTAAGCTTAAATTTTACTTAGAGTTACAGTAAGAAAAATTAATCTTGAAATTTAAAATGAAAGCAGAAACTTCCAAAATATTTATTTTCTTCATGAACTAATAGAATTTTTTGATATTATATACTCTAATATTAACAATCTTCTATAAACTGAAAATTAAAAGTTAATTTAACTTTTAAAAAAGGAAAATAAGAAGTGGAAGAAATTTTAAACTATTATTGTAATTCATATCGTATTGCAATCGATCAAAATGTGTATCATTTCAAAAATATATCATTTGTTCCCAAAATTTAAGATATATTTAAATAGAACTGTCTTTTATTAAGAATTTTTTTAGAATGTAATTAGAAAAGAATTTTAAATCTTAATATTCTGTATGACAATACATTCTCTCCATTATTTTCAAAGTGCGTCTATTTAATTATCTTTTCGAAGTTCTTAAAAATTTATTTATATTGTACTTTTAGTTGTGAAATGTAAAAATTTGGAGAGGTGGTGCGATCTCAGGTATCATCATCATCATCTGATAGTGGTTCAAAATTTCGAGTCCCATCCAAAATTAGCACTAGTGCAGCTTTAAAGGGATACTTTAACATAACTTAAACTAATTAAATTTTTATTATACTACTTTCTTATTGCCTCTACTTTTCGTCTTCCAACGATTTAGGTAAAGTTAAAAGACTTCAAATCCAAATTTGAACCCTAATTTCCTTTGAATAGTTTCTTTTTGTTGTTTAGTTTGCACTGCTGGTTAAATATCCTTACTTTAATGAGACTTGAAAGATGAAAAAATGAGGCGCAATCTCAGTCACCATACTTGTTATTTGACCTTAAGGTTCGAAATGCTTATAATTATTACTTCGAATTTCTTTAAGTTAAATTTTGCTAATCCGGTAATTTATAATAATTTTTAATGATCCTCTGCTATATTTCAATTCAATTTGCCATCTACTATAGCAATCACCATTTTTGTTCGCGGCCCCATATTGGCCTGCAACGGTGGCTGGCTTCTGTATGCATAATCTGCGATTATCGTTTGACACTAGATTCTAAAGATATCTTATATGACCCGATAACATCATAGTCAGTTATGTTGGTTAGAATAATAGAAATGAGTTTTCTGTATGTGCTTCAAACTGAACAGCTATGCTAATTTAAAGGAAAGCTTTTACTTTAATATATGAAGGAACATGGAACGCTTTAAATAAATTTTAGTATAATTTAAAAGATTAAAATATGTACCAATAATTAATAAATCATTTTCTACTCGAATGTCAATGAACGTTGATTATTTATCATATGCAAAATCATCTTTGGAATCATTAACAAAATTCAGCAAGTAATAAATCAGTTTTCAAAGCAGAAAAAATCATTCTATACTAATGCTGTTTTTTCCCAGTTGTTAATTTACTAATTGTTTATCATAAAAAGTTTTAATAATTGGATTTCTTTCTTGTTTATTTAATCTCACAAAAAGAAATGGAAATAATGCTACTTGGAGACATTTTAGGTCGTTACATTTTTATTCAATTTGATAATTTTAATTTATATGAATAATAATAAATAATAGATATTAGAACTTTTAACTCATTGCAGAGAAAAAAATATTTAAAAAATTAAAGGAGAAAAAATTAAAGGAGGAGGAGGAGACGTAAATTTAATCTGAAACATTTAAAAATGAGAATGTCTTAATATGAATACAATTATTATATTTTTTTAATGACCTTTTCTTAATCTTAGAAGCAAGTTCACAGAAAAAAAATCTTATATTTATCAATGCAAAACTATATTTTTTATATATATACAAACTATTAAAAAGAAAAATATCAAAATTAGAGAACATATTGATCAGAAATAAAAATGATATAATTGGAATCCTAATGATTTATTTTTAATTGGTATAAAAGTAATATTTTGTAACCAATATATATTAAAACTATTATATATATATGTATAGTTTTTAAACAAAGAAAAAAAAGGGAAATTATCAATAATTTTAATTAAAATTTAGATCAAAAATTTGTAAAATGTTTTACTTATTGATGATCTGCTACTCAAAAAGTAATTATTAATTATCATTACTTTTAAAGTAATAGTATATTAATATAATTCGGATATGCTCATTAATCATATATTTTTTAGACAACAACTTAATAGAAGACAACATGTAATTAATATTGCGGAGTTAAGTTTATTGTCAAAAAATACATGTAATCTCAAGAATATGAAAATTTAGGAGAAATTATTTCAAAACCTGAAAAACGAATGATTGAAGTAAAGTTTAAAAAACTAGTTTCTAAAAATACACTGTCAACTGTCTATTAAAGTGATGTGTGTGTGTGTGTGTGTGTGTGTGTGTGTGTGTGTGTG
>JAOUZG010010699.1:2701230-2723362 GCA_026289955.1 Argiope argentata
GTTTTATAGAAATAGAAATTAGGAATTAGTTTTATAGAAATAGAAATAAGGAATTAGTTTTATAGAAATAGAAATTAGAAATTAGTTTTATAGAAATAGAAATTAGAAATTAGTTTTATAGAAATAGAAATTAGAAATTAGTTTTATAGAAATAGAATAGTAAAATAGAAATTACTTTTATTTACTGACGGTGTTTGAAAGTACCAGTTAAATCCGACTTTTACCTTCGTAATATGGTTATTTTTTTCTGATACTATTCAATAAAACACGGAGAATGTAACCCAGATATCAAGTAGTTAATATAAGTAAAAAGTTGAAATTAAAATGATTGAATTATTAATTAATTAAGATATTTCGATTAATCAAAGAATATTGGATTTCCTGGTATTATTCTGCAAGTAAACACAACTACTGCTTCAAAATTAAAGTGGAAAAACGATGGTAAAATAATTCGGTAAATAAGGGAATACTGGCAAATTGTACACTTAAGAGATTATATTAATATAAAAAATAATTCCTATTATTATCTAATTAATTATTTTGATTTCATAATAAAAAATGTGTACTCCTTTTATGTATATCTCTAACTGTTCATTTAAAATAATATTATCCATTTTTTTCGATTCAATAATAAGATAATGGATTAATCACAGATATATTTCATAGATAGATAACAGGGCTACAATAATTCTGTTTGAAATAATTTCTTTGAAAAATAATTTTTCTTAGTAAAAAATTGAAAGAAAAATTTGAAACGATTTCCCTAAAATTAGGGTCAATAATCCATCCATCCAGTGACGTGAAAGTGATATAAGAATTTATTTCAACATATTAACTAATATTAGCTAGAGTTATCTGCGGGGGTAAGGGTGACAAGTTTTTACAAAAGAGTATTTTTTTTTCTGTCTATCAGACAACGACTAAATATTTGCTTATGCATATACTGTATCAAAAATCTTTGATACTCTTCAAACCTTTACAGGATATTAGTTTTTCGGGATTTTCTGAATTAATTAATACGTTACCCAAAAGTTTTCATTTGAGATATATCTCTGAAAAAAATTAGAACTGAAAATCATTACTTTCCATCTATTAAGCACAGCCAACCTCTAAACCATCGAATGTTTTACCAAGGTTTATGGCAAGAAGGAATAAACTAATACATAGCATTAGGGTTCAGAGCTAAGAGAAAAATAAGTCAAATGTGATAATGAATGTAATATTAGCACTTTTTTCTGAGTGCTGTTTATTCTTATAAACCCATTGCTTCTACTGTTTTTTTAATTGGAAACCGTTTGTACTGTAAGGTACTAGGTTCGATATTAAATCACCTGAATAAATAGGCTAAAAGCATTCTAAATTTTCAAAATTGCGTTTCTTAAGGATTGAAAGATGGAGAACGATGCCAAACCCTCCCCTATCGTCTGGTTAATGCTCCTGATTACAGTCCTATTCCAATATTCGATGGCATGATTTCAGAACATGACATTCTCTTTGCACATCTAAGCACCAAATCGGACATACAATCAAATAAAGTTTAAAAATATGAAGTGAAAACACAAAACTTAATTTTTTTTTAAAATTATCATCCTCTTTTTCTTTTGTTATTTTTGAAGCAACACGAAACATAATTTGGAACAAATTTCGATATTCGAGCAGCTGTCTGACGTTTGAACAGAATTTCATTTTCCAAACTTATATGCCCTGCCACAGACTCTCAACTATAGAATTCCCATCACAAGACCTATTTACTAATCGTACATGCTTATAATCATGTATGTTGATAATGTTCCTTTTAAACCATCTTATGCGCCCTCTGAAATTTGTCCCAAATCTAAATTATTTACAAAAGCCTTTTCACCTAGTTTTCCTATCGAAGACATTTCTTAAGATATCCCTCAGTGCAAAACAGCTGGCATTTCACAAATTTCAAAACCCTTACTAACATCAAAAAATTTAAAAACGACGCAAAACCTGAAGCTGATAACCATACCGGAAATCCTCACAAAGTACCGGAATTTTATGAAAATTCATTCTGTGAAATTTTTCCTAAGATAAACGAACATTTTTCAAAATTCTGAAAACCCCCACCCCGATAAATATCGACACCAAAATTGGGTACTTAAGATTCTAATGTGAGACGAACAGAGCACAGTCCCTCTTGACAGAATCAATCCTCTACTGCTAAGAATACCATTCCATCCCAATCCGAAAATGACTCGGAGATTAGTACTTTGAGTGGTTCTGATGATATTTTGGAATATAATATCAGTGAAAGGTTAAAGACATCCGAGGAAATTCATACTCAGTCTCCTTTTAAAGCTCAAAAATCGAAGATAAAAAATTCCAACAAAATGCAAAAATCTAAAACGTTATAATTTCACTTTTTAAATGATTAAAACGCTGTTTACATATTTTCATTTTGAATTTTAAACTTCTTTATAATTGTTTGCTTTTATAAGAGTTTTAATCATTTATCTTACAGTTTTTAGCATTTAGTGGGTTTGTTTAATGTGAGTTTGTTACTTTCATATAAGCTTGTTTAATTACTACATGTCGTAAATTAGACTAAATTTTACTGCGGTTGTCAAATTACCACGTGTTTGGGGCAGTTTGGCAAAATCTGACTCTTGCGCCATTAAAGCTCAATCAACCAACCAATCGATCTCGATCCTCCAAAACGATCCCTTGCTTCATGTGACAGCAACCCAAATCCCCAGCGTCTTGTCAATTCCATGATCTGGGAGTCCCGTGTTCGATTCGTGGTTTCGGCTTGTTTGTTCTTCAGTGTTCTATCTTTGAATTTGTCCCTCCCCCTGTAAAAAGGAGCTGTGCAGGCGAATGTGGTGAGTGAGTAGCACAAGTCGTACTCTTGGCCCTAGTTGACTTTATTACATAAGAGACGCTGATTAGTCTTGAATAGCTGACTACCTCAGCAAGCTTGTCTATGGCAAATGCCATAAGAAACAACAACAGCAATAACCCGAATCATAAATGGATAAAGTTTTTTTTTAAAAAAAATGGATTCATTAAATTCCCGGATTAATTTCAAATATCATATCGATCTTTAAAAAAAAGTTTATTTGTTTTTTTTTTTTGTCTAAATTAGTTTGAAACAATCCTTATTTTAAAATTCATTTTAATGAAAATTTTATTCTATGCCTGACTATTAGTCAATGATCTCAATACTTTTATTACAGTAAACGATTGTTTGTATGCAAACAACAAATGTTTGAAAACTCAATCGCAAAGATTTTAGGTTTCACTCGATAACACAGGGTAGATAAACTATGAACTAGTCTGATCGTTCATCCTATGTAGCAAGCCCTACTGTTTTGCTTTTAAGCAGTGGGGAGGGACTGCCGAATATTATCATTCCAGATTCACCCACCGAAGATAACACAAAGGGCTCTAAGTGTGGTAGATATTTTGGCTGAAGTTTCGTGAGCTAGATAGATGGCTTTGGAGAATAACTTACTTTTCCAGAGTATTCTCTTTCTTGCCTGTTAAACTATTGTATTGGAATTATTTGTTAAAGATTTCTCTTGTTATTTTTTGACTGAAAAATATGGTTTTAATCAAATAAATTTATCGCAAATTCTGGTGCAAGTAACGTAAAAGTATATAAATTAAGGAATGCATATACTACAAAATAATAGCAAAAAGGAAAATCGTGAAGGGTTTTTTTTTCTAAATCTCAATTCTGACTTTGGTTGTTTGAATGGTTCGATAAAACACCGAAGTTATTTTGAATTTCACCAGAACAATAAAAGCACTGTTACAGATTTATGCTAAATAAATTTCCATATTTTTATTTTTAAAAAAATTTAGAATTAGAAAATAAAACTATACTAAGTAAAACAGTTGTTATTAAAAAGATGATTTTTCAACTTTTAAGATAGAGTAGAATTAATTTTTATGATGTGATAGTTTTTGAGACATTATAAACTAAAGAACATTATAAAGTTGCTTAAGTTTTTTATTAATTTAGCTTTTAGTAAATTTTCAGACTGTTAAATGTTTAAAAAAACATTTTATTTTTATTTGAATAAAGACGTACACCAAATTTTTATCAAAATTGCATTAAAACTGTTAGTTTGTGTGAATGAACTTATAAGCAAATATTTTATCCTTATATATATATATACAAATAGATATATATATAGATAGATAGGTTTAGATATAACAATTGGGTTAAGAATATGAATAGAAAATAATAAAGCAAAACATACAATCTGTATTTTACTTTTAACTCTTTCGGCTTTTTTAAATTCATTTTAACCTTTAAATAATTAATTAATTTTTTAAACGCTATTTCACAGAATTTTAAGACGGCAGATTTGCAATGTTTATAGACAAATGGGTATTTTATTAATTTTTCAGGCTTAAAATAAAGGTTTCAGAAATATTTTTTGTTTATCTTAAAAACAAAATATTTAAAAAACACTAGTAAAAATCTCCCATTTTTCATTCAAAATCATGCAGAAAATATATTTAAATAAGACATATTTTGACAATGATCAGTTCAAAAAGTCAAATTCAGTTACAGCAGACTTTAAAGGAAAATAATAATTCCCAATAATTAATGTTGTTTGAGTCAATTAAAAATATAAAAGCTCTTTAATTAAAAAAAAAAATTTCGCGATACTTTTAAGAAATGTCTTTTTTTCGTGACCACTTACGAAAAACATCGTATACTGGAAAAGTGATTAAATATAAAAACTCAAGTAAACTTTATAATTTGGTAGAAAATATATGATTGAATTTTACATCTGAAATTAAAAGCACCTAGATGAAAAAAATTATTATTTAATAAGTTTATTTTGCTAGAGAAAAATAGGCTTAAAAATCAAAAAGAAAATCGTTAGTTGTTTTTTTTAAGTAAATGAATTCGTTGTTAAGTAAAGAAAATAACTTTTAATACCAAAGGATCGTAAAAATTAAAATAGAACAAGTAATAAAAAAAATGTAAGTCAATTTATACTTAACCTGAAATTTTTTTTATTTTAGTTACTTTAACTTAAATAATTACAATCAATATAAATAAAATCAAAATTATTTTTTCGGAAGAATTGAACACGTATTCTTCTTCACCTGCACGTGAAAAATGCTGAAATCCTCACATTTTACCGATTCAGTTAATGCCTGTTGATCTCAATTTTCCTTGCAAACTGCTAAAAATCTATTTAAAGTATTAAAAATTAATTAATTTTAGTTAATGGATTATTATTTGAATAAACTGTATTGACATCAGGAGCCATCCACTACAAGTTTTTTAAAAAAGTATTTGAACTTGATTTAATGAATAAGAAGTATTTTATGAACGATTGAAAATTGTGCGATGTATAAATATATATAGAGAGAGAGCGCGCGAATTAACAGCAGAAATTGAAAAAAAAAGCGTAAAAATAGAAAATTAATCTCTAGATTTTTTTAATTAAATAATATTTTTAAAAATTAATTGAATTTGTTGTTAAATTAAATTCGTTATTATAACTTTAATACGAAGTGATAGTAAGAATTAAAGTAGCAAAATGATATTTGTTTCCAAACGTTATGTAGAAGAAAACGCTTTTATTTTTTGAAACTTTCATTATAAATTAAATCTTATTTTGTTTGCATATACTTGACAGTATTGCGCGTGAAAATATTAAAGCAAACAAGCGAACGACCTCTTCATATATTCGCTAATATATTACAGCATACCATTGATTATTATGAAAACAAAGAATAAAAAAAAGGAATTATCAAATTTAAAATTATCAGACATGGCTATTAGACTATCGGCGTTTAATCAGAGTCAAAATTTGATTTTTTTTTCATACACGAAGTCAACTAACGAATTATATATTTATTTATTATTCTTAGAATTGGTTAAAACCAATAATAATTTTTTTAATTGAATATTTGATTTTAAAGATCAAATTTGCTCCCAAAAATCAGATATTCTTCTGTATGCATATACGTTTTGTATCATTGTAATAGAAATATTCATTTACAAAAACGTTGTAGAATTTTTTTAAAAGAGATACAGTCTTTAACATATGGGGATGATAATATTTTATAAGCCTAGATTTCTTTACACTTCGATTTCATTGTTAAAATTTATTCCTTGTTATATAGGTGTTAACATTCATACAAAAAAAAATGTATATAATATCGTCACCACGTAAGTGAGAATCAATCCAGCAAGTAAAACAATGAAAAATGTCTCGTAATATGTATTGAAAAATATATTAATATGAAAGAATATATTTCACTACAATAAAACTGATATTATTGAAAAGTTAAAGCTTTGTATTTTAATATTATACAAATACGGTTTATGTACAAGAATATATTTTGAAGTTACTGAAGAAAAACGTTCTATTTTCAAATAATTTTTTACTTAAAATCGAAATTAAAATATTGAGGAAGAAAAAAAATTAGGGAGTATAGACTACTAAAAATGAACTACCTACCGATGCATTTTAAAACATCGGAAAATGAATAATTCAAATTAAAAAAAACCAGTTAAAGGGAAAAATAATCTAAAATTAACAACAAAAGATTACAGGTGGGCAGACATTTAAAGGATAATTGAATCACTGTTATATAAAAACTTAATAATATTCGGAATAAAGTAACAAAATTCTAAGTGGCATAGATGTATAATGCATTAAAAAGCAAACATAAATAACCGAACGAACGAATAATTTAAAAAATTATAAAAAATAAAACAAACTAGATTTCCAGTATTCTTCGATCAATTTCTCACATATATCCCCAACATTTAATCGGACGTTTAATCGCCTATTTAGTAAACAAACTTCATTAAGCCTAGAGGAACTAACAATTCACTGTCCCATTGAATAATTCTGGATAAAATTAGCTTTGGTTCTGTAAAAAAAAAAAACTTACATACTAAAATTCAAGCTTCAAATTTTTGTATTTTTATCATGTCAGAACATGATGTTGATTTGGCTTGTGGCGTCAACAAAAATCCATAGGCGAAAAATAAACATTTTATTATCGGCACAATTATCACTAAAAATTAGCTTTTTATAACGCGTTGCCCTTAATTGCATTTACAAAAGCACCGATTTGAAAAAAATAAGTTCATGACTACAGCAAATGAAATCCAGAAAATGTCATTTTGAACAAATGATTATATGAAATAAAATAAATAGGAAATGTGATATTTTTAAAAAAATAATAAATGCGAATTGATCGTTTGCAATACTGAAATAACTCATTCAATAAAACAATTAAAATGAATAAAAATATAATTTAACTTGCACGAGCACGTAGTGCCTGGCCGTTCAAGAAATGATGTTCTGAGATTGAAATATGCATAGCAGATTTCATTTTCATATTTTTTAGTTACGCGTTCCTAAGAGCGATTAGATCAACAGAGAGTCAACTAGACGATCGAAAATTTGACACATATTTATAATTCTGATTTTAAAAAAATATAATTTTAAATTTTTTAGTTTAGCTCGTGTTTTTGAATAACAGCGTTAATATGCACATGATTAAATAAAAAGAGATCCTTTTGACTATAATCACTCAAAAATTAACAGAAATCTGCCTTTTTGGTATGAAAAAAAAAAGCACACAATGTTTCATCCTTGCATCTTGGTGCCTTTCTAATATATCGTATTCACTGATAGACAAAAAGAGAAAGAAATATTATGTTCAAAATGCTATTTTTTAATTATTTAATTTGTCATAAAGAAGCCTAAATTAGAGAATCAATCAATCATTTCTTTTTTCATCTTTTTTTAATTACTAAAACTATTTATCTGTATATCGTGTATGTAAAAAAGAATATATGAAAACATCAAACACGTTTCCTTTTTTCAAAAAAAAGGGGGGAAGTGGTCATTTTATTTTTTATATTCTGAAAGATATCTTACGAAGATTTAGTCATCTTTTGAACAATTATTTTTCTTTTTCTCTCTCTAGTAGACTAAAATATGTAATTATATGCAGGATGCTTCATATCTTTCTCTCTGAAATCAGTGCTTGGCAATAATGTCTTTTTTTAAATAATTTTATCTTCACCAACAACAAACTGAACTCTAACAATCTTATCGGACTTTCGGAAATATACAGCCTTTTCTACTTAAGTATTTAGAGAAAACTCAATTTTTCTCCATAACATTCCGACTGTGAGTTTTTGAAATTGTAAACAAAATGTAGTAGCAAAACAAGCAAAATTGTTTACAATTGCATTCAAAGAGTTTCTTTCTTAAAAAACAGTTTCTAGTTTAAACTGGGAGTTTTGATTTCATTTCCAATTACCTTTTTTCCATATATATCTAGTAAAGGATGTTAAAATCCCTTTAATATTTTAAAATTTCATTTCTGTAAAACAAAAATAATGCCCTTATCAATAATTGTGTAGCGTAAGTTATATATTGATTATATATTGGTATATGAGATTTTCCTCTCCTCAGAAATTACCTTTTAGAAAAACAAAACAAATTAACATTTTCTATTTTTACTTCTTTGATGGTTTGTACTTTTATAATATACTTTTATGGTATACTATTATATTTTTACTTCTTTGGTGGTATTTTGCTTTTTATAGGTATACCTTCTATATTCAAAAATGAAAAAGATAGAAGAGGAGGGAGGGAATCGCAGCGTAATGAATGTCTTATCAAGTTCTAATTTAGTTTAATAAAAAATAAGTCTTATAAAGAAAAACGCTTTGATAAATTTTAAGAAAATTCGTAAGCAAACAATTAAATTACATAGAGAAAAAATAGTTTTCTGTTCTAAAAATAAGTCTTTATATCCAAAAAATTAAAATTAGCCTTTTTATTTATAAAATATCTGAAATAATAAATTAATTAATATTTTTAACCATCTTTTTTAAATTCAGAATTAAGGAATTTTTTCAAAAAAACTATTAAATCGAATTTTTATTTAAAATTTTTAAATTGTTTTTTAATTAAAAATTTAAAGCAGTGAATTAGTTCCTCATCTCATTCAGTAATTCAGCAAATTAGCACCTTATTTTTTCTTTAAAATCGTAGTGTATTATCTCCTTATCTTATTCAGCGCTTCATTGAATTATCTCCTAATTCTTTCTTTCAAATATTCGTAGTATTACCGTGAAAAATGACCAAGCAACTTGATTATAAGTTGTAATATTGAATATAATTTTCTACGGTCTCCATCATAAACGTTTTTGGAGGGAATCCATTGCTGTCTTGCTAAATTGCTGATTTCTTCTATATTTTTGCTTGAATACTTGTGGTATAATATTCTCGATTTTTAAGTTATCGCATTGTTTTTATCATGCCAAAACGTGATGTATTTTTGGTAATGAGGTTTTTTGACGTCAACAAAAATCCACAGACGAACAATAAAAATTTTATTATCTGCAAGAGCATTTTTAAAAATCAGCTTTTAATAATGCGTTGCCATTTCAACAAAGCTCTGATTTAAAAAAAAGTTAATGACTACAAAAAATAAAGCATAGAAAAATGTCATTTTGAGCACGTGATTGCAGGAAAGGAAATAAACAGGAAAATGTGATATTTTTTAAACAATAAATGTGATTTTTTTTCACCGTTTGCAATACTAAAGTGACTCGTTCAATGAAACAATTAAAATGAATTAAAATGTAATTTAACTTGCGCTAGCACGTGGTGCTTGGCCGTTCAAGAAATGATGTTCTGACATGATACATTGAAATATCCATAGCAGGTTTCATTTGAATCTTTGCTTATATTTGTTTTAGATCAGGAACGTGAATATGACTTCCATGCGGGAGACATCAAAGCAAGGCATTTATTCTCAAGTTGAAGAGAGTGAAGCTTCCAAGAACTATAATAACATACTTCGGGAAATAGCTGAATCCCAAGCGAATTCTATTCCAGTAAGTTCGAATAGTCCAATCACTCATTTTGTTTCGAATGCTGAGTTTCCAGACTATTTTCCTCAAAACTGTTATGAAAACTTTGACAAAAACACTTCTACGTCTCAGTCGGACACTCTGATAGTGAATAACATAGTCGCCCATCAGCATTTACCCATTGAAACAGACTTTTCCATAAAGCCTGCCCATTCCAGCTCCTTGAGGAAAAGTTCCAGCGTTAAAACTACAAACTGCGAAGGAGCCGTGCCTCTGATCTATAAGTCAGACCACGACAATGAACGAGAGCAGCATGGAAATTCGAAGCCAAATTTGAAGAATTTGATGTTAGATTTAAGAGATGATAAATCCTACTTGGGCAGTGAGGCAACTGAGGGGGAGGGCAGTGCAGTAGACATCGAAACTGTTTCTCCAAGTGATCACACGGACGTTTTTCAAGAAAAACCAATCAACGAATCGTGGTCACTTAATTTAAATTCTTCTGCAGTGGAAGGTTCCCACAACCATATTATAGATTATCAAGTGGATCCTACAACGATAAGGTTAATTGGGGAGCTCATTGAAAATGGCTATAACAATAAAACCCATCAAGTGGAGAGACCATCTTTGTCCAAAAATGATAGGCAACAATTGTATCTGCACAATCCTCAAATTTTGTCTCTACTTAATCAAAATCCCAAAACAACAGAAACAAGTGGAGGTAACCAATGGGAAGAGTATGGGAACGATAAAAGAGTCCATAAACAAGAAAAAGGCCAAGAATCTTCAAAAGCAGAAACCCATTCTCATTCGGTACCTGATATTCCCTCAGTAGAATCTTGGTGCTCTAATCATCATCCCTTTCCCCAAGCAAACGTTGAATCTTGGTTGAATCAACAGAATGTGCGAGATGATCAGGCGCATCATTTTAATCTACATTCCTATAATAAGTATTATTCAAGCTACGCCGATGCACACAGTGCAAAATCAGAAATGTGGGAAAAGAAGCCGGAAAAAGGGATGCTAGATGCTCAAATGGCTAATGAAAAAGATACCCAGGCCGTCAGAAGGGCTTCTTGGATGGACAGTATATCTATTTCAAGAGCAGATTCGAACCCGAATGCTAAACATGAAAACGCTCTGCAGTGTCCAACAAACCTGAACATGTTCACTCATTCAGTGATTCAAGATTCGAAGCAAGAAGAATCTGGAGAAAATTCAACTTACACCTCAGATAATGGAACTGCATCTTCGAGAAAAACCATTCGGAAATCGGCGCATACCAAAACTCATAGTCAACAACAACCACCGAAAACTTGGAACGACAACAAAAACAAATCCCCGGATACCACCCCAGCATGGGCTGTAGAGGATGCCACCCCCCAAGCTCCAGACAGAGCCACCGGCGACGCTTGGAACTACCAGACGATGTCATCCATCATGGAAAATGGCCACTATCATCCAATCAAGCATTCCAGCGAAGACGATGAGATCCACCCAACTTTGGAGTCGTACAACCACTCTGAATCATCGACTCCGCCCACAAAGCAGGGTGAGGGGCGGGAGACAAGATGTAGGACAGCCTCCGTAGTCGCTCAGCCAGATCATCCCCTACATCCAACGGCGCCATCTGACGGAGAAAAGGACCGGGAAGTCGTTCCCGGCGTGAGCTCTGCCAGTGATACAGTCATGGTCAGTACGTTTAGCAGCATGGCTCCTTACAGCATGGCCGGTAATTACTCCTCTCCACCGTCGTATTCAGGCAGAGATCTTTACCCGGGTAAACCGTCTTCAGGCTATTCAGTGGATGCTTCCTCCCCCTCATCAACCGCCCTGTATGCCTCCTCGACTGGAAGCTTAGCTATGCTTCCATACGTAGCGGCCGGCCAGAGCATGGCTAGTCACCAGTCTATGGTGTCTCAAAGTGGACACCACTGGTCAGGATCTCAACCACCTAGTGTCCACGATCAGAGTCCAGGTTACGGTATATCTGCCCTAACTTCGGGATTGAATCTGGCCGCACAGAACTCTTTGATGTCGGCCACTTCGCAGGCCAGCGGGTGCGACCAGAATGAATTGAACCGTGCAGCCGGATTTTCCACCTTTGCGTCATCTGGACACGGTTATCTGAGGCCTGATATGCCACCCCACTGGGGACTGATAGACCCCATATCGGGACTGAATCATCCCTACTGTCCGGACGGAATGGCTCATCATCTCAATCAAGGTAGGGATGTTTTTGTTTCGTTTGATAGAAGTTTAATTTTAGTATTAAATGGTGCCTAATTTTTTTTCTTTTGTTCTTATTGACGCCTGAATTAGGATTTAGTTTATTTTAATTTCTTATATTAACACAACATGTTTACATCTGGACTGCTGCAACAGTTATATCATAGTCATGATTTTAAATCTTAAGTGCTTATAAATTAAAATCACAAATGATAATAATAATAATATTTTCTCCAATAAATATTAATTAGGAAAATGAAGTAAAACGCAGCTTTTATTATAGAATCTTTCTAAGTTTTTTTTAAATTAAAACTATGTTTTGAAATCCATACATTCATTTTAATTTTAGCTATCGCCTGCATTTTCAAAGAAATAAACATTTTTTTCAAAATTTGTTTACTTTTCTAAGCTTATTATTATTATTGTACAGATAATGAAACTGTATCGTGTAAAAGAAATTATAATATACTCGGAATTAAAAATAAAACCATTGCTGTGTTCATATTTCAAAATTTACTGTGTTAGCTATTCAGTAAATCAACAATATATTATTTTTTTAACTGTTGCTAATAATTGGCATTTCAGCGGGAGGATGTTTGCGTTACGGTGTTTTTACAGAGACCAGTAATTCTTTCTAAATTTGAAATAACATTTCAATAAAACGCAAGAAAGGAAAGAAAAGAAAAACATGTGTATAGTTATATAATATTTATTCAATTAGGAATAAAAATAGAATCGCATAATCCATTTTTTATTTGCAATTTTAAATTGATTTTTTAAAAAATCAGAATCCATTACCATACTTTAAAAAATTAAACTAGAAAAATTATCTTTATAACTAATATTCAAATTAGTTATTTTACTATTGTTTTTAATATCGTAAATTACTTAAAATATTTGATTTTTTACATTCCTAAATATGGATATAAAGTGATAATAAAAATTGGTTGAATGTTATAATTGTTATGTATTCTTAAATTTATCTTAGAATCATGGCCAGAATATCGAAATATTTCTTGCTTTGAATTTAAAAACATAATTTAAGATATGTTATTTACATAATTTTCATGAACATATTTTAATCGAGTTAAAAAGTCCAATCCTTCCATGAATTAGAACTTTTTTTTTTGAATTAAATATTAAGATTCTTATATAACTGTATCTTACATATAACAGTTTAGTATGATTATTAATTTTTGTTTTTTATGAATTATTAAATTAAATATTAAAAAATAATCAATAATTGTTAAATAAAAAAAATATCACTTTTGTATCAGTAAATGCTCCTGGTATTTACCAAGTGAATCAAATCATACTAAAAAGAGATTTCGACCATTGCCAGGTTCGTTATCACATTAAACTACCGTTTAGATAAGAATAAGATGTATTGGGAAAAATTACATTAATATTACTTTACTTTAATACTAAAACAATAAAAGCTAATAAAATAATACACCCTCTTTACTTTTTAAAGATGAAAGTCGTAGTTATTATTAATATTCTGATAATATTTACTACGAGTTATTGTTGAAATACTGGACCACTGAGCTCCGATGCCGGTATCTTGGAACAAAAGAGGCCTTCATTCGAAATAGATTGTTCGTTGAAGGAGAAGGAAATAATACCGGTTTCAATGTGTCATCAACGTCGTTTTTACTCTGATAGATTTACGATGGCGGTTACTGAAATTGCATTTGGACAAGCTGCAAAATTCTTGTGGGTGAAATTCTTAAATCCCACAAGAAATCTTTGGGTTATCTTATTTTGCAGAACGATAAAAAAGAGATTACTATTTTGCATCAAGATAGATAATTTATATCATATAAGGTACTGCTATATAGATTTATTTGTTCATTTTAAAACATTATATATATATATATATATATATATATATATATATATATATAATTCCAAATAAAAACGTTTTAGATATATAATTCCAAATAGAATTATTATTTATATTAGAAACATATAAAGATTTCTAAGATGTTTTTTTGAATTATTTGGTTTAAAATTAAAAAATTATTTAGAAATACGTAATGGCTCAATGGAAGACTTGAGGGTGATGTTCTAAAAATATCAAAATATTTTAGACTATGCTATTTTTGAAAAGAAAGAAAGATTATTCTACAGCAGTATGTTTAGATACGATAATTATTTTTTTTAATTATTTTCATAAGTTTTACCATTTACTCAAGAGATTTTTTGATTGATAGATTTATTTATTTATTTTTAATAGCTGATATTTTATGACTCTAAATAGAGCTATTAAATTAGAAACTTATAGACAAGATTTCTTAGTAATAACTTTGCATCCTATCATTTTAAAAGAATCACATTACTTCAGCATTATTAATTGCATAAAAAATTCGTGGTTTTTTATTCCTTCATCTAAAATTCTATGAAAACACAAAAGTTGTTGTTTTTTTCAGGTTATTTGATAATTACAGATAATATAATTAAATTAGAAATCTTTCTTCATATACATAATACTGTTCTCCAAGATTTTGGTATTTTTTATTGACAAACATTATCTTGAAAGCAAGATGAGAAGCCTAAATTTCTCTTATATAAAAGAAATATGAAATTTAAAAAAAAAATTGATAGTATTTTTTATTGCTAATTAAGTATAATCATAAAGTTTTGCGTTTTAAAATCAGATGTGACTGAGGCTTTATCAATTATAGACGAAAAAAATGATCTCTGCTTTAATCAAATCACATATAATTTTCTTTTTCTTCAGTCGATGTTTTTAAATATCACGTATATCTTTGATTAATGTATGAAATCAAGTTATCTCATTTACTTTTTAGAAAAATCTTTTATTCGAGCTTTTTTATTGACTCATTATTTCCCTACACGCTTTTTAACAAACTGTACCGTTGATTGAACATTTTGTATGGTTTCGATTAAGTTTTCCTGTCATAATATTACTTCATTCGATTGACACAGAGAAAGACTATAAATTTATTAGTCATATAGTTTTATCATCATGTGTCAATGACACAAAAGCAAAATATATTGTTTATATTATTTTTTTTAATCAAATCCACAATCTTATTGAAACTCTAGACAAAAACTAAATTATGTTATTAACCAGAAACATGAATAATCTCATTTAGCAATTTCGAAAAGATAATTAAATTATGTTAGTTAAAATTAAGCTAGTCTCTGATGTTTTCACTCTATTTTCCCTAAAGCATTATCTCACAAGATGAACTAAAAACGTTAAAATTCAATAAATACCTTTTTATTGATCTAAATTTAAATTCGATATATTTTTTTTCACTAATTTTTTAATGCAATTAGAATACAATATATAACACATGTTTTATTGCTATGAAGAAATTCAGACCAATTTTATTACTCTATTAGATTTCTAATCGAGCTATTTTGCCAATATTAAACAACATTAAAAAAAATAGATATACTTTTTATGGTTAAGCATCTGGACATATTCAATCAATATTTTCAATCTCATTAAATAATTAGGGGAAATTATGCATTAAAATTTTCAGTCTATGAAAGTTAATAAGTATAGTTATATAAGTTAAAGTCTATTAAAGTTATGGGGAAATAATATGATTAACAGAATCTCATTATAAAATTACAAATTAGTATTTAATAAAAAAATATTATTTTATGAAGTGAAGCAGAAATGTATTTTGAATAGATATCATTTGATATTACAGCCCAGATATTGCTTATTAGCTTTTTTGTTAGTTTTTTTTTACAGTAAAAGTAGTTTAGAAATGATCTTTATTTTATAATTTAAGAATTAAACCCTTTAAATTCAATTTTACTTCTTTTTGTAACCTAAACGTTTAAAAAAAAGCAAACAAGTATGCGATTTTTCTACAAAAAAAGTAAGATTTTTCAAATTCTTTTTTACAAAATCAATAAAACATAATCTTTTACAGACATTCGGACGGAATTAACAGCTTCACAAAATGCTCATTTCTTTTTTAAAAATCCGAATTTTATCTTTTTTTTTAATATTTTTTTTATTTAATCCATAAATCTATGAATTTTTTTCATTAATTCGTAAATCAGGTTTAAAATATGCACTTCGTTTCTTCCAGATTATAAATATCTCCTCTTATATTGCTCCAGAAAACGAACAAAAACAATAACAGAAATTAACAGAAAGTAATAAGATTAGTTAAGATAATTTTAAAGACTGTAAAAATAGCAAAACATACAACATTTAATTACATGATAACTGTTATTTTTAGATTTATAAGAAAACCCAGAAGTCAAATTTTTTCTGAGAAAAAGGCTTTCAATTCAACTATAAACTAAAACAAAAATAAATTAAAAAAATTGAAAACTAGGAGCATATATCATCCAAACTTAAGAGACAATTAATTCTTAGTTTTTCAACTTCTTTAAAACTATTTTTGTCTATATCGGTGACTTATGAGGAATTTTCAAGTTTTTACCACAATTTTCAGGATTTGGGTTTTTTTTTTTTTTTTTTTTTTTTTTTTTTTTGGTTTGGATTTTCTTCAAAATGAAATTTTTCTTTTTATAAAATTCTTTTTTCATGTTAAATAACTTATTTATGAATTAAATTTGTTAAGCATTTAAATTTAATGGCAGATAATGAAATGAAATACCATGTACTCATTAGTTCTTTTTGACCAGTAGAAAATTCATGTAAACTCTTAAAGACTTGCATAAATAAGAATTAATCGAATATGTATATCAATAAAAACGGTAATTTATAAAGTTATTATTTTCTATATTACAAAATTATAAAGTAAAGTCTATACAACATTAATAACTTGCTATAAGTTTCAGCTGTGTTACAGCCATTTAATGATATTAAATAGATATGCATTAAATTGAAATATGCACCAAGAATAAATTTTATAAATTTTACTCCATAGTAACATAAAACTATAATTCATGGAACAAATTTCATTTTATATTGGTTGTATTCATTCCAATCTTCATTTTTGTTTTAGAGAAAATGAAATTAAAAATTTATAATTATCTTTCATTTATGTATGAATTATCTGTTGATAGTAATTTGGATCTTTCACATAATGTCTAATTATCTCATGAAATGACTTTTTTCCTCATTTGAAACGATTTATAAGATTTGAAAATAAGGGTAATAAAAAATTAAAATGAAATCTGCTATGGATATTTCAATGTATCATGTAAGAACATCATTTCTTGAACAGCCAAGCACCACGTGCTCGTGCAAGTTGAATTGTATTTTTATTCATTTGAATGGTTTCATTGAATGAGTCACTTCAGTATTGCAAGCGATCCAAAAAAACATCGTCTCGCATTGATTGTTTAAAAAAATATCGCATTTCCTATTTATTTCATTTCACATAATCACGTGCTCAAAATGACATTTTTCTGGATTTCATTTGCTGTAGTCATTCACTTATTTTTTTTAATCAGAGCTTTTGTGAATGCAATGGCAAAGCGTTAACAAAAGCTGATTTTTTTTTTGAGATGCTCGTGCTAATAAGACGCCACAAACATCATTCGCAAATCCAAATCATGTCCTGACATGATAACAATAGTGGAAATTCATGGTTTAATCGATCCGGTTTGCAAATTCTAAATGTTTGAAAAACAAATTTTAAAATAATTTTTTTAAGTGATACAGATATAAATTCGGATACAAATATCAAAGATGATTGATCATGATTGACAAAAGACACTACTTGAAGAATCATTCATATCTAATTGCAACTTTTGCATTTACCGCATGGTCAAATCCCACTTAATATAGGAGGAAAATTATGTTTACAGGATACAATAGTAGTAAACATCACTCTCCGTAAAAAATATATATATAAGGCTGTAACACTTTTAATTTACGATCCGAGATTCACTGGTTGCACATTTTTATTGTTTTCTTAATAGTTTTAAATTTATAATCTTGAGGTTCCGTATACTATTGATAAAATAAATGAATTAAAAGATATTGGCTTGCACAATAAACATGTGTTACTCTAATATGGTATGAAGTGTATTTATTAATATAACATTTGTAATCATATGAATGATGAGTTAAAAATGAAAGAAATAAAACTAGATAGATGGCAATTGTCTGAAATATACTTTAATATTTTATTAAAAACTTTATCGTTATAGTTAAGAATTAAGAATTAATTGATGGATGTTCGGCTAGATGTATTTAAAAATTTGCATTTCATTCTACATTATGCTTTTATTTTCGCTTGCTTTGGATTGTAAAATTCTGCATAAATAGATGAAAAAAAAGAAAAAAAAAGTGTTCCTGGTAAATTATGATTGAAGATTAGCATGAAAATCTTTCTCTTTTATTTTTTCCATAGTTCAAAGTTATTAAAAAAAACTCGAAATTTTGCGTGTCTTTTTCTATGAAAAGTTCTTTGAACACCTCTTTTCTTATATCTTGCAAGAAAGGTCTTAGATATTTCATACAAAAACTTATTTCCCTAAAATTCTCATTTTCTTAATAGTTCTCATTTTATTTGTAGACATTATTCTGTTGATAAAATTTGAGCCCAAACTTTGCAAGTTAGACTTTTATATTTAATTATATAATCCCTTAAATTATTTCTTATTTTATAATCCTGGAACTAAAATAATTACCTTAAAATAATGTAACTACCCAAATAATTAATGTTTATACAATACAGTTCTACAAAAGAAGAATATTAGTTTTATCATAGCACTTTCAAATCTGGTGGAATATTATAAAATAATGTAGTTTTTATTAAAAAAATAATATGTTGTCTTTTGATTGAAATGGATTCATCTATCCGTTCTTAATATAATTAACTTTTGGAATCAAACAGTCTAATTCAATCTAATTTTTCCTTTCCAAAAAAATATAGTTTGTCGCTAAATAAAGAAAAAAAAACACCTTTCAAAGATTTTTAATTCCTCAAAGAAATAAGCCAAATGTAGGTAATTTTAAAATTACATAAGTAGTGAAAAAAATGATTGTGTTAATGATACATTAAAAGAGATGAAACTCAATTTTCATGCTCAAATCCTTTAGTTAAATAGTTAAATTAATAAGGAAAAATTTCATCGTAAGAAAAAGAAACAAGCATTGATCTTGCGAAGAAAAATTCGTCATCAGCTTAGAATTTTTAAAAAATATTGTAAAATATATAAGTAATAACTCTTCCATCAGTATTTAAAATAGATTAGAGATACATTTATGATCAACTTTCTAAAATATTTAAGAAAATATTTTTCTCGCTTAGTATAAGAGCTGCAGCTTTAATCTTTTAAACATTTTGTTTTTATTTAACAATGATTCTTATGATATTTTAAAATCTGAGATCAATTTAAGAGGAAATAAAGCCATTAAGCCTATTATGTTTAATTAACTTGAGATTCTTATAATTAATCAACAAATCAGAACAGTTTTTTCTTCAAGCTTTGAAATTAAAATATCGAGGCATTTGTGCATTCTAATTTAAAATAATAATGATTTTGAATTCAAAATTAATGTATTTGTTAAAATATCATTATGCCGTCAAAGTATTTATTAATATTTTTTGTTGTTGTTATTGTTTGAAAGCTGATAAGCATATCTCTTATTAAAAGCAGCAAAACAGATTAACACCAACATTTAGAAATTGTTGAATTTGGTTATGCTTTCCTTGGTATTAAACAGAATTTAATGATGTTTTGTAAATACATTGGACTTATTTTAAGCGCATAATTCAAATTTGGTATATAAATATTTGAAATATACTCCTAAATTTAAAATTAAACGGATGTTGGGAATAAGTCAGAAGAAAAATTTAAATACAAATCAGAAGAGTTTCAAAAAATCAGTTTCAAAAAAATTGATTTTGAACTTTAAACATTCTTTTATTTTGGATTTCGATTTTTTAAAATGAATTCATAAAAAATTTGACTTTTTAAAATCACATATCTTTTTTTAAACAAAAGTTCTGTAGCATTCTTATATAAAACAATTTCTTATAAATGTTTTTAAAAATATGAATACGTGAAAAACTGAAAATTCATTATTATAATCATCATAGATATTATTTTACAATTCATAAATCGAAGAATTTTGTTAATTATTTTTAAATGAAATTCTATAATGGACAATAATTTATTTTGTATGTTATAAACTTCATGACATATTAGCAAAATAGTATTCCGGAAGAATATGAATTCGGAAATTAAAACTTTTATTATATATGTTTACAATAATTTATATGTTTTAATAATAACAACAACAAATAATTATAATGAGAATATTTACGAAATAATTCGATTTAGATTTCTAAAATTATTATTTCATCATTTAAAAAAATGGTGAATGATTTATATATAAATGATTTGGAAATCAGAATAGTCTGAAAAAAATTATTTTATATTTCAAATTCATTTAATTTTATCAAGCCACTTTCAGCAATCTAGTAATTTAATATTTATACAGGAAATCTTTCTTTTACTATAATAATATAACTAATTCTTTCTTTTACTATCTAAAATCGATTTTTCAAAAAGTCTGAATTTTTAAACCATCTATTTTCTTGGCCCAAAATATGTCGTTAAGTTATAAATACTTAAATTTCAGTCTAGCTCAAAAGAAATAAGAGTTATAAAATTTATATAAGATAATGGTGAAGTCATTTAACATATGATAACGAATTTTCAAAGACAATAGGAGATTTTAAAGTAATAAGATACAACCTCTCTACACACATGAACGCACGCACACACTCACATACATACAGACCTCTAAAGAGGATATGGTAATTATTGTTAATAACTAATCATTTGTTAGTTTATTTAATTCAGAAATAATTACAAAAAACTGCTGCTATTACTCATAACATAAGCTTAACTGAAAATTCTTATTTCAAGCAATGTAGTAAGCTTAGCAAATAAAAAGAGCATGAAAATGTAACGAAGTGAAAGTCATCGAATTCGAAAGATTTCAATTTTGGAACAAAGTAATACAAAATATTCTTTTTAGTACTTCATTGTCTATTTTAAACTATTCTTTTAATGAATGAAAGGCTTCTTTTGTTACATATGACAATTCCCCTTTGGTTGTCTGCTCAATATCAACTCAGCACTTGAAGCTTTTAATCATTCTCTATTCTCAAAACTGAAAAAATTGGGGGGAAGTCCAAAGAGACGGCACGCGCTTGTAACGGGATAGCTCTTCGGACAAAGCACGCTCTAAAAAGCTAATTCTTTCCGTTTAATATTAACACTCTTATCATCCGACAAAAAAATGCTTTTATGATACCATGAGACAGGGCACAGCTTAAATTACATTTTAATTAGTTAAACATAAATAGTACAAAAGAAGAGTGATCGTATAAGAAGTTCGTGTTTCACTTTTCACTTACAATCTATTATTTTTTATAAGTTCGTTTTTATATATTCTGCCACTGATGGATAATAACATTGTATTTTACTTCAGCTGCTAAGATTTTCTATAGATTTATTTTATTTTAAGGAAAATAAAAATAATTTGGCATCATTGATTAAAAAAGTAATGATTTCTCATATTTAGTCAATATTATGTATTGTTGAATATATAAAACGTTGGATATCAGTTTATGTATATATAAAAAATATTAAAACTTTCACATGTTTAATAAATGTTAGATACTATCATAACTCTAGAGAAGATGGATATCAATTTATTTTAATATCAATATATTTATGTCAGTTTTTCTTTGAATAAATATATGATCTTTAAATGCTATGTCGGTCGAGATTTCAAATTATTTAGCTCTTTTATCATAAAAAAAAGTTAATGAAAATGAATGCAATAAGTTTTAAATCGTAAATGTTTCATTTCTTCAAAACATCTAATTAGAATATATCTATAGTTAAGAATAATAAAATATACGTTTTTTTTAATGAAACATAAAACATTGAGGAACAATTAACTCATAATAGAGGAATTTAATTCACTGTTCATTACTTGAAACAGGAAAGTGGAACAAGAGGATGTGGTTTATCAGTAGTATCATTCAGAAATAGTTAAGGCATTTAACCAGATTGAAATCATTACATTAAAAATTACTATTTCCATATATATAT